>OZ005652.1:41068877-41141377 GCA_963930645.1 Salticus scenicus | reverse complement strand
TTAATCTCTTTATTCGTATTTTTGTATTTGAATATTATGGAGTTCATACCCCTCCAGTCATTTAAATTTTAATGCATGAAGTGAAATATTAAACTTCATCATTTTCATTGTAAAAAAACTTACAAAAAATAAAAACTTAATATTTAAACATTATTTAATAATAAGAAAATCACGCTTTATGGTTTGTACGCTTAAGAAAAATTAAACATTTAATGTTAGATTTTTCCTAAAACAACAGCCTTGCCAACATTTTAATTTATTCTGGAACATTTTTAGCCTCGCCTTTAATCCTCACCACTTTATTTATAAAATATTATTCTACAATGTATAACGACGATAAAATAAGAAAAAATTACTCTCAAGAAAAAAGTGGTATGAAATAAAGACGGGGCTAATAATGCTCTACGGAATAAATTAAAATGTTGGCATCTCTGAAAAAATGGTAGTTTATTTGGCAAAGTTCTCATGAAGGGATGGCATTTCTATTAAACCAAATGCAAGGTATATGGTGTTTGCAAGGTACAGGAATTAAAATAAGTTATTCATGTAAGTTTAGGGGAAAAAAGATTTTTTTATTCGCATAACATTTTAGTTTTTTTTCCATTTAAATTTTTCAAACTTTTTATCTGGTTATTACTTGAGTGAAAATAATATTTTTCTGTGCGAGATCAGACTTTAACATTTTTAAATTTATGGATGGACCCCTAACATATTTTCGTTTATAACTCTTATCAACAGTTAATTGAAAGAACATTGTTAAAAAAAATTCAACTTTGCTGCCAGAAATTCTCTGTAGTTTGAGAAAAAAAATTCGTAAATTACTTAAAAATTAATTTGACAAAACGTATTTTTCTGTAATTACAAAGAATTTCTGTCAGCAAAGTTGCATTTGTTTAACAGTGTATATAAACTATAAATATTTCCAAACTGCCTTGAATATATATATTAAAAAAAAAAAAAAAAAAAAAATGGTTGTTGTCATTTCAAAAAAGGGAAGTTTATGCACATTTTAATAAGTAACCGACCTCCTAAGAAAAATTCATATATAGCATTAAAAATTAAACGTTATTACCAATCGATCGGTGCCAGTTCCGTATTTATGTGATGATTTTTAATAAAATTATTCGATAGCATTTTTTTTTTTTTTTGCTGGCTACATAGTCTGTATCAAAGTCTCTAGCGAGTTTATTATTCAATTGTTTCCGAAATTCAGTTTCAAATGGCGGCTGCTTGGACATTTGGAAGTCATATAGAACACGTATTATTAACCGAGTTGCTTGAAATTTAATGTGCACCATAGTCTCAAGTAAATTTATTAATCATCTCGATCGACCATCATATTTCAAAATGTAGGACCCTTTAAAAATTCCAAACTCGAATGAAAATTGTAATTATGAATCTATTTTCTTGAAACTAAGTATGTACAGTCAAAAAAAAAAAAAAAAAAAAAAAAACCCTCCGAATACTTTTGCCGTAAATTATCGTAGAACCATACGGCTGGTGCATGTTTCCATGCAAAACGTAATCCTCGAGTAACAGCAGCGCATTTTATCGTACAATTAGCTTCTAAGTTGTAATGTCCAGTTAAGGCGAAAATGTAAGCAGTGGGGATCCGGAATGATTGAACGAAACGAAGACGGGGAAGTAGCTGCGGCAGGCAGCGGTGAATCGAAGCATGGCTTGAAGTGATGTAAATGAAATTGATTTAAGTGTTTATTCATAAAGTAATTAAAAATATAGTTATTAGAGTTTTTGAAAATTCCTTTACATACAGTGACTAGGAAAGAAGGCAAAGACTACTAGTATAAAATAAATTCTAATACTATAGTAATGCTAATTAATAAATGATGTATGCAGCTAAACTTACTTGAATAACTATTTTAATTCATATTTATGCACAGTTATAGATGACGCAAATGATGACAAAAATATGCATGGAATATATTTGGGTCACTTCATTCTCGCGCATAAAAATCTGAAATTTAAATATAATAATTTTTCGAGAAGGTATGAAGAAAAGTTTGTGAGGTCGAGCTATGGACCGTCACTAAAAGTTGGGACGGTTAAATTACTTCGTCGCCAGTAGCTCGGCGAAGGTCTTGGTCGAGATTGTTTTATGTCAGCATTGTGCAGCAGTAAAATAATTAGGATCGCGGTGTTAGATGAGTAGAAGAGATGTTTAAAGGTTTTGATTGAAATGAAATGAAAGGGAGTTGTTGAATGGAGTATAAAAGGAAAGACAGTGAATTGCTAGATATGGATATAGATATAGGATGTGGTGTAGTGGAATGGTGATGAAGGGGTAGCTGATTAGTGTGGAGTTAAGAGAAATGTTGATGGTGATAGTTTTATGCGAATGATGGTAGAGAGGTGTAGTTTTGTGAAGTAAAGAAATAAAAGAGGCTGTCGTGTTCGGGAATCCGCTCGACGCTCTAAAGTGAGGAAAGTGATAAGGAGCCGTGAGCAGTCGTCAAAAGGATCAGCGTGGGTGAGATAAAGCAACTTCCTATTTTTTATCTTGTTTAAAGTTAGTTCCTGAAGTCAATTATTTACTCGAGTTAGCTCAACGCCTCCTTGAAATTGAGAATTAATAAACTGTGTTATTTTGTATTTAAACTTTGTCTCGAGCTCTCCTTATTAAGTGATTAAGTATTCAAGTTTATATTTAAGTCTTAGTAAAATTTACATTAGAGAATCATGGCCCACTTTGATTCTCTACAAGTTTGTCTCATTCATTTAACATTAGCATCCCCATATTTTGACAGCTTATAACTCTATGAGGGAATGACAGAAATATATAAAATATACCTTTTTTTCAGGCTTATTTGATCTTAAATAATCCCAAAATTTGTCAAAGTTTGATGAAAAGTTTAATATGCAGACGATCCCCTAAGGAAATCTTACTATATCGTTATGAATTAGACGCTATTACCAATCGACTGGCACCAGCTGCATATTTATGAGACGATTTACAACAAAATTAGTTAAAAAGGTGGCTTTTTTTTTTTTTCTGACATAGCTCATATCAAGGTCTGAACCAAGATTTTTAACTAAAAAGATCCGCCATCTGTTTTTATTTGAAAAGAAAAAAAAAGACTCTCTTTTCATGAGCACGAAGGACTTCTTTAATTTTAATTTTATCGTCTAGAGGTCTGCACGGGCCGAAATTTTGTGGCTTGGCCCATACAAAAGCTTTGCGTACCATGCCCGGCCCGGTAAGAAATCTAAAATTTCGGTTTGGGCCCGTCCCGACCCAGTCAAAAAACAATAAAATCAGACCCAACCTGGACCGGCCCGATTAAAAAAAATGAAAAAGAACAAAAGAAAAAAAAAGCATGCCTTTATATGAAAAAGTTTTTTCGTGTGTGTTTTGCAGAGATTTTATATAGTCAAACAATAGAATATTCTTCAACAAAACTACTGATCTTTTAAGACAATCTTCTATATATATAAAATCGTTCTTCCTGAATGAGTGAGTGAGTGAGGGGGTGATTCATCATCGCCCAGACCAAACCCCTAGACCTAGAAGCATGAAATTTTGTGACAATGTTCGTTCTATGACGTAGGCATCCACTAAGAAGCGATTTTACAAAATTCGCCTCCCAAGGGGAGGAGGGGGGGGGGCAAAACGTGATTTTACAAAATCCTTGAAATCTCAAACAAAAAAACAGATATCCGTGAAATTTTTGCTTTAAAATATAGCTAATACAAATGTCTAAAAACTAAATTTTCAAAATTCGGTCCCCAAGAGGGGCGGATGGGGGGGGGGGCAAAACGTGATTTCACATGCGTAAAACGTGATTTCGCATAATCCTATATATCTCAAACAAACAAAAAAAAAAAAATATACAGGAAATTTTCGCTTTAAAATATAGCTAATGCAAATATCTAAAAACCAATTTCTGGAATTTTAGAAATTCAGCCCCCATGTGGGGCAGCAGGTGGGGGGCTATGGGGCAAAAACAAATAGAAATACAGTTAGGGCGTTCAAAATTGGTACAGATAGGTTTTAGAAGCCTGCAAGTCGAATGAGGATATTTTAGATTGTGTAAAGTTATTAAGAGGGGCAGGAAGGTGGGGAGGGGAGAGGGAGGGCAAAAAATAAAATTAGACTTAGATCGTTCAAAATTGGTATATAGAGGATTTCGATACCTACAAATGGATTGCGGATATTTTCGAATTTGTAAAATTATTAGGAGGGGCTGGAAGAGGGTGAGGCGGTAAGGGGGGGCTATGGGCAAAAACAAATAGAAATACAGTTAGGCCGTTCAAAATTGGTACAGATATGTTTTAGAGGCCTGCAAGTCGAATGGAGATACTTTCGAAAGTGTAAAGCTATTAGGAGGGCCGGGAAAGGGGGATGGGAGAGGGGGGATATAAAAAAAAGAGTTAGATCGTTCAAAATTGGTATATCGAGGTTTTCGATACTTACAAATCGATTGCGGATATTTTCGAATTTGTAAAATTATTGGGAGGGGCGGTAAGGGGGGGCTATGGGCAAAAACAAATAAAAATATAGTTAGGCCGTTCAAATTGTACAGATAGGTTTTAGAGGCCTGTAAGTCGAATGGGGATATTTTCGAAAGTGTAAAGTTATTAGGAGGGCCGGGAAAGGGGGGGGGAAGAGGGGGGGGGGGCAAAAAAATAAAATAGAGTTAAATCATTCAAAATTGGTACATAGAGGTTTCCGATACCTACAAATCGATTGCGGATGTTTTCGAATTTTTAAAATTATTGGGAAGGGCGGGAAGGGGGGGGGGAGCAGAGGAGCAGAGGAGCAAAAAAATGAAAATAGCGATATATCGTTCAAAACTGGTGCACAGAGGTTTTTGATACTTACAAATCGATTGCGGATAGTTTCAAATTTGTAAAATTATTAGGATAGATGGGAGGGGGGGCGAAGGGGGAAAATAATAGAAATAAGTGTGAAAGCATTTTAGGAATTTTTTTCGAAGGCAGTGAGAACCTGGTGCGACATTTTTCCTAATCAGATTTTGTCTCTCTCTCTCTCTCTCTTTTTTTTTTTTTTTTCACTTGATACAAATTAATGCAATTTTGAGAATTCAGTAATTATAGTGATTCTTTTAAAAATAGGGACCAGCGAAGCGGGCGTTGCCTGCTAGTTATATATACACATAAATTCATTATTAGAGACGTGCAGAAGTCACAAAGACAGACAGAAAGTCGAATCTAAAATATTATCATTCATCAAACAATATAGGAAAGTATTGAAAATAGTTAATACTACTAGAAATGCACTTTCAACCATTTCCACTTATGTACCGTAATGTATCCGAATACTTTCATGTGATCCGACTGGTTAATTGTAGAATATAAGGCTGATTGACTACGCAAAGGTCCTAGGTCTATAGTGGGAATGCCCTCCGTGGGGGGGGGGGGTCTTTCTATGGGGTGCAACCCGTATTTACGCAATTTTCGGAGTAAAACACTTAAAACTCCGTACGGCTAGGTCGATGAGCGCGATCTGGGATCGAACCAGGCACTCCCATCTACCAGCTTCGAGCGCAGAACCACACGGCCGCTCATGGGCCTCATGTTTGCACATCCATAAAATGATGCTAATTTCATCCAGTTCACTGGAAAGTAGAGCAAAAGTTAAAGCGGAAGGATTTTTATATCCTTCATACAACCTAGACTCTACAGACAATAGGACACAAAGCCTCATAGACAGTAAAACGTATCTAATTTCTATTCTTTGTACATACGCATACTATTTTGAATAGAAAACCATCTCATATTACTTTAAATAAAATATATCAATTTCGAAACATGATAAAAATATTTCTGGAAAATCAGATCGCGAACAGATAGACTGACAGACAATTAAATTGAAGTTATAAACATTTTTTTGAACAAAATAAAATTTTATATCGCATACTAGCCTATAAAATTATGTAAAATAAATGACTGAATGAATATTTTATCCTTTTCCTCTTACATTAACTAACGTGGAAAGTAGGAAAAAAAAATCCGGGCCAATTTCATTCAGGCCCGACTCAGCCCAAGTATACACACACACACACACACACACAAAAAAAAAAAAAAAAAAAAAAAAAAAAAACGGGCCGGCTCGAGGATGGAACGAAATTTTAAGCCCGAGCCTGACCCGGCCCAAGAGCAAATTGAAAAATTTGGCTCGAACCCGAACCGGGGGCTGGATCGGGCTTGGTCTGTAAGCTTGGGCCCGCGCCCGTGCAGACATCTATTATCGTCTCCAAAATTGTGAAAGTTTACTTTGCAATAACAACAAGACAAATAACGCAAAATTGTGTTAATGGGAGGATTTTTATGTAAATTTTAAATCGAAACTCGGAAAGGATTTTATCGACACATTGCTAATTACGGATCTTCCAAAAATAAATTTAATACGAAATTATCAAGAGCGCTATACATAGAGGGGCTGTATAACAAAAGACTCGATATTTTCTACACTGAGAAAAACTAGTTTGCATAGGTGGACTCTGCTCATTTCCCCATCATATTTATGTTCTCATAAATTTCTAGTGCGAGATATATTATAATCATGTTAAAAGAAATGAATTTGACCAAAGCTTGATACAGTGACAGAATGAAATCCCCGCCTAATAGGCTATCCACCGTTCACTTCGATATATTTATCTTATTCTAATCTATTAATTTATTTTATCGGGGTCAATTACGTTGTTTAGTTTTCATGCTACTATTTCCAATGCAATAATCCTCAAAATTCATATTTATATGAGAAATTTACAAATTCGCTATGTTGATAAAGTCGTAAATTACGAATAATTTACGAAATTTTCCTATTAGAATATTTGTATTCAATCATGTTCAAACAAATATCATAAATGTAATTTTGAAGTTGTCTAATGTTTTATGATCCTCAAAATGGAAGTTTATGCTCAATTTTGCCTTTTTCTGACATGTTAAGTAAATCGTAAATTCCAAATAACTTACGAATTTTTTAATTTGGAAAAATCATAGTGTATGATATTCATGCCAGTATCCTAAATAATATTTCGAAAGTTGTTTGACATCTTTACGATGAAAATATCCCTCAAGATTGACGTTTATGTGAAATTTTGCTCTATTCTGCCATATTAAGAAATTTGTAAATTTCCAATAACTTACGAAATTTTTATATTGGAAAATTCATAGTCATTAATATTCATGCCAGTGTCCTAAATAATATTTCAAATGTAATCTGACATCTTTACGATGAAAATATCTCTCAAAATTGAAGTTTATGTGAAATTTTGCCCTATAATGCCATGTTATGAAATTCGTAAATTTCCAATAACTTGCGAAATTTTCAAAGTAGTATATTTATAGTTACTGATGTTCATTCCGGCATCAAAACTGATATTTTAAAACTGGCCTGACATTTTTACAGTAAAAAGTTTCCATTTAATGCACGTTTAAGTGAATTTTTGTCCTATTCTCCCATGTTAAGAAAATCGCAAATTTCTAATAACTTACGAAGTTTTTAAATTCGAATATTGCAAATGAATGGGGTTTTTGCCAGTGTCGAAAGTAATATTTAAAAACTGATTTGACCCCTCTGCAACAATTTGTTCTTGATATATCGTGTACACAGTCTAACAAACTAACGGACTAACACACTAACGGACTGACACACTGACACACTGACACACTAACAGACACTCTACAGACAGACATCATAGAAATTTTGTCATTTTCTGATTCCTCACACCTGAAAACGTGTAAAAAAGTCAAAAAACCGAGGTCGAAAATTTTCACGATTACCTAAGTTCCCCATACCTGTAGTATGATGGGGAACTAAAAATCTGTAACTGACATCTAGTAGAATCTAAATTATGGCTCTAGAAAAAATAGTTTCATGTCATCCTTATAAATTCTAGTCCCCACTGAAAAGTGAGTTCTAGAAACTCCTATAAGAATTCTAGAGCGTTTGCCTATATAATCGAGGGCAAAGTTATTTAAAAATCTCTACAAATAAATGAGAAATACAAGAGGCGGGTTTCAGCAACTACAATAATATTGGTTTATTACCCAATTCTAGAAAATCAAGCGAGAATTTCTCGCAATACAAAAGATTCGGAATATTCAGAATATTGTTTCACCAACTAAAAATGTGTAGACTAGGTATTCTCGTCTTCTCGATCATTTCGTCTCTTCAGTTTATTGTCGTGCCTTATGCGTATAGCTCGGAAATCTATATTTCTAGTTAAGGTATTTAGAAAATGGCCACTTATTCATTCTAGATGAAAGCGGTATATATTTTTTCTCAGTGCAGTAAAAGTTTTCAATCAGCACATTACATGTTTGTATACAGTTACCAAATACCTTTATATCGAACATCTGATTTAAAAAAACTGCGGGCCTCTAATCCAATATAAAATTATGTTTAAGACATAATTTAAATTTAAATTTTAATTTATTTAATCATCATTATTATTTACACGGTTCAAAATTTTTTACTTACTTATTCTTCCTTCTGTATTGCTGTTTTTTTTTTTTTTTTTTTTTTAATTATTATTTTATTATTTTATTTAATAAATAAATAAATAAATACTAATCACCTGTTAAATACTTACCTTAAAACTCTCTAATGTTAATAATTTGGTGAATTTCAGATATTCACATATTAAATACAGTAAGATTTTTAATTTCAGTTTTAAATAAAAGGTTTCATTTAAAACATAATCCTAAAAATAAATCGAACAAACGACGAAATACATTGAAAATTGAATTTAAAAATAGTGGTAATTAATTGAATTAAGCGTGGAAATATTTACGGTAATTCCTTTTTTTTTTTTTTTTTTTTAAATCTTTAAACAATATTTGAAAGATGCATTTTTAAAAATCATGAATCTCTTTCAGTTACTTGCGTGTTTATTTTCTATTAAAAATATGATTATTGGTTGAAAGAGCCCGTTAATTATTATTATTTTTTTTCTTTTGAAAGATTCAGTTAATAATGATTATCTGATAAACTTAAGTTAATATACATTTTTTTTTTTTTAATGTAAAATTACATGTGCTTCATGAATCATTAACCATTTCTCTACTTAGTAATTAATTCCCCGTTTCGTTTTATTTTAATTTTTGAAAAGAGCATTCTCTTCTTTTTTAAATAATTAAATGAGAGATTGAGAATAATGGAAAAATTGCTATTGTAGTTGTGGAATTCAAAAAGCGAAATTGATTTAATTCAAACCGAGTAAAATATTCAAAGATTTCTTAAATTTAGTATGATAATTTGAAAAGAAATTAATTGTGAATTATTTGGAAATTATTTAGAAATTAAGAAGTTTGATTTATATGAGGAAGCTTAAGTTTAGGGAGTAATTAGGTAATAAATTTTCTGAATAATTGCTTATTTTAAGATAATATTATTAAACGCATTAAGATTAATACTACAATATCTACAATTAAAAATTGTAAAGGATTTATAAATTTAAGAAAGTTATGATTAAAAAAATGGAATTATGTTTTTAACTAAAATAGAGCAGAAAAAAATATAAATAATAATAATAATAATTTTTTTTTTTTTTTTTTTTTTTTTTAGAACGGAGGACTATTAGTTTCAATCTGGAGTTTTTGTAGGCCAGTTTTGTATAACACAAAAATTAATTAGAAATATCAACCCTATCGTTACAAATTCGATTCCAAATAAAAGAGGCGATTTTTCTGAATCCAGGGGTGCAAACAGTTTTTCGACACGACAATTAGAATTTTTTTTTTTTTTTTATTAACTGAAGTATGAAATAATTTAGGTGGAAACACTTCCTTTTAATCCATTTCAGTCATTTTTAAAAGTACGTGGCTCGTTACAAATTCATTACCAAATGAAAGGGGTGATTTTTCTGAATTCAGGGGTGCAAACAGTTTTTCGACACGACAATTAGATTTTTTTTCTTTAATTAACTAAAGTATGAAATTTAGGTGGAAACACTTCCTTTTAATTCATTTCAGTCATTTTAAAAAGTACGTGGCTCATTACACAAATTCGGTACCAAATGATAGGGACGATTTTTCTGAATCCAGGGGTGCAAACAGTTTTTCGACACGACCATTAGATTTTTTAAAAATAACTAAAGTATGAAATTTAGGTGACAACACTTCATTTTAATTCATTTTAATCATTTTAAAAAGTACGTGGCCTAGTTTTACGATCAAAAAATGTGATAAAAAAATAAATTAAAAATTAAAAATAAAAATTTTACAGATTGAAATTAATAATCATTCGTACTAAACTAAATTCTGCCTTTGACAGTTTTTCTTTTTTCTTTTTTTTTTATTGATTTTTTCTTTTTAATGATTTATTTATTTTTTTAAGAATGCAATAATAATGATTTTTCATAAATTTTTCATTTATCTGAAATCAATATTACAGGTTGTGATTAACGTGAATTATGACTTTTATTAATTTTAAACCAGACTTTAATTAATCTAAGAAGAATATAGGAAAGCAAAAGTAAAATGTATTATATATATATATATATATATATATATATATGCCGGATGCTATCCTGAAATCCACAGGAGCACTTTTGCATTTGTTAATGCTTGTTTAAAATACCCTGCAACCCCCCCCCCCTTTTTTTTTTAAAGTACATATTGTTTATTTCTTCTGTGCACAATATTTCATTTCAATGAAATTTTAGAGTTAAATGAGTGTCTGGAACAGTAGTAAAGATTTATATACAGTATATGTATATATACATTTAATGTACGCTTTTGTAGACTAACAGTAAATAAATATAAGAAAAAAAAAAAAAGAAAAAACCTGTCTCCTTTTTATGTAGAATTTTAGAAAAATTGCTCCATCTATATCTGTCTCTTATAATAAACGAGAGTTTGTGGCAAAAAAAAAAAAAATGAAATAATTTCGATCATGATAATATATGAATGAATATCAGCCATTTTTATTAAAAATAATATTTTCTTTAATGCTATACAGATTTTATTTATTTATTTATTTATTTTTAAACTCTTAATATATATGTATTTCTTCTAATACCATGAACTTATTAGTCTTGTTAATATCATGAAAAACGATAGTTTTTCGAGTGACGCAGCAAAGCTCAAACAAAGCTTAGCAACGACACTATATATACAGCTAGTTTAACATCAAAGGAATTTGGAAACGCCGACATTTAATATCTCAGTTAAATAGGAGAATGTTTTCAGAATAATTTTTTTATCTTCTGCCGGATGCTATCCTGAAAATTTCACACTTCAACATTCTGTATATTTTGAGATCTGGAACTGCAATTTAAGACTTCAAAGGAAAAATGTGTACTGGTGTAACTTTTTTTTTTTTTTTTTTTTTTTTTCTCAAAAACGGCTCGAGCAAATTTTATGAAATTGATATAATGACATTAATTTCCTTTGTCTGAGAAGCATGACATGCCCCGTTTTTCCCCAAAAAGCTCTTGTTTCTTAAATAATTTAGCTTAAAAATCGAATTATTTTTTATTCCGCCATAGATGCATTTCTTCTGCATATTCTCAGAATTTAGAACAGGTGTTATTCGGTATTCTTAGGCTGGGGTTGGTTGGTTCAATCTGAATGCAGTCAATAAAATATTTAGATTTTTTTTATTAAATGCAAAAAAGAAAATTCATTGTTTGTTTAAATATTTATTATATATATTCTAAATTAAATATTACTAAAATAAGAAGAAAAATCGTTTTAAAATATACTAGTGTGGGTAAAAAAGGCGGGGCTAACAGTATTGCGGAATAAATTACAAATGTTACCAGGTATGCTCAACCATAGCCTCCTAAACTATATGCTTGCCGCGTGGCTCGGAAACTTAGCAACAGTTCAAGCGGTAGACAGTGCCACCTGGTACAGATTGCGCGACTTTTTTATGCAACTGGCACCAATAATTTTAAGAAATGATATATATAATCGACGTTTCTTCGATTCTATTCGCCTTTTATGGGTATCAAATCCCACTTATCTTAAAAATTTTTGGTGGCTGTTGAATAAAAAACTCGTGCAATCTGTACCAGGTGGCGCTGTCTTCCGCTTGAACTGTTGTCAAGTTTAAGAGCCACGAGAAAGGCATTTAGTTTAGGAGGGAGGGTATGGCTTAACACTTTCGCGACTGCATGTTTTTGTCTTTTTGAAAGTAAGGTTCGCCTTTGGGCGTTATTCTCTCCGTTTACAGTATTTCAGAACAAAATTTTCTATAAACAGATTCATATTACAAATGGATATACATTATAATTATACTCTTTTTAATCAAAGTATTTGTATCCATAGCATATTGGTTGTAAGAATATGAATATTGTGCATTTTCTTAAAAAATAAATAACATACAAATTGCAAAAGAAACGCTCACTGGCGGAGTTACAAATTTTCAAATGACGTGAATCTACGTCAGCGGTCGCGAAAGTGTTAAGAGTATTCTTTTAAGACATATATAGGGTAGGTGCTCCAGTAATTGACATCTATTCCGAAATAATTAATAAATAAGAAAAATGACAATGACAATAAAATAAGAAGAAAAATCGTTTTAAAATATACCAGTGTGGGTAAAAAAGGCGGGGCTAACAGTATTACGGAATAAATTATAAATGTTACCAGGTATGCTTAACCATAGCCTCCTAAACTAGATGCTTGCCGCGTGGCTCGGAAAATTAGCAACTGTTCAAGCGGTAGACAGTGCCACCTGGTACAGATTGCGCGACTTTTTTATGCAACTGGCACCAATAATTTTAAGAAACGATATATATAATCGACGTTTCTTCGATTCTATTCGCCTTTTATGGGTATCAAATCCCACTTATTTAAAAAAATTTTGGTGGCTGTTGAATAAAAAACTCGCACAATCTGTACCAGGTGGCGCTGTCTACCGCTTGAACTGTTGTCAAGTTTACGAGCCACGAGAAAGGCATTTAGTTTAGGAGGCTATGGCTTAACACTTTCGCGACCGCATGGTTTGTCTTTTTGAAAGTAAGGTCCGCCTTTGGTCGTTATTCTCTCCTGTTACAATATTTCAGAACAAATTTTTCTACAGTCAGATTCATATTACAAATAGATATACATTATAATTATACTCTTTCTAATCAAAGTATTTGTATCCATGGCATATTGGTTGTAAGAATATGAATATTGTGGATATTCTTAAAAAATAAATAACATATAAATTGCAAAAGAAACGCCCACTGGCGGAGTTACAAATTTTCAAATGACGTAAATCTACGTCAGCGGTCAAGAAAGTGTTAAGAGTATTCTTTTAAGACATATATAGGGTAGGTGCTCCAGTGATTGGCATGCTCCAGTAATTGACATCTATTCCGAAATAATTAATAAATAAGAAAAATAATAAAATCATATATTTTACATATAAGAATTTTAACATTTTATGTCAAACACTGGAGCACAGGGATTTAATATTTAACTGGTAAAATGAATAACTAGCAGTGTCAAACACTGGAGCACAGGGATTTAATATTTAACTGGTAAAATGAATAACTAGCAGTGTCAAACGCTGGAACATAGGGTGCTAATTACTGATAAAATGAAAAACTGGCAGTGTCAATTACTGGAACATTGAGTGGGTGTCAAATAAAAATTCATTAAAAAAAAAATAATTGTTATCAAATGTATATATTTTAACATATATGTGGTTCTGAATGTCTTTCATACCATATGTACTAAGTTAAGATTTTAAAAAATATTTTCTGATGCCTAGAACATTAAAAGCATCAGAGATTGCTCTAAAAGTGTCAGTCACTAGTGCACTTACCCTATATGCAATAAAAATTATTAATATTACCTCATCATATTAATTAAGGAGGATTTTATGACCTGGTACTACTACGTGACGTAGTACTACCTCTATGTAATGTACCCTTACATAGAGGGCGAAAATAATACTTGAATCTTAAAAAGGTGCAAGAAAAGTATTTACTTTAGATGCTACTTATATTTTTTTCTGAGATTGGTATACGATTCTTGAAGTAATATAGGAATTAATAATAACACACGTGAAGATTTTGAAAAATACCATGCAGAAATAGCGAGGGCACTCTATAAAATCCTTGATAGAACAAAAAGGGCTATATGTAGCGTTTATGGGCTTGCAGTGAGATTAAACTGAGGCTCCTACAGGGACCGATTTACTCAACTGGTGGCCCAGGACACTCATGTTCAATGGGCCCCTTTTCCTCGTACTTCAATATTACAAAAATCAAAACAAACTGGATATTTTAGAATCACGCTTCTAAAAATTCTTTTAACTTCACTTCACTCTTCATTTTATTGATAAGAGTAAGGCTTAACCAGATTTCAATGTACATCGCGCCCATGTATTTGCGCTGCAGTGCGTGCGTCGGATTTAGTTAGCCTTCGTAAGAGTTTGGAATGCAGTATCGGTAGTATGCAGTTGTATTTGCGTTTAGCGAAAATATTGCAATTTTTTCGATGTGCTGATAGTTTCCATACCGCTGATTTATAAAACAGTGCAGTAATACAGTTAGTACTATACAGTCGAACCTCGTAAATGTGAATCTCAAGGGGGATAAAAATTTTGTTCGTGTTGTCAGTAGTTCATGCTATCAGTAACTAATCTTCATATAACTAAACTAATCGCCATTTTGTCGGGGATTGTGGAAACAGTTCATGTTAAAAGTAATTCACGTTAACTGTGTTCACGTTAACGAGGTTCGACTGTATGTATGCAGTAATACAGCGCGGCATAAATTTTAATAATCCATTGACGAAAAAACAAAAAAAACAAAAAAATAACGATCATCATAGCAAAATTTGGAAATTTTTCATTTTAACTATTTTTTTTTTAAATGTATGATAGAGTATCTTGGAGGCCCGCTCAGTGTGAGAGCTTGGGGCACATGCCCCGAATGCCCTGCCTTAAATCAGGCACTGGGTATATACGATCGATTTTTATAAATATCTTTGACATTTCTTTTATGAATTCTCATTTATACGTTTTTAAGAATAATAATACTTTAAAGTAACGTCGGTATAGACAAAAGGTTCAGGTATGTTCATTATTGTTTAAAAAATATTAACATTACTTAAAAAAAAAAAAAAAAAAAAAAAAAAAAAAATCTGGTGTGTCTCCGCTCGACTTTACGAACATTAAGTAATTAACGCTTGTATAAATGAATGAAAATAAGAGAAGTCGTTAAACAAACAAAAGAGAATATTATAGTAGGGCGTTTGAATATTTTTCTGTGTATAGTATGTTGTTTAATTTAACGTTATTGCCCTTCAAATAATTTGAGCCCATAGGCCATAATGTTAAAGAAATTTTCGTTGTGTTTTTCTACAAATCTATAAGTGCTAGACTCACAAAAATCAATACAGTTCGTTTGACGGTAACCTATAGTACGTATATAAATTTTCAGCTCTTTCGGATGAGGCATTTAGACGTTATAGCACTTTAAATAATTTGATCCATAAGCTACAATGATAAAGAATTTTTCTTTTTGAAATCTATTAGTACTAGATTCCGAAAAATTTCCCATGAAAAATATTTATAATTATAATTATCTTATTAAAACAGATTAAAAAATTATATATATATATATATATATATATATATATACAGAGAGAGAGAGAGAGTTGTTTGTCAATAGAAAGAAATCTGTGGGACTCAAGGAATGTAAAATATAAATAAATAATTAATTTTTTTTTTTTTTTTTTATCTAAAAATTTTAACAGTGCAACACTGTTAAGAAATGTAGAGGGACAATAATTAAAAATATTTTTTCAAAATCTATCGACTACAAAAAATTTAATAAAGTAATACTAAATAATTATTAAAATACAGTTTTTTGTTGTAAAGTGCAGATAAACAGAATTTTAGAATATTTAAAGCACAATTATACATTAAAAAATATGCACATATATATAGCTTAATCATAAAAAGACTTAAAAATTTTTAAATTAAAATTTTAAAATTTTGATTTTAATGAATAACTAATATTTAATTTTTTAAATTATCTTATTAAGAATGATGTACTTTTAATGTTTAAAAAAAGGAAGAAAGGAAATATTCCTGAAAACTCGGATTAAACCAGAAAATGCTTTAAAAAAAAACCCTCATGAAATTCCAAAACTCTAATTAAACCAAAAATGCTCTAATAAAACCCCGAAAAAACCCATTGAGCTGGGTTTAAAAAAAAAAAAAAAAAAAAAAAAAAAAAAGCCGGGGTTTTTCTAACCCTGTCTATAACATGTATATACATTTTCAGCTAAATGGAATAAGGCATGTAATCGCTATTGCACTTTAAATAATTTAAGCATATAAACCACAATGATAAAATATTTTTCTTTGAGTCGCTGTAAAAGAACTACAAAGGAATTTTCAGTTCCATCAGATAAGGTGTTTAGACGCTATCGCATTTTAAAGAATTTGAGTCCATAGGGCGTAATGATAAAGAATTTTTCGTTGTGTCACTGTAAAAGAACTGTAAGTGCTAGATTCACCAAAATCTATACCATTCGTCCAATGGTGACCTATAACCTGTGTACAAATTTTGTGCTCAATGGAATTCAGACAATTCCGCTCAATGGAATTGTATTCAGACGCAATCGCACTTTAAAAGATTTGAGCTGAAAATAAGGAATTTTTCTTTGTGTTCCTGTAAAAAATCTGTGAATGCTAGATTCATAAAAATCTATACGGTTCGTACAATGGTGATTTAGAACATGTGTATAAATTTTCAGCTCAATCGAATAAGGCATTTAGACGCTATCCCATCTTAAAGAATTTGGGCCCATAGACTATAACGATAAATATTTTTTTTTTTTTTTTTTTTTTTTTTTGTATCCCTGTAAAAAAAAAAAAAAAAAAAAAAAAAAAAACTATAAGTGCTAGATTTACCAAAATCAATAGGGTTCGTGCTACGGTGACCTACAACATACGTGCCAATTTTCAGCTCATTCAAACAAAGCGTTTAGACGCTATTGAGTTAACTCACATACATACATACAGTCGGTAACAAAAGTGTCCGAACACTAGCAAAAATTCCTATGTAAAAAAAGTACACTTCATACGGTTTTGTTAAATAAATCCTTATCGAATCCTGTTCTCAGTCAGCCTCAGAACATGATTCGATAAGGATTTATTTAACAAAACCTTATGAAGTGTACTTTTTTTACATAGGAGTTTTTGCTAGTGTTCGGACACTTTTGTTACTGACTGTACATATCTCTCTCTAAAAATAGCAAATATGAACTCAGGGGACCTCATAATGTGTAGAAATACCAAAATCTCAAATTCGGATTTTTGACATGATTACAATACTTACATATGTATGTTCGGAAATTAATACAAATCGTCCAATGCGTACTTTATTGTTCCGTATTTTTTTTTTTTTTTTTTTTTTTTTTTTTTTTAATTATTAATATTGGATTTATGTCAAAAATGCTAGGACAAGAGCACTTATTGTTTTAAAAACTGAAATCTCTCACTCACATTGTGTTGTTGACTAGTTTTCAATAATTATAACAATGAGAAAACATTTCAAAGGAATATCATTAATCTTGTGAGTGGCTTTGTCTTCTGACAATATTAACGGGAAAAAATATTAAAGTTATGAAAAATAATCAAGGGCATATCCGTTATAATAGTAAAGATCTACGACCTCGTTGTTCTGTATTATTATTTATTTATTTATTATTTTTTTCTAGAAAAATTTCTGTTTCTATTTATGATTGTTTATAATGAGATTTACAGATTTTTTAGTTTTTTCAACTGTTTATTTTATTTGTGTGCAATGAATGTTTCGTTTGTATGAATGCTTCCTTCAGAATGTGTTCTAAGTAATAAATATTTACTTAAATTAAGGGTTTTGTGAATTAATTGTAAGAAAAAAAAAATTCTGATTCCCTTTTGTATTTAAGAAATATATATCATCATCATCAATTTCAGCTTTTATCAATCCACTGCAGGATGGAAGTCTCTCGTAGGTGATTCCAAATTGCTTGTTTTCTGCCATTCTTCTCTAATCTGCTCTTCCAAACTTCACTATTTCCTCTCTCGAACAACACAGTGTCTTTTCCTCCGCCTCTCCTTATCTCTTGGTATTCAAAATAAGACTTTGGTGGTCCACCTACCCTCATTTCTTCTTGCAAGGGGTCCAGCTTAGCTCCATTTTAACTTCTTGACTCTAGAAATAACATCAATAACTTTGGTTTGCTTCCTAATCCAAGTGTTTCGCTTTCTGTCTCTTTGGGTGAATCCTAACATGCATCTATACATGCTTCTCTGGGTTGTTTAAAGTTTTTGTATATCTTTACATGTTAATGTCCAAGTTTCTGAGGCATCAGTTAAAACAGGCAGAATACACCGATCAAAAACTTTTCTTTTCAAACAAATTGGGAGGTCGCTTTTGAATATAGCGCCATTTCTTCCGAATGTTCTCCATATAATTCAGTTATTAATTTATTCTATGATGTTCCCGTTTATCGTAAGGACTTGTCCCAGATAAGTATAACTGCATACCGTTTCTAATTCATCCATATCGACATCCATATGCAGTGGAGAAACAAAGGAATCCGACATAACTTCGGTCTTGCTGAGGTTCATTTTCAATCCAAAGAGCTTGCTTTCTTTGTTTAATTCCTGAGACATTTCTTTCAAATACTGAAATGAGGAGGCAAGCAATACATTATCATCCGTAAATATCAAATGATTTGTAAACTCTCCATCAATTTTTATACCTTTCTGTTCCCAATTTAATATTTTAAAAACTTCTTGAAATAGCGCGTTGAAGAGTTTGGGTGAAATTGTGTTCCCTTGTCTTACACCCTTTCCAATTTTGCATGCATTACTCGTTTTGTGGAGTTTTAATTTGGCTGTTGCTCCTTCATAAATGTTTTGAATAAGGTGAATATATCCTGAATTAATATTAGTATTCCTTAATGCATCCATAACTGCTAGTGATGATACGGAGTCAAAAACTTTTTCGTAGTCCGCAAAAGCCACACACAGAAGTCGTTAGTACTCATTACTTTTTTCAATAATTTCTTTAATTGTAAGAATTATGCTCGATGGTACTAAAACCACTTCGAAATCCTGCTTGTTCTTCAGGTTGCACTGCATCTAAATTGTTTCTGTAGGCAGTTTGTCAGAATTTTCATCATTTTATATAAAATTGAGAGCAGACTGATCGTACGATAGTATCTAATATCTTCTTTTTCTCTTTTTTTAAAGAGTAAGATTATGATGGCATTTTTTCAGTCTTTTGGAACAACACATAATGTCATACATTTGTTGAATAATTCAGTAAGAACCTCAATGGCTTCTTTCCCTGCTTCGTTTAAAATATCCACAGTGATTTTGTCTTCTCCCGAAGCTTTTCCATTTTTCATCACCATAACTACTTCTTCCTTCAATATTGCTGGTATAGTATAGCGTCGTTTGTATTTTATGAGGTACATGAACTACTGAGTTGTTTAGGTGAACTGTGCAATTCTGAATAAAAATTTACTGCCTCTTTTAGAACTTGCTCTAGATTCCGAGTGATATTTCCGCTTTTTGTGTTTAAAGCTAGAATTCTTTTTTCTACCAAGCGTTAGATTTCTCTTTGCAGTATGCAAACATTTATTTTCTTGAATGGCTTGCTGGATCATATTACATTTGAATTTCCTGGTGTCTTCTACAATCTTTTTCCTCAGAATTTTACATAGTTCTGAAAATTCAACTTTTGCTGTAATATTTTCCTTATTACATTTCATTTTCCTTCTCTTTTCCATAGGCTGTCGTGTCTCTTCCGAGATTTTTTTTAACAGGTATATCTTCTTCTGAACGAGTAAAATTTTTTACTGATTCCAAAACAACATTGACAAAATTCATAGTGAACTCACTGACGTCTTCAGTGTCTTCAAGCAACTGAAATCTGTTCTTTAGTTCAAACCGGAACTCTTGTTTTTTAGCTTATATATATATATATATATATATATATATATATATTTATAATAAAGATGACCTATTAAGCATAGTAGAAGCCAAGCAACAGATACAAGATCACTGAAACACCAATGACCAATAAGATTTTTAAAAAAAAATTATCAGTGGATGAAATACACTAATGTAAAGAAACCAGATCTATTATTAACAGCCTGCAAAACAAGCAAATCAATAAAGTAACACAACAAATCTTAACTTAAAACCATAAACTTATCAAAATTAATAAAAAAAACAACCCAAGAAACACAAGATAGGAAGGAAGGGGGCAGGCGGCAAGACTTGTGACTTGCCTGTGGGGTTAAACTAGTTTCACGCCGGCAACACTCCCCCAGCCTGCCACGACCAGAACAGGAACCATATGGATTTAGAAAAGCAAAATTTCAAAGCAGATGAACAACAATGAAACCACGAAGCAACAATGAAATTCACACAAAAATTAAAATTAATGCTTGCCAAATCTGTTTGGTAATACTTAGGGTATTAGAGTATATTAAATATTTTAAAGAATATTTTATTACTTGTTTTCTGTTTGATTTTATTCATTTCGAAAATTCACATTTTAATCTATATTTTTACAGCTGTATCCATGACAAACATACTGATTTTAATAATTTTATATTACACATGTTAGATATTTTAAAAATTGTTTCTGAGATGCATTTACTTTAAAGTTTTAAAAACAAATTTTAAATTAATAAAAACGAATATATATAGAAGTTTTAACTGCAGGTTGCGCTACTACACAGCGATTTCTATTTAAGGAAAGGCTATATCTCAGGTTCTGTTGCGTACAATCAAACAAAACTTGATATGGAAGAAGGCTATTATGAGACATTATGCTGATTCAAGTTGGGTGCTTATAGGTTAATAGATGGTGTTGATATTGGAAATTTCCTCGATAACGGGAAGGCTATATCTCAACTTGTATGTCATATAACTATTTTTAAGATGTTATTTATTGACAATAAAACTGTCTTTCTTTGGATATTTAGTGTTACTTTTTTTCTAAGATGAAAATCATTTGCATTCATCATGTTTGATAATTTAAGTAAATAATAGTTTTGATAAATTATTTGCTCTTAGTAAATTTGTATAGGAAGATATAGAAGAAAGTCTTGTGGTGGCCACAACATACTAGTTTATGCTGTATTTAAAATTATTTTGGATGCAGACATGTCAACATTTTAATTTATTCTGGAGCAGCCTTTGTTAGTACTCGCCTTTTTTTAACACCACTTTTCTTGAATGATATCTTTTATCTTATTTAATACTTGAGGGAAATTTCCTTACAAATAAAGTTGTGTGGGAAAAGGGGACGTACTAATAGTGCTCCGAAGTACAGTGGGTGTTCAAATTATTAAAATATTTATTTATTTATTTTTATTTTATTTATTTATTTATTTTTGACATTTTTTTCGATTATATATATATAAAAAAAAAAAATTGATGAAATGGCCTGAAATTTCATGCATGCAAAGAACATTTAAAAACTCATATTTTCCACTATCGATTTAGTCCAAAGTGCAATTTGGGGACCAACCACAAGTAGAAGAAGAGCGAAACTACTTTGGATCACCCTGTATCACAAAAAAAAAAAAAAAAAAAAAAAAAAAATACAAATGACTTGTAACTTTAATATTTTGTTGCACATACTTTGTATAATATTTGCATGTTTTGGTGTGGGAATTGTGTAATTATTTAGGCAGATGTAAATTTTTTTGACAAGTTTTTTGCTTATAACTAGAACGAATTTCCATAAAATTTTACAAAACTTGCAGAAAAATTGACAAAAAAAATTAGAGAAGCATTATTCTGAAACATAAAATACACACATTTAATATTCGTTGAGGTCTGAGCAATTTTAGTTAAAAATTTTTTTACTGTGCATGCGCGGAAGATAGAAAAAAATTTATTGCATAGGCTGAATTAGAGCTAGATTTTAGGTATTTTTCAGAGTGGAAATTTCACAAGGAGTTTTTCCCATGCCGCGTAATTAATTTGACAGTCTAATTATTTAAAATACGTTGCAAAAGTTCTTTTTTGTGAAAAATCTCCTTAAATTTATCATATCTATATATTAATAGGCAAGCATAAAATTTGTTGTCCCTTTTTAACATATTAATTATGGGAGTAGAGGGTTGAAAATGGTATCATTCGAAAGGTATGGTTAGTCGGAAGGTAAGAATACAAATATTATTTTCTTACGATGTCAAGAAGGTATTTAAAAATACATTTATTTTTTATGCATTTTCCCCCATTTTTCCCTTTTATACTCGTATTCCTTCACATTAAAAAATACCTAAAAGTAGAAAGTTGTTAAATCTGGCAATTTCATAAAGCTCAAATAAAACCATAGACACAGTAATTTGTATAATGTAGTATCACTATACGCAAGCGAAGTGATGACTTCACTGTCTGACCATGGAGCCATGTAAAAGATTTTCTATGTTAATTGTCCATTGAATTTTTTGTAAAAAATTATTAAAAAATAACGGAAATTATCTGCCGATTTTAATTCCGATATTTGAGTATAGTTATATATAAGTTACTGTCTACATGTGTTTGATTGAATTATTTTTTCTGTAAAATTGATAAAATTTTAATTTAAAATCACAAAACTCCAGAAAAAAAAATGGCAAACTTCCAGTTTCGAATGTAAACATAAACATTTCGTTTCAAAGGGTGATATTTAAACAATAAATATTCAACTAATATACTAAATAAAAGGAAAATGGATTTGTTACTAACTGCTGCACGTATAAGTAGACGATACGGAAAAAATTCCGATTTCCGTTTTCTGCTGAATTTACATGTTTTGAGCTTTCTTTACGTTTCAATTAACTGAAATTGGCTACTTATTTTTTAAAAAAGTGTCTTTATTGCTAGCCTTTGTGGGTAGAAGAAGCAAGTAGAAGATACATAAAAACTTTTGATTTCCAGTTTTCGATGAATTTACACGTTTTGAGATTTCCTTGCATTTTAATTAAGTGAAATTAGTGAAATTGACTACTTATTTTTATTTTTTAAAAAGTGGATTTATTATTCTTTTCTCTGCATATATAAGTAGAAAATATAAGATTCAGAAATGTTTTAGATTTTCGGTTTTCGATAAAGTTACACGTTTTGAAATTTCCCGAACTCAATTCGACCATTTTTGAAAAATATCTTTTTTTTTTTTTTTTTTTTTTTTTTTCAAACACTGTACTTTATGAACCAATCGAATTAATTTAACAGAATTTGATACTTGGTTGGACCTTGGTCTGACATGGTATCTATTAGCTTCTGGGCTGTATCACACAACAAGGGGCGTTTTCACGTTGCGATTTTCTCTCATTTCAGGAAAGGCTAACATCTACAGAGAGAAATAGTTATATTAAGTAAAACTCTGCTGATCCAGTTAGAGTGAATATTGGCAAACAATTGCCGCAGCTGTGTTGCAATTGCATTCCGTTTAGGACAAGGCAATAACTTTGCTTTGCCTCGCTTTGCAAAAAAAATGGTCGAGTTTCGACCACTGGGCGATACTAGTTTTTAATTAATTACTAAGATTTGTGTGTTCATAAGGGTTTTTTTTTTACAAAAAAGAATTTTTGCAACGTGATGGAAAATTGGATCTTCAAATTAAATACGCGGCATGGGTAAAGCCCCTTATGAAATTTCAATTTTTGAAAATACCTAAAATCTAGGCCGTTCTTTTTCCCAACAACTTGCCTGATTTTTACTATATTCAAATCAACTTTTGACAAAAGTTGCTCAATGTATCTTGCTTTTAACCTATGGAATAAAATTTTTTCTATTTTTCGTGCATACGCAGTAAAATAATATTCAGTAAAAATGCTTATATCTCACCGAATATTGCACGTGTGAATTTTATGTTTCAGAATAATGTTTCTCTAATGTTTTGTCAAATTTTCAGCAAATTTTGTAAAATTATATGGAAATCCATTCTAGTTATAAGCGAAAAACCTGTCAAAAAATCTAGTAATTTTTGAAAAAAAAAAAAAAAAAAAAAAAATATATATATATATATATATATACATATATATATTATATAGATATAAACTATATAGAAAAAAAAAAAAAAAATATATATATATATATATATATCTGCTTAAATAATTGTGCAATTCCCACACCAAATGATACAAATATTGTGCATAGTATGTGCAACAATATATCAAAGTTACAAGTCATTTGTAGCTTTTTGTGATACAGGGTGATTCAAAGTACTTACGCTCTACTTCAATTTGTGGTTAATCTCCTAATTGCACTCTGGACTAAATCAATAGTGGAAAAAATTAGCTTTTAAATGTTCTTTGCTTGTATGAAGTTTCAGGCCATTTCGTCTAGTATTTATTTTATTATTTTTTTTATTTTTAGATAGTAAAAAAAAATGTCAAAAAAAAATCTAATAATTTGAATTAAACAAAAATTGACATATCTGTAGATGCTGCACTGGAACCTATTTTGTTATCCAGACGAAGGTTCGTGGTATTATTTCGACACGAAACAAGTGTTGCGTGTTTTTTAGAATTCAATGTTTACTTACAGATTTTTTTTTTTTTTAAATTTATTATTTTTCTACATCGTTTTTCCAGGGAATTCTTTTTCTGATATTTAAAGACTGTTCTAATTTTCTGTAATGTTTTTGCCAATATTGGGTCGATGCCAGAGTTAGTAGAGTGCTCAATTTTTTGAAAATTAAATATTTACATTAACTTTCTGTTGTTGACTAGTTTTCCATTACCACGACAATGAGAAATTTACGAAACGAAGCCATTAATCTTCTGACCTCATCTTGAGACAATAACAAAAAAAAAAAAAAAAAAAAAAAAAAAAAAAAGGGTGGGGCGGAGTTTTGTTTATGAAGAAAAAAAAAAAAAAAAAAAAAAAAAAAAAGGCTTGCTCGTGATATTAATGAAGATGTATGTATGTCATTGTTCTGAAAGAAAACAAAATAAATGCGTTATTATTATTTCACAGAATTACATTTGTACTCATTTATACTTGTTTATGACGGGAAATAATCGATGTCTTTTATTACATAATGTTTATTTCAGCTGTGTGTAATATTTTATTTTAATGAGAATATTCCTTTCAGACTGTATTTTAAGTATTTTGAATAGTAATGAAGACTAATGTAAAATTATGACATTTGTGGATTAATTACTATAGGAAAAAAGAATAATTTCATATTTTTATTAGAATTGGAAGATTTTTTCTCCTAAGATTACTGTATTAATTTAATATTTTTATTATTACACTTTTTTTAAGTTTCTTAAATTTCTTTCTGGAATATTAAGGAAATATCACATAAAAAAAATTACCCATAATATAATATTTTTCATTAGTACATGTTAGTATTTTAACAAATAGTTTATTAGATTGTTATTATTACTATTATTACTATTATTATTATTATTATTATTACTTTATTTCAATAGCTACAGTCCCTCACGTGACAAATTGTTTTCATCTAAAGACGTGTTAACATTCTAATTTATTTAGCAGCACTGTTACAGGGATCGTACTCTCCGCCCCTTTTTTCAAGACTTTTTAAGAGATGAGAATTTTGTCACCATTAATTTTATGCAGAAATCTTCATTGTAGTTTTACAGTAATATGTCGCGATTAAATAAGATAGAAATTATTGTATAAAAATAGCGGTAGAAATAAAAGTAAAAAAATTCTCATGCCTGAGTGTGTCTTAAAAAATAAATTAAATAAATAAATAAAAATAAAAATAAAAATAAATAAATAAAAACGGAGAATACGACCTCTACTGTTAGTACCCGTTTTTTTTTTTTTTTTTTTTTTACCCGCACATCATTTTATTTCGGGATATTTTCTACAATATCCGAGCTCAAAGTCTTCGTCTTTTTTTTTTTTTTTCAAGACATTTTCAGAGATGAGTAAATCCCGCCTTCTTTCTATCCCTATTTTTGGTAAGAAATTTTTACAAGATTACTTCGTCATTAAATAGGAGAGAAATTATTGTATAAAAATAGTGGTAGCAAAAAAGACAGAAATTTTTCATTCTTGAGAGTGTCTTGAAAAAAGCGTGGCGACTTCGAGGTCTGCCAATATGTAACTACGATTAAATCAGAAAAATTATATTCAAGATTAGTGGTGTAAAAAAAGACAGGTACTAACAATGTCGTCGAGAGTAGAATCTTGGAGGGGGGGGGGGGCATATTGGTAGCACTCCATTCTTGTGAAGAAAATTAATTTCAATGCCTGTGTTTTCTCATACGAATGCAATAAAATATAAATTAAGAAGCTGATCCGAAAACGATAATTTATAAATTTTAACTTTGTTAAAGTTGAATAAAACAGATTTGAAGAACTCTAGTCTTGAAAAAAAAAGCGATTTACCAATAGGAATTCGTACGGTCAAATTTTTTTCTGAGTATTCCACATCGTTAATTTTATATGGTAATTTTTGTAAACGTATAAATTTAAGAATTTACGTTTTCATAAATAACTAGCAGGCTACGTCCGCTTCGCTGGTCATTATTTTTAAATGAATCACTATAATTAATGAATTCTCAAAATTGCATTAATTTTTATCGTGTGAAAAAAAGAGAAAAAAGAATGTGATCGGGAAAAATGTCACATCGGCTCCCAAATGCCTTCGGCAGCGCAGGCCATTGTGCGCTGCGCGCGCGCATTTATGTTAAACACTTTTATTGAATCACTATATTATCGTAAGGGAAAAACATAAAAAAAAAAAAAAATTACAAAAAAAAAAAAAAAAAAAAATCTTCTGTCATCGGTGGAATAATCGGTCCGGGCCCCCACTGACTGCGGCAGCGTATACACGCGCGCACGACGCGCGTGTTCCATTACCCACCATTTCCGCCCCTCCTAACTATTTTGCACTTTCAAAAATATCCGCAATCATTTTCACGGGCTTTTAAACCTAATAATGCTAATTTCCAACGTTCTATCTGAATTTCTCTATTTTGCCCCTGCGACCGCCCCCCCTTCTCGCCCCTCGTAATGATTCTACGCTTTCGGAAATATCTGCAATCGATTTATCGGGCCTTAAAACCTAATAATACTAATTTTCAACGCTCTAACTCATTTTCCTATATATTTGCTCCTTCGACCCTATCCCTTCCCGTCTATCCAAATAATTTTACAAATTATAAAATATCCGCAATCGATTTGTAGGTATAAAAAACCTCTATGTACCAGTTCTGAACGATCTAACTCTATTTTTACTTTTATTTTTTTGCCTCTCCGCCCCCTCCCCTTCCCACACCTCCTAAAAACTTCGCAAATTCAAAAATATCTCCAACCGATTTGCAGGTATCAAGAATCCTCTATGTACCAATTTTGAACGGTCCAACTGTATTTTTTTTTTTGCCCCATAGTCCCCTCCAACCCCCACGTCCTCCCACCCCACCTAGGACGAATTTTTAAAATTCCAGAAATTGATTTTTAGATATTTGTATTAGCTGTATTTTAAAGCAAAAATATTACGTATATATATATATATATATATTTCTTTTCTTGATATATGAAGGAAAATCACGTTTTGCCCTCCCTGCCCCCTGGGGGAAGAATTTTGCAAAATCGCTTCTTAGTGGATGTCTACATCATAGAAGGAACATTGTCACAAAATTTCTTGTTTCTAGATCCAGGGGTTTGGGCGGGGCGATGATGAATCACTCACTCTGGACAAACGATTTTATATATATAAACTAGCAGACTACGCCCGCTTCGCTGGTCACTATTTTTAAATGAATCACTAAAGTTAATGAATTCTCAAAATTACATCAATTTTTATCATGCGAAAAAAAAAAAAAAAAAAAAGAGAAAAAAAATGCGATTGGAAAAAATGTCGCAACGGGTCCCCACTGCCCTTGGCAGCGCTGCACGCGCGCATTTATGTTCAACACTCTTAACGAATCACTATATTATCGTAAAGGAAAAGCATAAAAAAAAAAAAAAAAGAGTTTCCTCCCATCAGTGGAATAATCGGTTCGGGCCACCACTGCCTGCGGCAGCGCATACAGGCGCGCAAGGCTCGCATGCTCCTTCACCTACCGTCCCCGCCCCTCCTCATTATTTTAGACTTTAAAAAATACTCGCAGTCGTTCTCTCGGGCTTTTAAACCTAATAATACTAATTTCCAACATTTTATCTGAATTTCTTTATTTTTACTCTTGCGCCGGATCCTTTCCCGCCCTTCGTAATAATTCTGTACTTTCGAAAATATCCGCAATCGATTTATCGGGCCTCAAAAACTAACACCACTAATTTTCAGCGCTCTAACTCTTATTTATGTATTTTTGCCCTTTCACCTCTCCTTCCCGTCTATATTAATAATTTTACAAATTCGAAAATATACGCAATCGATTTGTAGGTATCAAAAACCTCCATGTATCAATTTAATAACTTTACAAATTCGAAAATATCCGCAATCGATTTGTAGGTATCAAAAACCATTATGTACCAATTTTGAACAGTCTAACTCTATTTTTATTTTTTTTGCCCCACCGCCCCCCTCCCCCACACCTTTCTGACCCTCCTAATAACTTTACACTTTCAAAAATATCCTCATTTGACTTGCAGATCTCTAAAACCTATCTGTACCAATTTTGAACGGTGTAACTATATTTCTATTTTTTCCCCATAGCCCCCCTTTCCCGCCCCACATGGGACGAATTTCTAAAATTAAAGAAATTAGTTTTTATGTATTTATGGGAGCTATATTTTAGAGCAAAAATATCTTATATATTTTTTTTCTGTTTGCAATATATAAAGGATTATTTCAAATCACGTTCTGCCCTCTCTCCTCCCCACTTGGGGGCTGAATTTCGAAAATTCCAGAAATTAGTTTTTAGGTATTTGTATTAGCTATATATTAGAGCAAAAATTTCACATATATCTGTTTTTCTGTTTGAGATATATAAGAGTATGTGAAAACACGTTTTGCACATGTGAAATCACGTTTTGCCCCCTTTCCACCCTTGGGGACCGAACTTCTAAAATTCCAGAAATTGGTTTTTAGATAATTAAATTAGCTATATTTTAAAGCAAAAATTTTACGGATATCTGTTTTTTTCTGTGAGTTATGAAGGTTTTTGTGAAATCACATTTTGCCCCCTACAACCCCTTGGGGCGCGAATTTCGCAAAATCGCTTCTTAGGGGTGCTTACACTATATATTCTATAATCTGACAAAGTTTCGAGTCAGTGGCTCCAGTAGATTTTGCTGTGCGTTGATGAGTCAGTGAGTGAGTGAGTGAGTGGAAGTACTCTTTTATATGTATAGATGATGAATGACTCAAGGTAAAAAAGCAGGTACCACATACAAAATATTAGTATTTCAAATTGAACAGTGTTAGCCTTGAAAATGACTAAAAAGTTACTGAATTACATTCTGTGCAAATACTACCTCTGGGGGTCAACGAAGTGGAGGAGCCGTATTTATAAATTCGACAGAAAAATTTCGAACTTTCAAATGAAACCCTCCGCAGAGGATCAAAATTGTGATGGCATGTCTCATAATCAAGCCTAGGAGTGAATCCCAGACAGTCGCCAATTGTCCAATGCGTAGCTGTACGTGCGAAGTTAAAAGTTCACTCCCTCATTTACACAGTCTAAAATTGACAAGCAGACAGCTAACAGCATTTAGTATAGATTTTGTTAATACTCCCCCTCCCCCCCTCTCCATTATTTTTTTCATACCAGTTTTTTTAGAGTTTTTTTTTCTTCTTCTTATTTAATCGTAATTGCATTTTGAGAAATTTGTTCTATAAAAAATGCAATGTCAAAAAAAAAAAAAAAAAAAAGAAAGACAGAAATTAAAAAGGCGGGTATGAACAATAATACAGAATATTAAAATGTTGGCAGGTATGCCTATTCATTAATATAGATAAATGATCATGTTAAATCACATCAGTAATCACATCATTAATATAAATGTTCATGTTAAATCACAATTACTTACATATTCAACAAATTCTGAAATATGAGGAAACATGAAACTAAATTGTCAAGAAGAAGAAAAAAAAAAAAAAAAAAAAAAAAAAAATGTTTAAATACTTTAGTGAAGTTGCATTTTTGATATACCTGTCAATATTTTTCTATCAAAACTTAATTTATACTGGTTCGAGGTTATGAACAAAAATAGAAATTTCTAAATTGAAATGTTTTTTTTTTTTTTTTTTTTTTTTTTTTTTTTTTTATAATAAATGAAAACTGATTTTGATATCTTGATATACCTGCCAATAATTGGATAGAATATATTTTTTTTTTCTGCCAAGATTTAATTTACCGAATCGAAGTTATTACAGACAAAAAATACTTTTCTTAAAATAATAAATGAAATTTGGTTTGTTATTGACGTTCATTGTAAATCAAAAGGAAAAAATCTGAGAGATTAAAATACTTCGAAAACTTAAAAAATTCAATTTCGCCAAATAAGTTGATGAAAAAAAATTAATATTTAGGAGAAAAGGTGTTTCACTGGAAGTTTTTCAATTAGTTTTCATTAATTATTTTTAAAGTAAATTGAAAAGAGAGGAAATACTCCATACATATGGCAGATATACCATTTATTAATAATATTATGGAATTAAACAAAAATATATAAGAACTAGTATGTTGTGGCCACCACAAGACTGTCTTCTATATTTTCCTATGCAAATTCACTGAGTAAAAATAATTTATTAAAAAATAAATAAATAAATAAATAAATAAATCCATTTTATTCTCAAAATATATATATATATATAAAATTTACTTTTTTTTTTCGTTAAAAGTAAAAAAAAATCGATAACTTTGTTTTAAATTATCACAGATTTATAGTTCAACCATTTGTTTTAAAGGTATTGAAGAGACCTTTCGAAAGATACCCATCTTGAAAATTTACTCCCCCGGGGGTGAACTTTCCCCCCAGGGGGAAGCGATGCCCCCACATGCACAATTTTCCCCCCTAGTTATCTACTACCATTATGAATAATTCATATTAATTTTGCAATCACAATTTTAAAATAACTCTCATTATGTATATTTATACGAAATTTTGTCCTATACTGCCATGTTCAAAATTTAGAAAAAATGCGATCACAGCGTCACCTGTTGAGCGATTTAACCCCAAATCTAATCAGCACCAGTTTATTTCAGGGTGCAACTATATACCAAGTTTGGTTAAATTTCGTTCATTGGTTCGTGAGATACAGTGTCCACAAGAATCGTGATACACACACAGACAGACATTTTGTAAAAACTATCAGATCGTGTTCAGGACATCCCAAAACGTGTAAATCCATCGAAAACGGGAGTTCGAAAATTTTCACGAATCCAATACTTTCTCTATATTACATATAGAAGAAAGTAAAAACGAAGAATTTGAAAAAAATCGTAAAATATATCTCTTAATTGAATTTTACTTTGTTATTTACTTAACGAAAAACTAAATTAGTATTAACTTGTGTTTTGTTTGAATTATTAACATACATAAATGATAAATATTTTGGGATATATTAAATATACTATAATAGATAAGCATATAAAATTAGTAAATTTGAAAGTTTTGTTTAAAAAAAGAGTTAATTATTATTAATGAAACTAGTATGTGGTCTTCTATATTTTCCTATACAAATTCACTCAGTAACAATATTTACAAAAAAAAAAAAAAAAAATAAATAAATAAATAAATAAATAAATAAAGAAAAAAAAAGTTTTTTTTTCTAAATTTTTTTTATTTTATTTTGTTAAAAGTGAAAAAATATCGATAACTTTATTTTATATCACAGATTTATAGTTTAACGATTCGTTTTAACGGTTTTGACGAGTCCTTTCGAAAGATACCCATCTTGAAAATTTACCCCCTCGGGGGGGGGGGGAAGTGATGCCCCCACATGCACAGAATATTTTTCCTAGTTAACTACTACTATTATCAATAATTCATATTCATTTTACAATCACAAGTTTAAAATAACTCTCATTATGCACATTTATACCAAATTTTGTCCTATACTGCCATGTTAAAAGTTTACAACAAATGCGATCACAGCGCCACCTGTTGAGCGATTGATCCCCAAATCTAATCAGCACGAGTTTTTGTTAGGGTGCAACTAAATACCAAGTTTGGTTAAATTTTATTTATTGGTTCGTGAGATACAGCGTCCACAAAAAATGTGATACACACACACAGACAGACATTTTCTAAAAACTATCAATTCGTGTTCAGGACATCCCAAAACGTGTAAATCCATCAAAAAACGGAGGTCGAAAATATTTACGAATCCAATACTTTCTCTATATTACATTTAGAAGAAAGTAAAAAACTCTTTTCATCGGATTACATGGGTTTGTATGCAAGTTAAATAAACATATTCATTTCCTGTTCTTCAACAGGTAAGTGCTGTTATCTTTTTTTTTTTTTTTTTTTTTTTTTTTTTTCATTGTGAAAATTTTTATTGAATATCGACAAATTGAACCAGACCAGTATTATGCTTTGAGGTATGAATTATGAATGCTTAAAATAAATAAATATATAAATAACCTGACTTCGTTCATTTAAATAATCTGGTGTATAGCACTTGAACGACTTTTCCTTACTCTGCATTTCAATACTATATAGACAGATTGTAGATTAAAGAGTAAGAACTCAAGTTTTGTATATGAACCTACGTAAAAAATAAATAAATAAATAAATAAAAATTTAAACTAGGTTTAGAAAGAGATTTATTTGACAAATAATTTTGTACGAGGAAGCTACCGCCTACCTCAACCTCGCTCCTTTTGATTATAGCACCTACATTTATTCTGTCGAATTCAAGACAATCATTTAATTTAAAATTATACCCCAAATTATTCGCGCACTTTTGACCCGCACCATTCCTTGAAACCAGTATTGGGCATAATTAATAAAAAAGTAATTGAATTACTATTAAATTACAGTTATAAATATTTTACTGTCAATCAATTAACAAGTAATTGATTACAAATAAATTGTATTACTTATTCAATTTATTTGTAATCAATTACTTGTAAATCGATACAAGTAATCGATTACTTGTATCGATTACTTGCATCGATTATTAATTGTAATTATTATCGATAATAATTTAATTAAATACGATAATAAAATAATTAAATACGATAATAATTTAATTGTAATTATTATCGTATTGTCTAATAATTACAATTAAAATTATTAGACAGTAAAATAATTTTAATTGTAATTTAATTGTAATTCAATTACTTTTTAATCAATTATGCCCAACACTGCTTGAAACTTATTAATTTTGCTAAAAATTTTCAAGTCGCAACCTCATGTAAACTTCAAAATATAAATTTTAAATTGCATGTAATTATTTGTTTTTAAATTACTCTAGCAGACATACATAAAGATCAACCGTTAAAAATTTGATTTTAGTTTTCAGGGAACCTCAAAACACGTAATCGTATAAATTAAGCGCTGAAAATTTAATTAGAAATACTTTATTTACCGTATAGTAAATAAAGTTTTTTTTTATCGTATGCGTATAAGAAAGTCATTTTCATTCGTGATCTTAAATTGTTCTGGACATGATAAAATATAGTACAGCAGTAACAAGAATTATATTCAATAAAAAAGAACATTTCGCTTAATTATTACAGTCCTGTATATCTTCTATAAATAATGTGCAAATTACATTGTATACTTAAATAAAGTAATATATTAATTACACTTACCGCAACCTGAAATATACTTCAAGTAATTTCCGAGTATAAACCCACTATATTCTAATTCTTTGGGTAAGTTGGGCAAATATCTGTAAACGAATGATAAATGATTTTGATAACATATTCTAGACAAAACATGCTTTTATGCGTATAAAAATTTATGTTCATTCAGTTTGTTTAGTACACCTTATCGATATTAAACTGTGCCTACCAAAATTTCGCCCATAAACTTAATGTATTTGTATTCTCTTGGATGTCCCTGTACACGAATCATTTCCTTAACCTCAACAAAAGGTTTAGTGTACCTTCGCTGTAGGACATAAATTTAGAATACAGAGTTCGGACTTCCGGCTACTATACTTGAGATATGCTGATAGCACACACGGAAAGACAAACCGCTGAAAAAAATGATTTTCAATTTCAGGGAATCTCAAAACATGAATACCTAACAAAAACTCAATTTCGTAAATTTGACCCAAAAATAATACTTTCTCTACCATATATATATATATAGGTAAGAAATGGTAAAAAGCGTAAATAACACTGAGAAAAAATTCTGTAACTGACATCTAGAATCTAAATTATGGCTCTAGAAAAAATAGTTCCCTGGCATCCTTATAAATTGTAGTCCCATTTGAAAGTGAGTTCTAGAAACCCCTATTAGAATTCTAGAGCGTTTGCCTATATTCTCGAGGACAAAGTTATTTAAAAATCTCTGCAAATAAATGCGAATACAAGAAGCAGGTTTCAGCAACTATAATCTTGGTTTATGAGCCAATTCTAGAAAATCAAGCGAGAATTTCTCGCAATAAAAAACATTCAGAATATTATTTCACTATCTAGAAACGTGTAGACTAGAAATTCTCGATCATTTCGTCTATTCAGTTTATTGGCGTGCCTTATGCGCATAAATCGAAAATCTATATTTCTAGTTAAGGGATTTAGAAAATGACCACTTATTCATTCTAGATGAAGGCGGTATATATTTTTTTTTATCTCAGTGAAATGCACATTCTTATAAAGAAAGACAAAATGGAATGTATATTTTTAGTTTTACAGTTTGTGCCATGTTTTATAAAGTCAAGTCTAAATTTAAATAAATTTGAAAACCAATTCTTGATTAAACTAAAAAACCATAATTTTAATAGTTCAAAGATGTTTGGAGAGTTCGTCTATTTCAATAATATTTTGTAAATATTCTTCTTGATGATTTATAATACATTTTATTCTTCAAATTTTAATTATTATTATTTTTTTTAATTCTCTAATTCTTAATGAACACTTAAAGAGTTGCAGATAAAGTAGTAGAAAGACAGCGAAAAATCGACAGTTTTTATTAAAGTTTCACTTTGTTACTTTATATACAATCGTTAATTTATATGTATATATTTTCATGAAGTAAGCTATCGCATGATATCAGGAGGATATAATAAGAGATAATAACGGAAGATTGTTCCAGATTTTTTGAAAAAGCCCTCTGCTCTTCGTAGCACAGAAGCTATAAAACTTTTTTTTCCCCCCTTTCAATTGTTAAGATCGAAATAATCAAGCTCGTTCTGGCATCAGATAAAACAAATAAATAAAAAGTAGCATCATGTGCATTCTAATAGATGAATTCCTATATCACACTTTTCGTAATTGTATTAATTGTTACAGTTACTCCCAACACTGAACCACGTGTCATAGGTATCAGGAAGGTTTTTTTTTTTTTTTTTTTTTTTTTAATTAACGAATTAGTTAAATAATTATGATTGATATTTTGTTTGGTATTCATAAAACAATACAAAAATGCACTCAGTGTTAGTGTTGAATGAATGTGAATGAAAACTCTGCAAATTAACACCATAAATTAAAAATACTCCACAATTGTTAAGATCGAAATAATCAAGTTCATATTTTCAACAGACAAAACAAATAAAGTAGGAGCGTGTGTATTCTAATAGATGAATTCCTATATCGCACTTTTCGTAATTGTATTAATTGTTACAGTTACCCCCAACACTGAACCATGTGTCATAGTTACCAGGAAGGTTTTTTTTTTCAATCAACGAATTAGTTAAATAATTATGATTGATATTTTGTTTGGTATTCATAAAACAATACAAAAAATGCACTCAGTATTAGTGTTGAATGAATGTGAATGAAAACTCTGCAAAATAACACCATAAATTAAAAATACTCCACAATTGTTAAGATTGAAATAATTAAGCTCATATTTTCAACAGACAAAACAAATAAATATAAAGTAGGAGCGTGTGTATTCTAATAGATGAATTCCCATATCACACTTTTCGTAATTGTATTAATTGTTACAGTTACTCCCAACACTGTACCACGTGTCATAGGTATCAGGAAGGTTTTTTTTTTAAATTAACGAATTAGTTAAATAATTATGATTGATATTTTGTTTGGTATTCATAAAACAATACAAAAATGCACTCAGTATTAGTGTTGAATGAATGTGAATGAAAACTCTGCAAATTAACACCATAAATTAAAAATACTCCACAATTGTTAAGATCGAAATAATCAAGTTCATATTTTCAACAGACAAAACAAATAAATATAAAGTAGGAGCGTGTGTATTCTAATAGATGAATTCCTATATCGCACTTTTCGTAATTGTATTAATTGTTACAGTTACCCCCAACACTGAACCATGTGTCATAGTTACCAGGAAGGTTTTTTTTTTTTTTTTTTCAATCAACGAATTAGTTAAATAATTATGATTGATATTTTGTTTGGTATTCATAAAACAATACAAAAATGCACTCAGTATTAGTGTTGAATGAATGTGAATGAAAACTCTGCAAATTAACACCATAAATTAAAAATACTCCACAATTGTTAAGATCGAAATAATCAAGTTCATATTTTCAACAGACAAAACAAATAAATATAAAGTAGGAGCGTGTGTATTCTAATAGATAAATTCCTATATCACACTTTTCGTAATTGTATTAATTGTTACAGTTACTCCCAACACTGAACCATGTGTCATAGTTACCAGGAAGGTTTTTTTTTTCAATCAACGAATTAGTTAAATAATTATGATTGATATTTTGTTTGGTATTCATAAAACAATACAAAAAATGCACTCAGTATTAGTGTTGAATGAATGTGAATGAAAACTCTGCAAAATAACACCATAAATTAAAAATACTCCACAATTGTTAAGATTGAAATAATTAAGCTCATATTTTCAACAGACAAAACAAATAAATATAAAGTAGGAGCGTGTGTATTCTAATAGATGAATTCCTATATCACACTTTTCGTAATTGTATTAATTGTTACAGTTACTCCCAACACTGTACCACGTGTCATAGGTATCAGGAAGGTTTTTTTTTAAAAATTAACGAATTAGTTAAATAATTATGATTGATATTTTGTTTGGTATTCATAAAACAATACAAAAATGCACTCAGTATTAGTGTTGAATGAATGTGAATGAAAACTCTGCAAATTAACACCATAAATTAAAAATACTCCACAATTGTTAAGATCGAAATAATCAAGTTCATATTTTCAACAGACAAAACAAATAAATATAAAGTAGGAGCGTGTGTATTCTAATAGATGAATTCCTATATCACCCTTTTCGTAATTGTATTAATTGTTACAGTTACTCCCAACACTGAACCATGTGTCATAGTTACCAGGAAGGTTTTTTTTTTTCAATCAACGAATTAGTTAAATAATTATGATTGATATTTTGTTTGGTATTCATAAAACAATACAAAAAATGCACTCAGTATTAGTGTTGAATGAATGTGAATGAAAACTCTGCAAAATAACATCATAAATTAAAAATACTCCGCAATTGTCAAGATCGAAATAATCAAGCTGATATTTTCAACAGACAAAACAAATAAATATAAAGTAGGAGTTCAATAGTGTGTATTCTAATAGATGAATTCCTATATCGCACTTTCCGTAATTGTATTAATTGTTACAGTTACTCCCAACACTGAACCACGTGGCATAGTTACCAAGAAGGTTTTTTTTTCAATTAACGAATTAGTTAAATAATTATGATTGATATTTTGTTTGGTATTCATAAAACAATACAAAAATGCACTCAGTATTAGTGTTGAATGAATGTGAATGAAAACTCTGCAAAATAACACCATAAATTAAAATTACTCCACAATTGTTAAGATCGAAATAATCAAGTTCATATTTTCAACAGACAAAACAAATAAATATAAAATAGGAGCGTGTGTATTCTAATAGATGAATTCCTATATCGCACTTTTCATAATTGTATTAATTGTTACAGTTACTCCCAACACTGAACCACGTGTCATAGGTATCAGGAAGGTTTTTTTTTTTTTTTTTTTTTTTTAATTAACGAATTAGTTAAATAATTATGATTGATATTTTGTTTGGTATTCATAAAACAATACAAAAATGCACTCAGTGTTAGTGTTGAATGAATGTGAATGAAAACTCTGCAAATTAACACCATAAATTAAAAATACTCCACAATTGTTAAGATCGAAATAATCAAGTTAATATTTTCAACAGACAAAACAAATAAATATAAAGTAGGAGCGTGTGTATTCTAATAGATGAATTACTATATCGCACTTTTCGTAATTGTATTAATTGTTACCGTTACCCCCAACACTGAACCATGTGTCATAGTTACCAGGAAGGTTTTTTTTTAATTAACGAATTAGTTAAATAATTATGATTGATATTTTGTTTGGTATTCATAAAACAATACAAAAAATGCACTCAGTATTAGTGTACAATTATTTTACTCTGAATTTATTAACAAGCAATTGATTACAAATAAATTGAATTATTACAAATAAATTGAATAAGTAATTCAATTTATTTGTAATCAATTACTTGTTAATTGATTGACAGTAAAATAATTATAATTGTAATTTAATTGTAATTCAATTACTTTTTAATCAATTATGCTCAACTCTGCACTGAACCACTTGTCATAGGTACCAGGAAGGGTTTTTTTTTTTTTTTTCCTTTTATTTTTACTGACTCATAGGGTGATTTTTACAAACTATATTCTTTTATGCTATAAAAAAGACAACAGTCAATCATGAATAAATAAATATATATGGTGTTGCACCCACACTTCTTCTCTTCTCTTATTCGTTTCTATAGACGTATGATTTCAATTTAATGTGTAAGATATGAGGCACTGTGGCTGAACATTTCTAGTGCATTTTAAACAACAATTAAAATCAATGAATACATGTTTAATAAACAAATTCTTGAACGCCGAAGAAAATAATAAACCAGCAGACAGCTGTTTCGATAGCATTTAGCGTACCGTCATCAGTGCATAAAAGAAACAAAACGAAATTGCTATTATGTATAAGAAAGCATGACGGTACGGAAAATGCTATCAAATCTGCTGTCTGCTAGTTAATTATTTCGTTTGGTGTTTACGACGTTCTTTATTATTCCTGTGTTCATCACTGTTGGGCATAATTGATTAAAAAGTAATTGGATTACAATTGAATTACAATTAAATTACAATTATAATTATTTTACAGTCAATCGATTAACAAGTAATTGATTACAAATAAATCGAATTATTTATTCAATTTATTTGTAATTGATTACCTGTTAATCGATTGACAGTAAAATAATTATAATTGTAATTTAATTGTAATTCAAATACTTTTTAATCAATTATGCCCAACACTGGTGTTCATTTATCTAGCATCAACTCTCTTTTCAAGAACAATTAAATTCAGTTTTGTTCATCAAAAATTTTTATGTGGGAAGAGCTACCGCCCTTTTACAATTCACAGATTTTGGTTTTTAAGAAATTTTTTAATTTTTTTGAAATTATTCGGAGAGTTGCTACCCAAACTAAATTTTGTGTTATAAAATACTATGTATTACATCGCTATAAAATATTATCAGGGGGTGAAACTATCTAACGAAATGCAAAAACCATGAAAACCGCTATACTATCATGTAGAATGAATGGCAAAGGGAGACTTATTGATGTCATATGATATGGTTATCATTACAAAAGTATTTCTAGTTATATTAAATGATATTTGGAGAGTTCTTAATACATTATAAGGCAAATAAGCATTTAAAATGAGGATTTTCTATAAAAACAAAATATTTTAAAATGAAATTTAGACACAATAAAATGTTTAAAAGCCTGGAATTCAGGGATACCACCTAAAAAATGTCACCCCTGTCGTTATGATGATTTAATTTTATTTACTCAACAGGGGTCGCTGCACTGCACTTTTTTTTTTTTTTTTTCCTTTTTCTTTTTTTAAGACGAACATTAAAGCTAGTCATAAGATTCATTTATATATAAGTGGAGCAGTTTTTACACACAATAATGAAAATAACTTAAACTGAGCTACTTAACCCTGCTGGTATTTAACCATTTGCCGTACCATAACCTCCGAAGATATTACAGTGTTCGAGACACATTACCACATACCATTACCACAGCCTTATTATCACATAGGCTACAGCTAGATATTAGCATTATTTTAAAATACACATATAAAAAATATATTAATAAAAATTCTTTTCATAAAATTAATACAGTCGAACCTCGTTAATGTGAACAGGCTTAACGTGAATTACTTTTAACATGAAATGTTTCCATAATCTCTGTCAAAATGAAGATTAGTTTCTTAGTTACTGATAGTATGAACAAATTTTTTATTCCCCTTGAGATTCATGCTAACGAGGTTCGACTGTATATGATTTGCATATATCATTATATCAAAACACAAAATGTCTGGCAGATATCTCATAATTTCGTTTTTTTACAGGGAATTGCATTTCGGGCCAAATAGATACAAACAGATCTGTATGACTAAGTGCAATATTGGAATGATACGGAAGGAGCGTTGTCAACTCAAATTTTACCATGTCTCTACTGACAGCTCAAAATATCCCTACACTGTTGAGAAAAGTCCCTATTTTAGTGAAAAATCATGAAAACTGTGGAAAAAGTAACAAAATCTATGCAAAATCTATACAAATCTTTTAAGTGCGCCCTAAAACGTCGTTACAAAATCAAAATCTGTCCCTGAATTCAGATGAAAATTGCTAAAAGTCCCTACCCTTAGGGACAAATCCTAATATTTGGCAACACCGTTTGTAAGATCGTTTTCGATGGCACCAACAACTAGTTTAAATTGTTAATTTTTTACACGAACGAAATACTTATGCTTTCTAAACCCTCTTCGGAATTTATTTTGTATCACTGACCTAAAAATTACGTTCTAAACTAATTTCCTTTACAGATTTAAATAGTTTTATCTACTCTATTTAAATTAGTTTTATCCCTTTGAGACATAACTTCCTTAGGTGATGGCCATACAAATGCATTTACAAAAGCTCCAGTAAATACATTAAAATATCTATTTAAAAAAAAAAAAAAAAAAAAAAAAAAGTAATCCAATAAATTAAGTTGTTCACAAGATAGTGAAAGATTTTCGATCAATTTTATATAATTCATTCTATCTAATTTTGCCTTAGAATAAGAGATGCATTAAGCTTAAGAAAAAGTCTCTCTTTAATTAATTATATGTTATCGTGTGTGCGCTTGCGAAAGAAAATGTGATTATCATTTGTTGCTTTTAATTCTGTGATAAAGAGGGGGGGGGGGGGAATATAAATTATTATCGTTATTATAACGAGAGAGAGCTCCTAAAGCAACAATAATAATTCAAAAAGTTAGAAGGTAAAATATAACTAATCTGTTATAAAATAATTATTTGAATAAACTTAATCGAAAGAAAATATATAAAATTACGATCTAAAGTTGTTTTAGAAAAAGCTATTATTCAATATTCACTTTCTTTAATAAAATACTTACTATTTTTTTTTTAAATATTTAATAATAAAAAAAAAAAAAAAAAAAAAAAAAAAAAAGTATTCGATTCGTAACGATTTCCGATTATACGGTCTCAATGGACTTGCACGTTTTGTAAGGTTCCGACCATTTTTTTTTTTTTTTTTTTAAACAACTGTCTGCCTGTGTGTGACAAAACAAAAGTTTAGCTGCAGCTCTAACTGAAAAACTAATCTACTACAGAATTTCAGAAAACTTATACTTGTCTAGCAGCTTGACATAAACCGGTGACTACGAATTTTTGATGGAAATCGATCTAGAGATGGCGCTGCTATATTGCGATTTCTCCCATTTACTGGGAGATTATATATCATCTTCTATGGAGTATAAATGAACCAAACTTTATAGATTTGATAATCATTATGAAAACAAATTCTGACTTAATTTAAGTTAACATTGGCCGGTAGGTAGAGCTACTATATTACAATTTTTCTCATAAATAGGAAAGCTATATCTCAATTTCTATGGCATATAAATGCAACAAATCTAATATGTGAGATAATAATTATGAACATGAATGCAAACTTAATGTGTGTGTATATTGTACAACAGTTGGTGCTTTTATCACTAACCTTCGGTGATTACCCACATGGCTACGTTTTAGTATCTATTAGTTAAAATTGAGCCAAACTTCATATGTTTATGCATAATCTTTATTCTGAGATGCAATGAGGGAATTTTCGTACATGTTAACCAGTATGTATTGCTGTTATGCAAAATGATATCGAAGAAAGTTTTGTAATAGCCACAACATACTACTTTTATAACTGTGATGGAATATAACATATTATTATATACTTCAACGTAAAATTATTGGTATATCTATAATAATAAATGAAGATGTCTCTCTGTTCATTTATACGTTCAGCCCTCACGGAACGTAGAAGCATAAAAATTTAACCTTCGGATATATATAAGCTTGCAAAAGAAGATAGTGAAAAATATTTTTTTTTTTTTTTTTTAAATTGTAGTTAGTTTTTGAAATATTAATTAGATTGTTAATTTTAAAGGACTCAGCTTTGAAATTCTATTGATATCATTTTCGAAAATTTGCTTACTCAGCTACACTGTGTAAAAAAAGTAGAAGTACAGTCGATTTTTGTAAATTGTTTTCTGTATTTTTATCCTAGCTATTAGACTATTATACAGATTTTTTTTAACAAGGTTTTCTTTAATTTCACGTAAAAATGAAATTTCTTTCACTAATGCTAATTAGTGGAAGAGAGTTGTTGTTTGTATCACATTTCAAAATTAACTTCCAAAATTACATTTATGATATTTGTTTGAACATGATTGAATACAAATATTCTAATAGGAAAATTTCGTAAATTATTCGTAATTTACGATTTTATCAATATAGCGAAATTGTAAATTTTTCATATAAATATGAATTTTGAGGATTATTGCTTTGGAAATAGTAGCATGAAAACTAAACAACGGAATATATAAAATATATAAAATAAATTAATAAAATATATAAAATATATAAAATAAATTAATAGATTAGAATAAGATAGATATATCGAAGTGAACGGTGGATAGCCTATTAGGCGGGGATTTCATTCTGTCGCTGTATCAAGCTTTGGTCAAATTCATTTCTTTTGACATGATTATAATATGTCTCGCACTAGAAATTTATGGGAGCATAAATAGGATGGGGAACTGAGCAGAGCCCACCTATGCCAACTAGTTTAAAAAAAAAAATAATCCCTTTAATTTAAAAAAAAAAATGTATTTTTTCAACTTCAGTTTATATTTCAATTTCTTTTTTTCTTTTTAAAGAAAACTTTAAGTTTTTAAAACTGTATTTAAACTAATATTGTATTTGTTACAACAAACTAATATATATACATTGTATGAATAAAAGTATTTGGAAACTTTCCAATTTTGACGTTTCATCATACTTATCTAAAAGGAAAAAAAAAAAAAAAATCTTACTGAGTTGTCTTAGAACTTCAAGTATATGTAAAGAACATGTTGCACCACACATATTTCAGCGAAGGATAAAACCTTTCACTGACTAAAATATCCAAATTAAAAGTCCATTATAAATTTCTTAATTTGAAGAACTCACTTATTAATTCATTAACAATTCACTATGCAGCTTCATTTATTCAAAAAACAAACACATCTGACTTTTTAAAAATTTGCCGCTGGAAAAATAAAAGTAGATATTTATGAAATTAAGAATTTAGACTAGTATCTTTCGAACAAAAGATGCGGCAAATTTTAAAATTATTTATCTTGTTTGAGAGATACTTATAGATTAATTAAAGTAAATGCTAAATATGTTCTTTTTTTTTTTAACAGTAGCTGAATTATATCGCTAATTATAAACAAATATAAAAATTCTTTCACTTTCACTTCTATTTTAATATTTGTATTTAAATGAATTTAATTGCTCAATGCTTTTTCTTTTTTTATGTTCGCATAACATAAATAAGAAATGTTTAACCATTGCACTTGATTTAAACTGAAATAAAGTATTTCATTATTAAATATCACAATGTAAAAATTGTTTTATGTATGATTGTTCTACATAATGAAAGGTTAATTTTTTTATTCACATATTTTTACAATAATTATTAGTAAACACTAAAGTTTGCTTATAAATGTAAATTAATTAAGCTTCTACAAAATTAAACCTTTTATTTTACTTTATAAATTAATGTTTATAATTTCTACGCATTGTTTACAATTCATTATTAAAATAAAGGAATTAGCCTTCTTTAACTGATTAATATATTTTTTAAAGTTTCACCATGAATAGCTTTATATTACATTTAATAACTAAGCACAATTCATTTGCACGCAACTAATTGAAACTGAAAAACTCTTTCGATATGAAAAGATAACTTGATGCAAAAGCGAAATTAAATAATTGAAACATGTAAAGCGATTGTTCAACTCAAATTGTTTTAAATTAACCCTAGCCATTATTTAGAACAAGAGCTTTAGACATTTCCTAATAAATTACCAGTTTTAATTTTTTTTCTACATACACCATCTTTTGTTTTACGATGAAAAATTACCTTAATTAAATTTCCCGATAAGTGATTTTTAAGTACAATATTTTATATCGCAGCTTATTTTAATGAGCGAGTTTTAATCTACTGTAAGCTATTAAAAAATGAAATCAGAGTATACTGAATTCTTTTGAAATTCAATATTTGTTAAATAACTTTTGTTGATGAATTATTAAGCCGTTGAGTTTTTTGTTAACCGTTAGAAATGATACAATTATTTTCTACTCCAATCTTTTGGACTTATTATTATTATTGAAAAATTTACATTCAAAAATATTTAAAAGGATTATTGTAAGTCCAAAAATAAAGAAACTAAATTTAAAACTAAATAAATAAAATTAATATAGATTAAAGGATGGCAAAAAATATGTTTAATTAATAATTAGTAAATTGTATAATTTATGTATTATTAAATATCCTAAAAAGCTTAAAGTGAATTCAAAAGATTCTTACAATGATAGTCATTGATGTGTAGATTTTTTTTTTTAAAATTATACACAGTGAATGTGAAGAATTTTTTTTAATTCTTACAGGATTTATTTTAGAACTACAACAATATTTTAAGAAATATATAAATGATGCAAAAGTTTGTTTTCGGTAATTAGAAATCTGGAGTGACTCCACTCGACTTTCCGATCCTTAAGTAATTAACAGTTGTATAAATAAATTAATGTAAAAGAAGTCGTCAAAAAAAAAAAAAAAAAAAAAAAAAAAAGAGAGAGAGAGAGAGAGAGAGAGAGAGAGAGTTAGAGAGAGAGAAATTAGGATTTGCAGGCTAGGGTCAGATTGCTTGTAGAAAGAAATTTTGTGGGTAGGTGCGAGTCATGTTTACATGACCCGCGCAGGACGGTAGTGCATAACCAAAGATCGCAGAGTTCTTAGTTTTTTATGTGCATTTTATTATTTTGTCACTGTAGTAATTTGAAAACGCTGCACTGAGAAAAAATTCTGTAACAGACATCTAGAATCTAAATTGTCGCTCTAGAAAAAAATAGTTCCATGTCATCCTTATAAATTCTAGTTCCCTTTGAGAGTGAGTTCTAGAAACCGCTATTAGAATTTTCGAGCGTTTGACTATATTCTCGAGACAAAGGTATTTAAAAATCTCTCCAGATAAATGCGAATACAAGAGGCGGGTTTCAGCAACTATAATCTCCAATTCTAGAAAATCAAGCGAGGATTTCGCGCAATACAAACGATTCAGAATATTCAGAATATTGTTTCATCACCCAGAAATGTGTAGACTAGAAATTCTCGATCATTTCTTCTATTCAGTTTATTGGCGTGTCTTATGCGCATGACTCGGAAATCTATATTTCAAGTTAAGGGATTTAAAAAATGACCACTTATTTATTCTAGATAAAGGCAGTATATATATTTTCCCTCAGTGTGAGACATCTGCATGTGTCATCTTCTGAAACTTTTTTTTATTACACTTTTGCATCATCCGTATTAATTTTCATGACCTATGCTGAAATTCTTATTTTTCCGGCATTGTCTTCTAAATCCATTTCACGTCGCTGAAATCTAGAAATTTTCTTATTTTAAGTAATTTTCTCCATTCTACGATAAAGCGTCTAAATTAATCTTTTGTTACTTTTATTATTAAATTTACTAAAGTGATATCAAGACAAATACAATTACATAGAGCTCCAATAAATATTCGCGACACTTACAAATTAAATCTGAGGCTTTAATGTGAATGTTTCTGGCTAATTAATTTGATAGTAAGGAGCATTAAATGATTTCCGAGCAATTCCTCTAATTGATTCTTCTTATCGTATTGTAGATATATATTAAGAATGAATCAGGTTTTAATTAATTAAATGTTATCATATATTTGTTTGCGTAAGTAAATGTAATATCCATTTGTTCTTTCTAATTATAGATAAGGGAGAAAAATCGAACAGAATTAATTCTCGTTGTCAGTTTTATTATAAGATACTAAAAACTTTCGTGTAGGTTTTAATTAGAAATTCGCAGGTCCTTATATTTCAGTTCCACTAATTTTATATGGCAATTTTTGTCATTAAAAAAAACTATGCGCATTTAGTAAGAAATTTATTACAATAGAAAAGTTGGGGAAGAATCCTTAGAAGAAAAGTGGCTCCGTACGAATCCTGTAATTTATTAAATATTAATCTTAGTTGTATATAATACAAGAAATTACAAATCTGCGTAAAAAAATTGTTCAAAATTACATACAATCAATTAAAATTCTAGAGAAATAAATTTGAAGTAACATAAAATTAATATTTTTATTCTGCCATATAAAATTACTTCGTAGATTTGCATATTTAAGCCGTTAGTAGTCGCTAGTTGGTCGATTTGCCGCCCATCCTTAAGTGTTGCCAGATTTTTTTATTTGATAGCCACCAAAAATTTTTAGAAGTGGTATTTGATATACATAAAACGCCAATAAACTCGAAGAAACGTCGATCACATCACTTTTTTAAATTATTGGTGAGAGTTAAATAAAAAGTGCGCAATCTGTAATAGGTGGCGCTGTCTATAGCGACTACTAACGGGTTATAGGACTTAAAAGAATAGTCGAAAACGTTGAAGATTTGCTTTTAAATGAATCAAAATTTAAAAAGATCAACATATATATTTGTTTATCAGGCAAAGTCAATTAATTGGCTTTGTTCGCTGCGCATTATATCCAGCGAAAATTTTTAATAGAAAATTTCATTTTAATTAATCAGTAAAATCTGTTGCAAAAATATATAAAGAATTTTTGTTATTGGCATCTATGTATTTTTAAATATATATATATAGAGAGAGATTTAACAGAATTAGAATTTGCTCCTTTGAACAAATTGAAGTATTATAATTTCTTAATTCAATGATGTGTGTGTGCGCGCATGCACACAAAGGCTCAACACTTTCTTTATTTTATTATTATTGTTATTATTGGGGCGAAAATTCCACTAAGTCTATATATTTATATAGACTTAGTGGAATTAACTTTTTTCGCCCCTTTGAGTCAGTGAAATTGATAATTTCTAACCACACATTTAGCATCTTTTTAGTTTTAGATTTTTAGCATTTTTCTTTACATTTTATAATATGATATACTTAAAGAAGCAATAAAATAAATAAAATTACATTATACCTTTCATAAAAGAATTTTCTTCGCTACACGATCTAAACAATATAAGTTAAGTAGTATAAATAATTCATGGCAAAGAATCATGCTGTTAAACTCGAATTTTCCCCCAAACATTAAACGAAACGACGGGTTATATTTACTTCGTAATTGAAATTTTCAACAGCTGCAAAATATTAAATTTCTTATAACTTTTCTTTTAAATGATTATAATATTGATAGTAATATTAATAATAATAACACTGCTCAGAAAAAAAAAAAAAAAAAAAAAGAAGAGATCTGATACTATTCTTGCTGATTCTTATGTAAAATGACCCCCTGAATCCGAATAGGACTCCCATTTTGCCCAGTCACCCACCGTTTTCTAGATATACCATCCCCTCCCTCAATTTCTTTCTCTATTCGATAATTTTATGACCATGAATTTGATTTCAAAAATGAAAAATAATTAATTTAACACCTAAAAACAAAAATATATTAATTAAAAAATAATAATAATAACAGATAAAAAAAAAAATAAAAGATATGTAATACATAATTTCTCGGGCAAATCCCTCCCCCCTAAAATTTTTCCCTTGTCTCAAATGTCCACGTTTTAGAATTTTCCAACTCTGTAGCTCCTCAGAAGTTATTTAACGGTTAAAATAATCCTCCCCCCCTCCTAAAAATCAAATTTATAGCCATAAAATCACCGAAAAATGATAAAAATAGGTGGCTGTCTCTAAAAAAGGGCAAAAATGGGTGTTCTGTTAGGATTTAGAGGTTCATTTTACATAAGAATATGCTGAAATGGTGTCTGAGGCAATTTTCATGCCGTGCAGTGTAATCTATGTTCGGCAGATATGGATTTAGTAGCAGAAACCTATACTCTTTTAACACAACATATTTCTCTTTTTCCTTTACTCATCTTAATGAGACGATTTTTACTTTCATGATTCTTACATAACTTTTATTTCAAATATTTTTCTTAATTTTATTTATTATGAAGAATTACTATTGAAATGGTTGAAGCCATCAGGTCTTTGTAATATTTTTTTGCTTCCGTAGAAGGTAGGATTGCCACAGCTCGAAAGCAAAGCCTTTTTTCAGGACACTTTCAGAGAAAAGAAATTACTCCCTTCCCTACTTTTTTTTTCCCTTCTTTTTTGGCTAATACTTTTTACTTTCTCTTACCCATAAGGTAGAGAGAGTATTGTTTTTGGCTCAAATTTTCGAACGCGAGATTTTGTTATATTTACACGTTTTGAGGTTCCCTGAATACGAAAATCATGTTTTTAGCAAACGGTCTGTGTGTGTGTGTGTCTGTGTGTGTGTCTGTGTGTCTGTCTATTATCAGCATATCTCAAAAACAAATTATGGCAGAAAGTTCAAACTTGGTATTCTAAATGTGTATCATATAGGGATGCTACAGTAAGCTTTTCGTTAAGATGGAGCAAATGGTTCGTGTACAGGGACAATCAAGAGAATTCTAATACATCCCGTCTATGGGGGAAATTGCAGGAAAATAGAGTTTAACGTCTATAGACTGCACTAAACCAAATGAAACAAATATATAGTTTTTGTAATAGAGACAGTTAACTGGTAAAAAATTTTTGTGTATGTAGGAGCCTCGCCTCCACCCCTGAGGGGGGGGGGGGAAGTCCCCCTCGAGGGGAGTAAATTTTCATGATGGGTATCTTTCAAAAGAGCTCGAAAATACCTTTAAAACGAATGGTTGAACCATCGATCTGCGATAATTTAAAACAAAGTTATCGATTTTCTTTACTTTTAACGAAAAAAAAACTTTGAAAAAAAATCGTACTTTTTTTTTTTTTTTTAATATTGAGAATAAAATGGACTTTTTTTTGAATATTTGGTGTTAAACTACTTCTCTAATATGGAAATCGTCTGCCTTATCATAAAAGATAATTTTTTAAAATAATAATTTTAATAAATTATTTTTTAAAAAGAGAAATATTTTTTAATAACCGAATTAAATTCTATATAAATGTAGGTGCATTAATGAAACGGGGGGTTGAGGGGGGCGGTAGCCCCCCTCACACAGAACTAATTATCATATAAAACTCTTCAGAAGCTTAATATGAATTGTTTAACATAGGTTTACATAACAGTACCCGTTATCTTACCTATTAATCTGCAACCTGTATTTATAGTATTAAATTTCAGGGTAAGAGAAAGTCGTGTGAGTGACACACCAGATTATTATTATTATTTTTTTTTTTACAGAAATCTTTACCATATTTTTATAGTAATGTGTCATGATTAAAAAGGATAGAGATTATTGTATAAAAATTGTGATAGGAAAACCGGTTGAAAATTCACATTGCGGAGGGTGTCCTGAAAAAAGGGGTTGTACTTTCCGGCCTTTTTTGAGGACACTATCATGAATGAAAAATTTTTTAATTTATTGCTACCACTTATTTTATAAAATAATCTCTACAGGTTTCACAATAGAAATCTCCGAACCAGTAAGAAAGGCCATCGTTTCCTGCGAAACACAACTATCAGAAAAGATCTACAAACCATCTCGCTTAGAAAAAGAATCAAAAACCTATCTGAAAATTTTATAGTAACATTGGTAAGCTTAGAAATGAAATTGTCGCTGAGCTCTCTGACTATGATACTAATGAACCTGCTCACCGTAAAAGCCAAGGTACTGCCTTATCCTTCCTGAGGACTAATTCTCCTCCTCCACTAATTTAAATCATATATATATATACATACTTGCCAACATACTAATTAATATTCCGTAGTATTGTTAGCCCGGCCTTCTTTTTCACACCAGTATTCTTTTAGAGTGTTTTTCGTCTTATTTAATCGTAACTGCATTTGGAGAATATTACTGTAATAATTTACTGGTGTGAAAAAAATGGCGGGATTAACAACACTACGGAATATTAATTAGGATGTTGGGAAGTATGTATATACAATATATATATATATATATATATATATATATATGCACTCTATTATCTCTCATTGTCATCTGGTGAGGTGCCTTAATATTAAGGTTTTCTGTATAATTTTTCCATGTCATTCTTTAATTATCTCTGTACATAATTTTTTATCATATAATCTAGACTTATTATTGTTATTTGATATTGTCATGCATTCACTCCTATTTATCCAATTTATTTTCTTAAAAAAAAAAATCTTTAAAGTTATTTACAATAACGTGTACTTATTCCTTATGCTATTAACCTATTCTAACTCTGAATTACAACTATAACTACCACTGACTTCTTGTATTAGCTTATGGTGAAGTGCCTCAAATATGAGGTCTTTCTTACTCCTTTATTTTTAGGCTGAGTTTTCATATTTTACATCTAAGTAATTTTTAGATTATGATAGGTATCCTCTACGAATTATGCATTCTCTCTCCTGAGTGCATGATGGTTGCCTTGTAGCATGGAAGTCTACTTCTCTTAGTAGGGGCCCTTTTTAGGTTCACTGGTTAGACCAGAACTGAAAAGTGTAGCGGTGTCTACTCGGTACTCCTTCATGTAACTCCTGATTAAAATAATAATAATAATAATAATAATAATAATAATGCATGGTTACTGAAAAGTTCCTTTTTTTTTTCTTTTTATGGGGGCTCTACCCTGCTACTTTAACACCTTGCTTGCCTCTTCTCCTTAACATCATAACTCTTCTGCATGCGTATTATTCATCTTTAATACGTGATTCTGCGACCTTCACTTCAGACCAGTTTTAAAATATCAGTTTTGATGCCGGAATGGACACCAGTAACTATAAATATGCTACTTTGAAAATTTCGCAAGTTATTGGAAATTTACGAATTTCTCAACATGGCAGTATAGGGCAAAATTTCCCATAAACGTCAATTTTGAGAGATATTTTCGTCGTAAAGATGTCAGACTACTTTCAGACTACTTTTGAAATATTATTTAGGACACTGGCATGAATATTAATGACTATGAATTTTCCAATATAAAAATTTCGTAAGTTATTGGAAATTTACGAATTTCTCAACATGGCAGAATAGAGTAAAATTTCACATAAACGACAATCTTGAGGGATATTTTCATCGTTAAGATCTCAAACCATTTTCGAAATATTATTTAGGATACTGGCATGAATATCATAGTCTATGTTTTTTCCAATTTAAAAAATTCGTAAGTTATTTGGAATTTACGATTTACTTAACATGTCAGAATAAGGCAAAATTGAGCACAAACTTCCATTTTGAGGATCATAAATACATTAAAGAACTTCAAAACTACATTTATGATATTTGTTTGAACATGATTGAATACAAATATTCTAATAGGAAAATTTCGTAAATTATTCGTAATTTACGATTTTATCAACATAGCGAAATTGTAAATTTTTCATATAAATATGAATTTTGAGGATTATTGCATTGGAAATAGTAGCATGAAAACTAAACAACGGTAATTGACCCTGATAAAATAAATTAATAGATTAGAACAAGATAAATATATGGAAGAGAACGGTGGATAGCCTATTAGGCGGGGATTTCATTCTGTCACTGTATCAAGCTTTGGTCAAATTCATTTCTTTTAACATGATTATAATATGTTTCGCACTAGAAATTTATGAGAACATAAATATGATGGGTAACTGAGCAGATTCCACCTATGCCAACTAGTTTTTGAGATGTCAATGAACAAACGTCACTTTCGTATCGTAGGCAAGTTTCAAGTCGCCCATCAAAGGTACGATGTTGTTACAGAAACAAACGTTTTCCGAACTGGAATAAAATGAAGCCATTTCTTTATTTCGTTTACGCTGTATACAGATAACTTTGTACCTGATGCCAACAAGTTCCACTCTTTTAATCTAGATCCAAGCAATTCAGCTTGTCTCACACAAGGATGGAACACGGGCGCAGAACTCATACCGGTATTCGTTTAAGAAATTTTTCTACCTATAATATCGTTGATTTAAGAAGTAGAAAATTTTCTTACATTGATATTGGTATGAATTCTGCGCCGTGTTCCATCCCTGTTCACAGACAAATTCAAGTCTCGTATCAAATCATTTAATTGCTGTTGTTCAATTAAATGTGGATGGTGTAGAATACTTGAAGAAGATAAATAATCTTGATCTTTATTGTCAACTTCCATTTCTCGAGAATCGTTATGTTCGTCGCTTAGCATATCAACATAGTTGCCAATATTTTAATTTATTCCGGAGTAATTTTAGCCCCGCCTCTAATTCGTACCACTTATTTTTTTAAAGTATTTTTTTCTTATTTTATCGAAATTACATATTGAAGAAAATTTTTCTGTAAATAAAGTGGTGCGAAATAAAGGCGGGACTAAAAGTACTCTGGAATAAATTAAAATATTGGCAGCTATGTATCAAACTCTACAATTTGGTTTTTATCAAGAGGTATAGGAGGAGGCATCTGTTGACTATGAGGTATTGGTTTAGATACAGAATTTACAGTAGGGTACTCTATTTTATGTTTGATTTTCTTCGGGTTCGCGACACAGCATCGGCACTGCAAATGGCATGGATGATTTTTCTTTATTCTGCCAAGACAGGAGAGTAGCATAGCATGATGCGCAAATCCAGGACTTATCTTGACAGTACGTCCAAAATATAGGAAATATGCATTAAGTACATTTTCAGAAACTTTTCTTCCTTGCGACTTAAGAATGTATTGTCCGTACACGTAGCAAAATTTGTTTGGTGAGTATATGCATTGGTGATGGCCATTATTTTCGATATTCATCTTGGAAAACATTAAAGAAACGCTTACAATTAGTTAATCACAGAGACATTCAAATGAAAAAAAAAATATTTCATCTATAACTTTTACCAAAAAGCGTGAAGTGAGGACTATTATTAGTTCATACCTTTAATCTCCTCATTCTTTTTCCAGTAGCAATTCTCAATTTTAGGAAACGTCTTGTTTAAGAAAAGGTTTTTTTTTTTATTGAAAGTGTATTTTGAATGTACCGAATTTCGTGCTTGTCTCGTTATGTACATTAATTGACACGAGTAATCATTTAACAATGTCCAAAGAGGAATATAAAACTTCTAATAAAGTGAATGAAGAGTTAAGTAGCCATTCTCTTGTTGTTGTGAAAAACTCCGCATCTTTGAAGACATAATCCCGCCCTTTTGTTTATTAAAATGTAGATTTACTATTTGAATATTGGCTTATACCTCAAAAATAAGACGTGATACAAACATAAGATATAGACTACCGACATACTGTAACTATACTCTGTTCACGGAGAACTGATAGCGAAAGTAAACATAAAGGGTTACTGTTTCAATACCAGAGTTTGCCACATTTACGTTTTCTCGCTGAATGGGCGATTCTGTTTATATTGACCGAAGGTCAGCTTTCTCTGCCTTGTAAGTGAGTATAATTTGTGACAGCTGAATAAAACTATTTTCTGACTTCATTGTATTTATCTTTCCTTCCGAAGAATTTATTCTATGCTTTCATTTTCCATAATTCTCATTAAACAGCTGAAGAAAGAAAAACGCCGCTACGAAATAAACAAACGAAAAAAAGAAATCGTTCGTTTGTCAGATTGGATTTGTCTTCAATCCAACACCAGTCATTCAACGGTATTGCCAAGAATCACGTTGCTTTATTTACTTTCGCTATCAGTTCTCGGCGAACATAGTATAATAGCTATCCATAATAGCTATCGGTTTTATGTGTAGCGATATCGTGTCACACTGTATAATTGTCATACACATAGTTGCACGTCTCCGATTTAGGTGAGGGACTTCATACCAGAAATTTTCTCGAATAAACTTAATTTAAACGTAGAAAGTTGATTTGAAATATTTCTATCAAAAAAAAAAAAAAAAAAAAATTATATATATATATATATATATATATATATATATATACTGGTGTGAAACCCAATTTAAATTTAACGAAATATTTGCAAGTAATATCGTAGGGGTGTCAACGCTGGTGATATTAGGTCCGAGACCCGGTGTCTTAATGGGACAAAATTTTATATTACAAATTATGATATATTTTCTCTTTTAATAATTAAGCTATCACTAATGCATCATTACCAAGTCTCCCGGTTTCGGTGAGAAATTTCATACCTGAAATTTTCTATGACAATGAATATTATTAGTGTTACATCATAAAACCCCTCACATGTGACCACTACAGAGAAAAGTTTATCTGTTTTTATCTGTATTGTGTAAGGGAAATTTGTGCTCTATAGGGAAATGGAGAATCACAAGTTACATGATCGATATAAATCAACCTCTAACAAAAAAAAAAAAAAAAAAAAAAAAAAAAACTTTATTTTTCACTTTGTTTAATCATACAAAAATAATATGACAGATTTCTCTTGAAAAATAGTGATGATAAATCTGATTTGAAAGTATTGCCAAGTGTGCTAAAATTTTGTATCTGTTAATTGAAAACTATTTAAAGTATATGTTAAAAAAATTCTAAGAATTTTATTAATTTCATTTTTTACAGTAGGAAAGCAAAACATGTCTCATTAGACCCCTGCCCTTCCTATAATCACAATGAATAAATACATAAAAATAAATGAGTAAAAAAAAATTGTAATTGACGTATGAATTGCTTTAGAAAAATACGAATACGAATAATAATTTAGAAAATGCTTCAGAATAATGCTTTAGAAAAATACGAAAATAAATAGGAAACGGGCATTCAAGATACACAGAAATACTTATTACTTGGAGAACAGCAACCTGAGTGTCCGAAATGTCATTTCAGTGCATTAACCATTCGTCATGTCCTCACTGACTGCCCTTGTCTACGTCATCTCTATCGAACACATTTTAATTCATCTTCACCCATTCTGACGAGCCTTTTAGGTGTAAATCCTCATTATTATTTGACAAACTTTTTGAAAAAGGCTGGATTTTACTTCGACATCTGAGGGCCGTGCTTAGGGGGGGGGGGGGGGGGCGACCGGGGCGGTCGCCCAGGGCGGCTAACAGCTAGGGGCGGCTAAAAATGACAAAATTTCAGCTAAAAATTAGGTTTACTAAAATTGTTAGATTTTTTTAAAAACAGGATTGGATTGGATTTGGTAATAAGGGCGATTGACTGCTGTAGGTCCTAGACCTGAGGGGGAGTGCCCTCCGTGGGGGTCTTTCTAAGGGGTCCTAGCCCGTATTTAAGCAAGTTTCGGAGAAAACCATGGAAAACTCCGATCGGCTAGGCCGACAAGTGCGACTTGGGATTCTTAGGATTGAACCTGGCACCTCATGTCTACCAGCTTTGAGCGCATAACCACTCGGCCGCTGGAGGCTTATTTTTAAAACAGAGAGAAAAAAAACTTGATAACTTTTCATCTGTGGCAACGTGGCAGTTTTTGGCTTTAAAGGATAGTTTTCAGAAACAGAAGGAGGAAAATAATTTTAGTGCCTAAAATCTTTCGCCCAGGGCGGCTAAAAGTGTAGGCACGGCCCTGGGGATCTGATTTTATTATTTACTATGTTCATCCTGTTTTACATTGGTTTTTAGTGTCTACACTGTTTTTTATTTATTTTTTATTTTATCTTTTGTGTATTTTTGTTTCTTATTTTTACTGTGTTTTTTAATGACAATCTGGATGGGTGAACCCATCCAGAAGCTGCTTTTTATTCTTTTATCTTTTTGTGCGGCGCCAAATATGGACCTTGCGCCAATAACAGTTATTCAACCAACCATTAGAAAAACCTTTTCATAGATATTGAAATTTTTAAATATGCAACGTTAAAGTGTTTCAGTCAGATATAGAATTAAAGCACACATATCTCAAAATATGATACTACTTTTTTTTTATCAATAAGCTCAGACGATAATATACAATTTCTTTACGTACCCTTAATATTTGTTTTGACAGATTAGTCTTTTACCCACTGTGACGAGTCATTATTTATTAATATACGACATGGAGTCACCAATATTACGCTAATATTTTTCGCATAACTCGAGTTCGTTCCTCTGTGATGATCTATAACTTTAACACGTGTTGGTAGCCATTTATAAAACAACGTTTATCTGCATTATCGTCGTGCATTAATGACTGTCCCCAGGCGCGAAATGGTGCGTTTAATAACATCGGGGAAATTAACGGTCCTGTTTTGGACACCGACTGCAGATTTATGTCATCTGTTGTCAACATAGTTGTGTATTACACGAATATATTTTTTGCTTCTCTTTTTCTCTTTTCTCTTTTTTTTTTTTTTTCTCTTATCCAATTCTAGAAAATGTTTGTAAATTACTTTTGCACTGAAGATGTATAATGTTTTTTCGATTTTTCAGTATTTTATCGGTACATTTCTGAATTGATTTAGCTAATGACTCCTTCATATTGTTTTAATGTTTTTATTATGATGTTAAAAATGAACAACGAAAAAAAAAAAAAAAAAAAAAAAAAAAAAAAATCACGCTATTGACATAGATTCAACTTCAACTTTCCAACTTCACTTGATAATACCTTAAAATACTTTATAGTTTTTAGCAACAAATTACCTTTATATCTGTACTTTTAAAGAAAAGCCATAAAATAAATTTAATTTTGTGTAGTCCTGTATATTGTCTAAAAATAGTAAGGCTACAAATATACATATTTATAACTATGGTGGAAAGAATTCCACAAAAATATTTTGCAGCTTTACATGTAAGAAGAAAACACTAGAAAGATTGCTTTTATGTAACCCTGTATATCTTGTAAAATTTGTATATGCAGTAAAAATAATGTATAATATGTTTAAAAAAAGTCTTCATAACATTAAGAACTTGCATTCCGTAATTTTCATTTGTATCCAATTATGTATCTGAGCAACTTTGTGGGGCCCTGTAAATCAAATAAATTACTATAGTTACATTTTATTCTTCAGAAAAAATGGTTTTGTGCATCTTAACAATGGTTTTTAATTTAGTTATATTGTGTAGTATGAAGATAATAAAATATGATTTTAAAATATATTTATCATAGACCGTAATGCATTGCAAACATTTTGCGAGTAACTGTATACAAACCACCTGCGCTGTTTCCAAATGTTTCAAAACATGCTAGAGCAAGATTGATAAATATGAATAAGTTTGAAGGTTTCTTTAAAACATATTTACGGAAATTATAGTACGGACAGTTGGACAGACAGATAATAAAGAAGTCATAATCATTTTTAAACGAAAGTGTTAAAAATGTAAAACACAAATGAAAATTTATTTCTAAGTAATTTCCAATTATATTACCAAATGTATCTGAATTTTTTTATTTAGCCTATAAACCAATATTTAATGCTAATAATGCCATATTCTATAGAAAACGTACTTTTGTACATGGGAATAACGCAGAGTTATTTCGGGGCCTGGTCGTTTCACCTGATTTAAAGGGGGCGAGAGAAAGTTGGTTTTTCCCTTACAGGTCGATTGCGCCGGTGAGTTCCCCCACATATCTTTCCCCATCTCTTCCCCTCCACTTCTTTTTCAAGACATGCTTCTCAAAGGGATTAGAGCTATTTATCTATAAGAAACACGTGGCACTTTGTAGAGAAAATTGAATGGAGTTAACAGTTTTAAATTCTTGTTTAGCTTATGATTTCATTCCTATAAGCGTTTATATTTTATTGTGTTTAGATTGTAAATTATGCTATTATGGAATTAATTTACAGCAAACGTGGTAAACCACTAATTTTGTTTTTTAATTTCAAATTTTATAAAGACTCTGTAACAAATGACGGTATTAAATGGCGATGTGTAAACAAAAAGTTCACTGCAAAATAATAAAAACAAAATAATTTTTTATACCCCACCCTGCACCCCCATTAATAAAAAAATATATGCCTATTTATGATGCAATATAACTGTAGAATGCAAGAGAAACAAATGAACAGTTGCCAAAATTATCTATAAATTTAAAAATATATATTTAGGATCCAAATGAAATATGAATTAATCCATAGTACTCATACTTTAGTCATTAAACAATTATACATGGAAATGAAACTTTATATAAAGCAATAGATATTGAAAAGTTAATGAGCTTTTTAAGGAGCCTGATACATAAGATCATACATAACAAATATGAAACAAGTATAACAGAAATAAATAAATGGGAACTAGAAGAAGAAGCAGAGGCCCCTACGGCTATATTATATGTATATAAAGAAAGAAAAACAAATACTGTACTTCAATTATTTTTTTATTTTTGATTCTATGCATTTCATACTGCAAAGTTATTTCGATTGAAATATATTGTAACAATTTTATTACAAATTATTAACACTACTATATAACATTTTTAAGGATTTAAATAACTATTTTTGCTTTAATATGAGGGTTATAACTGTAATTAATACATAACAAGTTTAAATTATCATCAAAATAATTGTATTTTTTAAACAGTAAAGTTATTGATGAAGGTGCTTAAGATAATAGTTAAATTATTAATCAAATTAAAATTCATTTTAACGAGTGTCTTTCAATAACATAATATTAAATGTTATCTAACACAATTGTTGATATCCTATAATTGTCTCTAATATCCTTTAAACAAAACAAAAAAATTTTTTTTTCTACATTACGATCATAAAATTACTATGTTAATTAATTACATTTTTCAAAGATATCTCGTTAAGTTTTAATTTTCACTTGCTTATTATTATTATTTTTTAAATTTACAGTAATTATTATCTTCATTTTAACTACAATAAGGTCTCCACTTGTCTGTGGTGGATTCTGCTCCTTATTCTTCTTCTAGTAATTATTATTATCTTTTTTTCTGTTATAGTTTGTTTATATTTTGTTACACATAACTCATCAGTAAATATAGCAGATACAACTCATTAACTTTCTCAATATCTTCTGCCGTGTAAAAGGCTATATTTCTATAAGTAACTGTTTATTGATTAATTTAAGCCTTCGTTCCTTATGTTTGATCACAGTAATATAAATTATATATATTTATTCAAACTTTCTCCCTTCTTTCACCACTAGTTGGTTATAAATAATTACTTATAGTGATAATTAATAAACAAAAAGAAAGAAAGTAACACATTTGAAAGATTTTTTTTTTCTCTTGAACCCAGTTTTCAAATTTTTATCTCAAATTATTACAAACAAAAATTTTATTTTAAAACTTAAAAATAAGAAAATGAAATATTCCCATTGTATTCCTTACAAAATCTTTACAAAATATCTTACTAATATTGTTAATACAAAAATAATAAATTTATATTCTAATATCATGACCTGATAAATCAGTACTTGAATTTTTGGTAAAATGAAAATAAATAAATAAAAATAAAAGTACAGCACATACATGTATAAATAATTAATTACACATTCTTTTATTTATTTTTTCTTTTTGCACTCGTGTGTGTGAGAGTGTGTACTGTTTATGTCACCTGTAAGGGAATGAAGGACTCATCCCCCCCGATGCTTATCAGTACATGTCAGCCATAAACATGGACAATGGACACAGGAAAGGGGGGTGTCAGGGCAAACGACCTGTGCCTACAAAAAATGTGTGAGGGTAAACGACACATTTTTTCTGTCAAGAATCAAGATATCATACGTCAGGGGAATCGACCTCCACCCGTTATTTCATTATATTTTGTGCATGGTAAAGGTACTTAATAGTTAATACATGGTTGATAGAAATATATGCTAAGAACGTAATGATTTGTATTCTTGTGGGTGTATCTGTACAGAAACCAGTGGTGATATTTATACTATTTTCAACAGTGAACTTGAATAGCATCTATCCATAGCCTCCTAAACTAGATGCCTGTCGAGTTGCTCGGAAACTTGGAAACAGTTGAAGCGGTAGACAGCGCCACCTGCACCTGGTACAGATAGCGCGACTTTTTTATTCAACTGTCACCAATAATTTTAAGAAGTGATATATGATATATATAATCGACGTTTCGTCGTTTCTGTTCGCCTTTTATGTATATCATATCTCACTTAAAAAAAATTTTGGTTGCTGTTGAATAAAAAAGTCGCGCAAAATGTACCAGGTGGTGCTGCCTACCGCTTCAACTGTTGCCAAGTTTCCGAGCTACGCGACAGGCATCTAGTTTAGGAGATTATGATCTATCTCTTACAACGCAATCTAGCAATAGTGACAGAACATACAGTGCGAACACACAGACTGACAACCCAAAGCGTCTATTATATACATCAAATAGCTCTTTAAAATTATTGGTGATTGTTGAATAAAAAAGAAAAAAATCCCAAAATTTGGCAACACTGCAACATACTAAAATATAAAATAAATGTTTACACAACGTTGAAAATTGCAATGTAAAAAATATTAAGTAAGCAAACTGCAGTTTCGGTAGCGTTAAGAATACCGCCATCAGCGCAGAATCCACATGTACCAAACTGCAATTTCCGTACGCTTAGCGCTACCGAAACTGCAGTTTGTTCACTTAATATTTTTTACATTACCTTTTTCAGTGTTGTGTAAATATTTATTTTATATTTCTGTTCAATGTTGAATCTGGTTATATATATTCCACAACATGCTAGTTTTGAATTGCAGTGTTGCTAGACTTGGGGATTTCTACCCATTTTGGGGAGTTTTGAAACTTTAGGGGAAATATTTGGGGACAGAGATTTAGTGGGGAACAGTTTGGGGAAAAGAAAAATTTTGGGGAAATACACAGGGATTTTCTTTAAAATTAGTAAAAGATGACATTTTCCTAAAATTCAATAAAAGCAAAAAAATGGGCAATTCTGGATGCTATTTGTAATTCGGAAATAGAAAAGCAACTTATTCATCTTTGATATATAAAATTTATTCTGTTTTTTTTTTTTTTTTTTTTTTTTTTTTTTTCCTGATTCCAGAAATTATTTGGTTTATATGTGTTGTAGCAAGTATAGTGAATGCTAAATATTTATTGATTACTGATTCGCTTGAATAATCAAACTTATAGCAAGCTGGACTAGCATAAATTTGGATGCTTTGTCTTAGCTAGCTTGAATTAAACTTGCAGGGATGGAATATTCAGTTTGACGAAAGCTCTTTAAGCTCCCTGGGTATACCTTGTTTTTCATGCATTAACAAATAAAATAAAATAAAATAAAATAAAATAAACTGTTTTTATATACTTATGGGTTAAATACAAATGATTAGAGATGAGGAAACTCAGAAAGTTAGACAAATAGACAAAAGTTACACAAATTTAAAAATTTTCCAAAAACTAGAGTATTGAAATTTATTTTTGTAAATGGGGATTTTTTTTCTATAAAGAGCTTCATTTGGGGAGAAATGTAAACTTAAATTTATTAAATATTTTTAAACTTTTTCCAAAAAATTACATTTTTAGTACAAATTGAGTTGGGGATTTTTTTGGAAAAAACACTTGTTTTGGGGAAATTTGAGAACTGTTTTGGGAAATTCACTTTGGACCATCTGGCAACATGGAATTGAATTTCACGCTATTCACTTACATCAAAAGCACATGGCATGCATAAAAATTCTACAGAATTGGCATGTATTGCCGGGCCATAAAAATAGAACGAAGTTTACCAAGTCTTCCTAACTGCTGTGACATAGAAGTCAAGAAGCAGAATCTTAAGGTAGAAAAACATTTATGCAAATGGCAAAAAAGATTAATTTTTAAATGTTCTTTTCGCAGGGACGCACTATAAAACAAGTAATGTTTATTCTTTATAGCTTGTTTAACCTTTCAAGTATCCAAATAAGTGGCATATAAATTAGTTCTTGCATTATAAATGGTCGAACATCTTACGCATAATAACGATATTTTATCCGAATAAAGCTGTCAAATGAATATGAAGAACGTATGTTACCTGTCATTGATTATTAACTCATAATGGAGTTTAAATCGAGTTAAGTTTTTTTATCTCTGTTTTATACAGTGTAATGAGATGTTACAATGTGTGTTATAATGATTATTTTTTATTTATTTTTTATTAACAATTTAATATCTTTGGAACGCGGGACATTAATTTGTAAGAGAATGCGTCCTGCTCTTAACCCATTTTATCCCAATTTATTTATTTTGCTCAAATTTGAGAAAAATTATATTTTTTAAGGTTAATTAAACCTAAATAAACTAAATGCAACAAAATTTGAAATATATATATATATATATATATATATATATATATATATATATATATATATATTTCCTGTATAAGAAATCTTATCCACCTTGTACGCAGGACCTTGAAACAAAGAGGATGAAATTTGCACTTATATGTGTTAGTGTTCTCTTCAATAGTGAAAAGTGCTTTCCGAGTATGAAGTTTTGCTTTATCTGTATAATGTTTTCTTATTTACATGATAGTTCTCCAGAAAAAATTTTCAACCGCAAAGAGAAGATAAACCACGCCTCTAATGTAATGATTAAACAAAGATTTCAGATGGATGAGGAGGAGGAGGTGAGACACATAATACGCTAACAGAAGCTTATATATACCATATATATTTCAGCTGACAAAATATTCGCATCAAGCAAATACTGATTTCCATATGCTATTTTTCAGATGTCCTTTAAATAGGACAGTGGGATAAAATGGGTTAATAAATCATAGTAAATAAGATAATTTTGACAAGATTTGTTAGTTTTGTTGACTGAGTGAGCGAAAGCTGGAGAGATGACTTTTTTCACACTGTGCGCCTAGTATATTGTAAACGATAAACAAAACTAAATGAGAAGGTAACCATCTTTTTATCCAATTTCAAGAACGTGCTCATTAAATTTAGAACAAAAACTGGATAAATACCGGGTGATTGAAAAGTCATAGAAAAAATATATTATTCAAACTGTATGGACCATAGCACTGCGGTCTGCACTGAAATGCTAAAAAAAAAAAAAAAAAAAAAAAAAAAAAAAAAAACATGGGATGTCATTTTAAGTAACAAAAGATTTAATGCAAAATTAGTTTAAATTTTCTCCATCAGGTGGTGCTTTAATTGCAAAATTACTTTGTTACAGTGGCACAATACATTCAACAAATAGGACTACAAACGTTCAATATGACGGCTGTCATTTGGGAGAATATACATGAGACATTACACATTGGGAATTCTCCTATTAAAGCTTCATCTCTTAACCTTTTCAGTCGCAGCGTTCCCGCTGATGGAACACCTAATTTTAATTCTCAAATGCAAAAACTCATCCCGGAATCTTTTCATCAAAATTTTACATTCATAACATAGCAGGAAAGACCCCTTTTTTATAAACCTTAAAATTTAAAATTTCTTTTATTTTAATTTTGTTCGTAAATTCCGGTGGCATTGTAATTTAAAAGATCCGAATTACCCTGCGACGCAAAGGATTAACCATATCGTGATTTTTTTTTTAGAACGATTAACAACTATAATAAGTAATAAATGTTTAACTTAAATATTCGACAACTTTTGAAATCATATGCAACACACCAAAGTTAGATTAATCAGTATTCGCAATATGGCGTCCTTTGACAAGATGGATACTGCAATAATTAAATGTAATAATTAATGTGAGAAGATATTGTGAATATAATGCTATCTGTTCGTGAGAAATGGGACTAATTTTTTTTCTTATAAAAAAAAAAAAAACTATACTTTTCAGCGCATTTTAGTGAAAACAGCACTGTGTTATGGTCGATAATTTTTTAATAATAATAATAATAATAATAATAATAATAATAATATATATATATATAAGTTTTTTCGTGACTTTTCGATTACCTGGCAAAGGCAAAAGCTCGTAATTATCATATTCGATTTCTAAAATAAAAAGTTAACCAGACTACGTAAAATTATTAGCGTTATTCAACATTTCACGCGTTCTTTAGTGAATTCTAAAACTTTCTAATTATTCAAAGTAAGTAAAATATCAAACGCTTCATTGCTGTAAAAAAAATATAAGTTCTTTATTATCACCAATGTTTTCTAAATAAAAGTTTAGGCAAAAATTCATACAAAAATAGAATAGCAGTAATTAGATTGGCACATCTTATCGAGCAACCTAATACTTTTAGTCTCAGTATAAAATCATAAATAATAAATCAATAATTTTAGGAACATCAGGCTACACGCTGATGCCTCAGTGACTCTAAAATTAGTTAATTAGGAACATAAGCTGACATTCCTGTCGACTTAAAAATCTCTTGTATTACTCAAATTTAAAACCCATTTATCTTGAATGAATTTGGATGCATGTCAACATGAGTTCAGGCAAGGTTTTCGCCTGGATTTAAGGGGGGAAATAAATAAATAAATAAATAAAAATAAAAATTTTCGTCTGAGAACCAAGACTAATTTATAGCTTTTACTACTTACTATCATTGTCGAAATCCAACATTTTAACTGTTAATTTTATCGTTATTTCTTTTATTATATTGAGCAGTTTTTTTCCCCTCAATTTTCCTTCTTTTAGTCGACTTTTCCTTTATTCTACTTGGCTCTTCTTCATTGAATATTCCTCCTGTTTAACTTTTGGACTTTTGTTCTTCATGTAATTGATATCAAGCTTCCTTTCTTTCTTTTTTTCATTTTTTTTTTTTATTATTCTCTCCCCCCCCCCCCCCCCACCATCCTCTCCATTAATCCTACAGTCACTAGCAATAATTCCTACTTAAAAGGTGGGCATTTAGTACGGTTTTGATAAGTAAATATTTGTTTAGTCATATCTTAGTCTGATGCTATTTATAAAAAAGTAAGTTGATCATAAAAATTAGCCATCAAACTAAATAAATAAATAAATATATATATATATATATATATATATATATATATATATATAAATGTGGATGTGTGCTTCAATAATCAGATTGAAGATTAGAAGATTCATTGTAGTCTTTACTAAAATCGAAACACTTTTTAATGAGGCAATATTCATTTCCAAGTTATCAGACCTCTTTAATAATTTTGATGATGACGAAAGATTAAGGATTTCATAGTATTAGAAATCAATCTGACAGATCGTAAATTTACTAGAAAGTGAATTGTTATTAGTAACCATAGCGTTCAACTCTAATGATATTTCATCACCACTAGAGATGAAAAAATCTACTCGCCACTCGCAGCGTGAGGGTTAAACAAATAAAAAGGGCTAAACAAAATAAAAAGGCAACGTAAAAAATTAAACAACTCTTCATTTTTTTTTTTTTTTTTTTTTTTTTTTCCCGTGACCATTATGAAAAAGGATTTTATTAGTCAAATATCTTAGAAATGCGCATTTCGGTAGTTACATCACATATTAGCAGTGAAACGCTCCCTTACATCTAGAATCAGCCTTAAGGGCCCTCTTCACTCACCGCCGCCGGAAGCCGAATCTAATGTTATTCTATGGGAATTTTTTCTTTACAAATAACTTATTAATTAATACATATTTTTAAATTCTGTTTTCACATTCTGAAAATTCCTAGCTGTTAAATTGACGGTCTTTTTTAAAAAAAATATTTTTTAAATTTTTTATATTTTATTTTGAAGCTGCAAAATACGAATTTTCAATATGTGAAATTTTTTCGTTTTGCAATTTCAAAATAAAATATTAAAAATTTAAAAAATACATTTTAAAAAAAGGTCCGTCAATTTAACAGTTGGGAATTTTCTGAATGTGAAAACAGAATTTATAAATATGTATTAGTTAATAAGTTATTTGTAAAGAAAATTTCCCCATAGAATAACGTTGACTCGGGCTTCCGGCGACGGTAAGTGAAGAGGGCCGATAAGAGTGTGACACGTTTCGAAATTAAAAATTGAAAAAGAAGGGATTTCGCAGATCTGTAGCGAAATAATTCCGTATTTTAATAATCGGTTTCGAAAAAACCCATTTTTGTCTATTTGTGGCAAAATATTACTAATTTACGAGCAATGTTAGAAGAAGAGAAGTAAATGAAGTTTTCTTCCCAAGTTATGATGGTAAAATTTTATAAAAAATTTCCAGAACGAACTTTTGCATTTGCAAAATCTTTTAAAGGGTTAAAAAATATATATCTAAATATATGCATTTTCTTAAAAACATAATAACAGTATTATATTAAACACTTTTAAATCTGTAAATTACGCAAAAATATAGACTAAATGTTTTTAAGAAAATGATTCGCACATTAAATTTAATTCATTCTCAGAACGTTATAAATTTTTCTTGTAAATTTTTATCTTATAGTTGTGAAAATTTTCATATATTTCATGCATTGGAATCTAATAATATTAAACCTTTCAAAATTTCTGGACAATTACTTAAAAAAAAAAAAAAATAATAATAATAATAATAAAATACAAGATTTATTATTATTTTTTTAATTTTAAAATCGTCCCTGCAAACTAATTCATATACCCCCCCCCCTCCTTCGATTTCACATTATAATAATTTAACAATACAGTGGTGGACATAATTATAAGACACCTATCTAATTTGACAAATAGTGAAAGGAAAGATTCAGAACTTAAAAATGTTTTATCAAATACGTCAAAAACATAAATTTATTCTGTTATCATATATAATTATTTTATAATAATGATATTTTAATACAACTTAATGAAAAAACTTAAAAACATAATGGACAAAATTATAAGACACCAACCGTTTTTTCCAAATACAGTGATCAACATAATTAGCAAGCACTAATGGTCTAAAAGAAAATCCTCTAACATGGTTATTCAATATTTGGTGGAGCCGCCATTGTTTTTTATAACATGAAAAATGCGATTCGGCATCGAATCTATCAATTCTAACAAAATATCGCAAGACAGTTCTTCCAAAGCACATTTTATAGCATTCTTTAGGTCTTCGACACATATAAACTGCCTCCCATTTCAGTAAACCGCACGAGCTAAGATCCCCCGCAAGTTTTCGATGGGATTTAAGTCTGGGGAGCGAAAAGGCCACGGGAGAACATTGATACTTTGCTCTGAAAGCCACTTTTTTGTTTCGTGTGATGCATGAATGGGCGCGTTATCGTGCTGGAAAGTGTAGTTTTCGCCACAAAGAAGTTCACCGTATATGGCTAGTTGATCTTTAAGAAGATTCTTATACTTTTCGGGATTCATTCTTGAATGCATAAAACCAATATCCGTTTTCCCTTGAGCCGAAAAACCAGCCCAAACCATTACTGACCCTACACCCATTTGGCGGCTCATTAGTAAGTGAGGAGACTTCCGTAAATCATGCCAATAATATTGAAACCCGTCAGGACCATCCAGGTTAAACATTTTTTCATCAGAAAACAACACAGAGTACCATTTGGAGGTCCAAGCCACAGTTTGTTTAGCGAAGTTTAGACGCTCCATTTTGTGCCGGCTTAGAAGCGGTGGTTTTTCCTTCAATTTTTTATATTTCACATAGAAAGCATTGTGCAACACCCTACGAATGGTTCTCCTTGAACAATTCAGTTTCAAAGCATTTTTAATGCCTGTAGTGGTCATCTTATTCTGTGTAGCGAGCGAAAGCATATGGCGTCTGTCTCTCGAGGACAAGCAAGGAGTACGTCCAGACCTTTTAATCACCGATCCATTAATTCCTCTTTTCAAAACATTTCTAATTGCACATCTAGAGCGTTTAATAACTCTTGAAATATTATTAATTGAACCACCAGTTCCATTTAATCTCCAAATTTCGCGAATTTCACTTTCTTTTAATTCTGTACCTCGTGGCATGTTTGTAAATGCGTGAAGTCGGTTATCGTCTGCTTTAGTTAACTGCTTACGTCATAACAGCGTGCAGAAAATTTGCATATTGCACGTTATTTTCGAAGAAAAGCAGGTGTTTTAATTAAAATGTTAGGGTGTCTTATAATTTTGTCCATGGTATTTTTTTTTTTTTTTTATTAAACTCTATAAAAATATCATTTCTGTAAAGCAATTACGCGTGATAACAGAATAAATTTATATTTTTGACGTATTTTATAAAACATTTTTAAGCTCTGAATCTTTTCTTTCACTATTTGTCAAATTAGATAGGTGTCTTATAATTATGGCCACCACTGTATGTTCTAAACATTAATCAATAAATCCACAAATATGCTTAGAACATATTGATGAACTAATGTAATGCAAAATCGAAGGAAAGAATAAAAGAAAAAGAAATAGTTGCTCGATTGAAAAAAAAAGAAAAGTAACTTCTCTAATTTTATCTTATTAAATTTAAATAAATAATTAAGTGTTAATCTAATTATTATTGTTATACTTCGAAAATACGCAAATTTTCAAACTTCTAAAAAAAAAAAAAAAAAAAAAAAAGTGAGAGAGAGAGAGAGAAAGAAAGAAGAGAGAAATAATAGTTTCTAATGTTTAAAAAATACATACTTCTCACGCTTTATCGCTTTGTTTCCCACATCTATAACCTGAAGATGACATTTTTTTTTTTTTTTTTTTTACTATTTCCTATTTCACTGATTAAAAAGGGGGTGTTGCCCTTTTGTGTGTTTTTCACTTCGGGACGTGCTGACCCTGCGGTGTTTGTTCATCTGCATTTTTTATTCATTTTTTCCCTTGTCTCTTCCGATGCCCTTTTCTTACTGATTTCTTTATTTCTGCCTCATCTAGCTCGTCCATGACATCAGAACGCGAACATTTTTCTATGGCCTCGACCGTGAGGTAAAAAGGGTGGGGGGAAAGAGGGGGTAGGGGGAGCCGGTTTTGGTGAACTCTACTGGGAAGAACAGGAAGAAATAAAAATAAAATGGGAAGATGAGTTTATATAAGTCTTCTGCTCTCCGAAGTATAGAATAATTTTTTGAAAGAAATACAACATGTTACTTCTAATAGGGGTAGTTGTCATACTTTTGGAAGGAATACATGCACAGAGTAAGTCAGATACTAATTTATGGAAGTATTTTTGTAATTTAATGTATTTTTTTTTCCTTTTCTTTCCACTCACAAATACACTTTTTGAAAATATCATATATTAAAGCGAATCGAATATTTTTATTACTGCATAAATTTCCAGATTTCCCAATTTAGATTTTTTTTTTTTTTAAATAACTTTTTAAATATATTTAAATCAGGGATCAGAGCAATCTCTATTTTGAATAAAAAATTATTATTATTAGTTTTTTAAGATATATTTAGTAATCTTATTCAGTATTTTTTCTTCGATTGAATGTTACGAAGTTTGCGTTATATAAATAGTGGTATTTAAAATAGAGATTTGTTCGAAACCCTGATTTGAATAATCCATTTCCTGTTATAGTTGATCAATGTAGGATTGTCACTACTTGTTTATCACTATTTGTTTATCATTGTGATTATAATTATTCATTTATTGGATGAATTTCGCCTCTTTTGAATTTGGAAGATCTAGAATTATTGAGCATACATTTGATAATTTTATTATAAGCAGCATATTTAAAGAACAGATTTTTTTTATTTTTAAATTCTTTACAAAAACGTGAAATATTTTTCGTCACAATTAAATAGTGTGCAATTATCTCCATTTCGTATTTGCAGTAAAGTCTGGTACAACGTGGGTGCAAGTTTGCCTCACGAATATTATTATTATTATTATTATTATTATTATTATTTTAACACCACTAATTTTATATCAAAGTAACTGCTTTATACGAAAACTAAATCGAGTGTATGAATTAATTGATTGGTACTCTAAAACTTTAGTGGTGTTAAAAAATAAAACTGTTTTATAACACCGCGTTGAACGAGAGTTTACTGTATTAACCCTTCGCGTACGGTGCCCGTGATTTCGACGGGCAAAAGAACTTTTTACATAAAATTTCATTTACACCATAATTTCTAAAATACCATTTTTAACAGATAAATATTGTAAAATGCAATGTTTAATATTTATAAATCCTGAAAAGTAATGAAACATATTTTTATTCAAAAATAGTGGTGTGGTATTAAAAAATAAGACTATTTGCAACCTGTGTATGTAAACACAGTAAATACAAAATAATCTCCTCGTACGTGGAGGGTTAAATCCATTAAAATTGGTTTAAAACAGACGAATTTCTTCTAATTTGAATTAGAAAAAATCTAAACATTTTTCGCCTAAATTTGACGATTTAGTTAAAAGCGAGCATATTTAAAGAAATGAAATGTTTATTTATTTATTTATTTATTTATTTTTTGAGACTTGAGAAATTTTTTGAAATTTTTTGTTTTTTAATGTTTTTCTGAAATATGAAATATTTTATGTTCCATTTGATCATTGTGTGATCATCACATTTTCTTGGTTATTGATTGCATCAAATTTGGTTTGAAACAGGCAAATTTTTCCTAACTGGTATTAGAAAATCTAAAAATTTTGAGCATAAATTTGATAATTTTATTATGAGCGAGCATATTGAAAGATCTGAATTTTTTTGTTTTTTAATGCTTTTCTGAAATGTGAAATATTTTCTGTTCCAATTGATCATTGCGCGATCATCACATTTTCTTGGTTATTGATTGCATCAAATTTGGTTTGAAACAGGCAAATTTTTCGTAACAGGAATTAGAAAATCTAAAAATTTTGAGCATAAATTCGATAATTCTATTATGAGCGAGCATATTCAAGGATTTATAATTTTTTATTTCAAGACGTTTATCACAAATAGAAAATACATTCTATTACAATTGATGATTGTGCAATTGTAAACGTTTCGTGATTTTTAAATATATCATAATTGTTTTGAAGGAGGCGAATTTTACCTAATTTAAACAAGCAAATATAAACAAAATTAAGCATAAACTTGGAAAATTTATAGTCAACCTATATATTCAAAGATCTAAAAATTTTATTTAAAAACTTTTTTTTTAAATTTTCATTATTATTATTAATATTAATTGTGAAACATTTAACTTCTACAATTAATCAATATGCGATTATTACCTTATTATTAATTGTGAAACATTTAATTTAACTTCTAAAATTAATCATTGAGCGATTATTACCTTATCGTGATTATTAACTACATAAAAATTTATTGGAAATATGGGTATTTCTCCTAAATTAAATTAGACAATCTAGGCTTTTTATTTTTAAATATTTCTCATTACACATGTTGTACCTTTTGTTACAGTTGATCCCTGAGTAATAATCGCCATTTCTTGATTATTAACTGCACTAAAATTGGTGCAAAACAGGGGGGATTTCTGATTATTTAAATTAGAAAACCCAAAAGTTTTTAGAATAAATATGACGATTCCATTTTATTTTTTACATGCTTTTCATAAATGTGTTATATTTTTTGTCACAGTTGATCATTGTACACACCGAGAAATAAATATACCGCTTTCCTCTAGAAGTAGTCATTTTCTGATTCCCTAAACTAGAAATATAGATTTCCGAGTTATGCTCATAAGTTAAACAAATAAAGGGAATGGATGAAATGATTGAGAATTTTTAGTCTATACTTATCTAGATGGTGAAGCAGTATCGTGAATTATATGAATCATTTGTATCGCGGGAAATTCTCATTTGATTACTTAGAATCGGGTTATACATCAAAATTATGATTATTAAAACTCGTCTCTGTGGATCGCTATTATTTGCAGAGATTTTTAAATAAATTTGACCATGATAATATAAGAAAACGTTCTAGATTTCTGATAGAGGTTTCTAGAACCTGCTAGCAAAAAGAACTTGAATTTATAAAAATGACATGGAATGATTTTTACTAGAACTACAAATTATTTTCTAGATGACAGTCACATAATTTTTTTTCAGTGCGAATATCACATTTGCGTGATTATTAATTACATGAAAATTGGCATAAAGGATTTCTCTCTCTTTTTTTTTTTTTTTTTTTTTCCCATTTAAAAATCCTAAAACAGTTCAGCATAAATTGAACAACTATACTATAAGTCAGTTCAGTAGATACAAATTACATAAACTGTTATTTTAAAATGCTTTTATGGAACTTGATGTATATTCTGTTACAACAATATGTGATTATTAATTATACCAAAATTGATTTTAAAAAGCGATATTCTCC
>OZ005652.1:40763877-41063877 GCA_963930645.1 Salticus scenicus | reverse complement strand
TTTCTAGTTTGGTTTCTTTAAGTAGAGGGTTTTTGAGAAAATTTAGTTCGTATTCTATAATAATAATAAAGAATGTTAAAGGGAGAAAATAAAAATAATGATCGTTCAGAATTCTAAAAAAAATTAGTTAGTGAATTTGAGATGAAATTTTTAGTTAAAATTATTTTTCAGTCAGTGCGATTCTCTAATCGTGAGTCAGAGTGTAAAAATATTAAATATATATAGTTAAATTTGAAAAAAAAAAAAAATAGTTTTTTTTTTTTTTTACTTCTAAGATAAGTTATTATTTAACTGTTAATAATATTTTACGTAGGGTAGGTGCTCCAGTGATTGGCATTCTCCAGTAATTGACATCTATCACGAAAAAATTAATAAATAAGAAAAATAATAAAATCATATATTTTACACATAAGAATTTTAACATTTTATGTCAAATACTGGAGCATAGGGTGCTAATAACCGGTAAAATGAATAACTAGCAGTGTCAAGCACTGAAAGATAGGGGGCCAATTACTGATAAAAGGAAAAACTGGCAGTGTCAATTACTGGAACATTGAGTGGGTGTCAAATAACAATTCATAAAAAAACTAATTGTTATCAAATGTATATATTTTGACATATATGTGGTTCTGAATGTCTTTCATGCCATATGTATTTCTAAAAATATTTTCTGATGACTAGAACATTAAAAACATCAGAGATTGCTCTAAAAGTGTCAATAACTGGTGCACTTACACTATAACAGTTAAGTTTTGTGAAAAAGATATATCTTTTATTCTAAGCTAAGGTATTATTTAATTGCTAATAATATTTTACGTATATACAGTTAAGCTTTCTTTTTCTTCTAAGATAAGTATCTTTTCCGTCTAAATTATCTTTTAATTCTAAGGTGAGGTACTGTTAATAATATTTTACGTATAACAGTTAAGTTTGGAAAAAAAGTTATTTTTTATTCAAAGATAAAATATTATTTAATTGTTAATAATACTTTATGTGTATACAATTACGCTTTCTTTTTCTTCTAAGATTACCTTTTACGTCTAAGTTATCTTTTAATTCTAAGATGAGATATTATTTAACTGTTAATAATATTTTAAATAAATGCAGTTAGGCTTACAAAAATTATCATTTACTTCTAAGATAAGGTATTATTTAACTGTTTAAATCACAATTTTTTATCTATTTAATTTTGTCTTCTGCATTTCTTATCTATATAAGTTTTTTCCTGCTCACATTTCATATTCATATAAGGTCATCTTATATTTTTAAATATATATTATGTCTCTCTAGTCATCTGTGCTAATAATATCTAAATTAGTTATCTTGCATATAAAACAAAACAATTTTTTTGTTATTTCAATCTAATACAATTATTTTTTAAGTTACTTATTTGTTTAATAAGTACAGAACTTTGAATAAACACCATAAAATGCATAAGTGCAAAGATGTGTACTTATTACTTTCAAGCGCCAGTTCTGTGGTGCTTTTTTATATTTATTTATCAATTTACTTTGTACTGTTTTAAAGAATGCAATACACTATTTGAGTTTATTCCATTGCACATTAAATTGTATGTATTGCTTATGATATTACATACAACACATGTTAATTTTCCCCTAAAAATTTTCGATAATAAATATTTCAAATAGCTTTTGATTATATAACAGCTACTTTTTACAATAAAAATTTTCGGTGTTTCTAAATAGTAGATTTCAAGTCTTCTTAAATTAGTTTATTTCCAATATAATTTTTTAAAACCTTATTTCTTACCAATTATATCACCTTCCAGTTTTTGATTTTTTTAAAAACATTAACTTATCCCCAATTAATAAGAGCATTATTTGTTGATAAATAAAGATTCAAATCCCTTATTTATAACTTATGAAAATTTATAAAATTTATTTATTAAAAGATTATTTCATTATTTAGTAATAATGCAGCATTTAAATACATGAATTATTATTATTATTATTATCATCATTTATATTTATTAAGTTTTATTATGACACTTATGTTACATTTTATTATTACAAAAAACTCGAATCAGTATTTTAAAATTTTATGACCAATTTACTATATAAAAAAATTATTAATCACCTGTAAAAGTTTTCATAATTTAAAATTAAAGTAGTAGTGTATATTATATATTTATCAGTAAAATAATTATATCATTTGTTTATTTTTAATATTAAATTCTCCAAAACTCAATAGTAACATGCGAAATTTCGAAAACCCCATTGGGTATTTCTGATCATTTATTAAGTATACCATTTACTGTAAATAATTCTCAGCCGAAATTTAAAAATTTTGAGGTCTTGTGTTCATAATTTTTAGAAAAATCTATTTAACGTTCTCTATAACAATATATAGAAAATTCTACCGCTGATTTAAATATTTCTTTAAACTTATAATTGCATAATTATTGTTTGTGTGAAAAAATTCGAAAATCTCATAGAATATTTCTGATCATGTCTGAAGTATATCATTTACTGTACATAATTATTTGTCAAAATTTTAAAACTTTTATATCTTGCGTTTAGAGTTTTTAGAAAATAAACATTCTCTATAACAATATATATGTAGAAGTCCGTATAAAAATTTCTATAACTTTATAGTTGGCTTGTTTGTGCGTAAAAAATCGTAAATATCATAAAATACTTCTGATCACCTACAAATGTGTCTTTTAATTTAAATAATTTTGTGACAAAATTTTAAAATTTCAAGATCTTGTGTTTAGAATTTTTAGAAAATATATTTAATACTCCTTATAACATTACCACATATTAACTCTATCATCGATATAAACATTTCTGTAAACCTATAATTGCCTATATTTTGTTTGTGTATGAAAATTCGAAAATCTCATAGAATGTTTCTGATTATCTATGAAATATATCATTTACTCTTAAAAATAAAATAAAATAAATAAATAAATAATAATAATCTGGTGTGTCACTCACACGACTTTCTCTTACCCTGAAATTTAATACTATAAATGCAGGTTGCAGATTAAGAGGTAAGATAACGAGTACTGTTATGTAAACCTGTGTTAAACAATTCAAATTAGGCTTCGGAAGAGTTTTATATGATAATTAGTTCTGTGTGAGGAGGGATACCGCCCCCCTCAACCCCCGTTTCATTAATGCACCTACATTTATATAGAATTTAATTCGGTTATTAAAAAATAATTCTGTTTTCAAAAAATAATTTATTAAAATTATTATTTAAAAAAATTATCTTTTATGATAATGCAGACGATTTCCATATTAGAGAAATAGTATAACACTAAATATATATATATATACATATATATATAAAGTTGAATTTATTCTCAATGTTACATAATATATATATATATATATATATATATATATATGTTAAAAATGTAAAAAATGAGAAAAATCGATAACTTTATTTTAAATTATCGCAGATCGATACTTCAACCATTCGTTTTAAAGGTATTGGCGGGCTCTTTTGAAAGATACCCATTATGAAAATTTACTCCCCTCGAGAGGGGACTTCCCCCCCAGGGGGGAGGCGAGATTGCTACATACACAATTTTTTTTTTCGCAGCTGACTATCTCTATTACAAAAAATATATATTAGTTTCATTTGGTTTAGTGCAGTCTACAGATGTTAAACTCTACTTACCTGCAATTTCCCCCATAGACGTAATGTATTTGAATACTTTTGAGTGTCCCTGTACACGAACCATTTGCTTCATCTCAACGAAAAGCTTACTGTAGCATCCCTATATGATACACGTTTATAATACCGAGTTTGAAATTTCTGCTACTATTTGTTCTTGAGATATGCTGATAACAGACATACACACAGACACACAGACCATTCGCTAAAAACATGATTTGGGTATTCAGGGGACCTCAGAACATGTAAATATAATAAAAACTCACGTTCGAGAATTTGACCCTAACACAATACTTTCTCGAGCCTATGGGTAAGAGAAAGTAAAAAAAAAAAAAAAAAATATATATATATATCATTCTTTATATATAGTAGAAGACGATATGGTCGATATAAATATATTTATGTAATTGTAATTATAAAATGTTTGTTTATTTGTTGTTCTAATTTTCAGCTCTCCCTTGAACTGAACCACCCCCAGAAAGGAAATATTCCTCATTTTTGTGGAGGGGTATTGATTGATAAAGATTGGATATTAACAGCAGCTCACTGTGTTGTTAAGTGAGTTCTGTTTTTGTAATGTATGATTGCCTAAATATTTTTGACTATGATATTTTATGAAACACAAAATATGTCCTGAAATATAAGCTTTTTTTTTTTTTTTTTTTTTTTTCCAATATTGTTTAGGAATCACTATAAATTATAGTATCAAAAAACTTCTTCGAAACAATCTCACTTGCATTTATTATACAGAGTGTGCAAAATGCGTAAGAACACTTTTAAATGTTTATAGACAAAATATTAGTAGTAGAAAGTAAGAAAGCACATAATCTCATAGAACATAGATGCCAACATTTTAATTTATTCCGGAGTACTTTTAGTCTCCCTTGTATTCCATACCACTTATTTTTTTTAAGTAATTTTTTTTATTTTCTCGAAATTATATATTGAAGAAATTTTTTTCTATAAATAAAGTGGTGCGAAATAGATGCGGGGCTAAAAATACTCTGGAATAAATTAAAATGTTGGCATCTATGATGCCAATATTTTAATTTATTCCGGAATATTTTTAGCCCCGCCTTTATTTCATACCACTTAATTTTTCAGAGTAAATTTTTCCTATTTTATTGAAGTTATATATTGGAGAAAATTTTTCTCTAATTAAAGTGGTGCGAAATTAAGGCGGGACTTAAAAAAAAAAAAAAAAAAAAAACTCCGGAATAAATTAAAAAGTTATACATAGAATAATGAAGTAAGTGCTTTTACGTATTATTCACTGTACAAGAAAGGCTTTGGAAATGCAAACTTTTCATCTAAAATTTAAATGATTGAAAACAAAACCCCGAATTTCCCAGTTATATTTTCACTCTGAGACTTAATTCTCATCTGAGAAATTTCGCCTGAAACAGAAGAAAATACACACTATTTTGGAAAAAAAATAATAATGTAACACTATAAATTTGAATGATTTAAATCAACAAGCTGTTAACTAATCATATGCCATCTTGATATTGTATATGTATAGAAACTGCTCAGACATATGAATACAAAGCAGTTATAAACATACATCCTCAGTATATAATATTTTTATAGGATAATATATAGGGGAAGGAGCTTTAATATGAATCATGCTAAGCATAAGACACACAAAAATTAAATTTGTAGCTTTAATAAGTTGTTTCTGCGTCTGTAGAGATTATTAGAAAAATTCCCCAAAATGAAAGATACATAAGAAATGATACTGAGTTTTTCCTAGCTTCAGAGCATAATAAGAGGCTGGCCATAATCCCACAAAACTCTTCACATAACCTCATAACTTCATAACTTTTCACATTATCCTACGAAAAATGTGCACAAAGGGCGATGTCAGGATATTTAGACAGCAATATTTGTACATCACATTGATTAGTTGTCTCCCTACGACCATTCCAGCGACTAAGTTTATATATGCCATAACAGAACACTGGAAATGTGACAGAGCAGCGTTCAACTAAAAAATAAAATTATCAGAACCCTTCATCAATAACGACATTAAAATAAATAAATAAATAAATAAATATAAAATAAAGATTTAAAAATGTCCCCATACCTTTTGTACACGCTGTATATTATGCTATGTTATTATGTATGTTCTATATTTTAGATATCTATAACAAATGGTTACAAAAAAATTACTATGCATAAAACTGTATGTGTATTGAAGCCCTAATAATATATTATCCAACTAAAAGATTAAATTATAAACGTCTATGCAAATTTTACAAAACAAATAATTTCTCAAGCCCCAAAAAACTAGTATGTTGTGGCCACAACAAGACTTTCTTCTATATTTTCTATACAAATTCACTCAGTAACAAAAAAAAAAAAAAAAAAAAAAATCGATAACTTTGTTTTAAATTATCACATATTTATCGTTCAACCATTCGTTTTAAAGGTATTGACGAGACCTTTCGAAACATATCCATGTGGAAAATTTACCCCCCTCCCTTGGGGGGGGGGGAGAAGTGATGCCCCCACATGCACAGAATTTTTTTCCTAGTTAACTACTACTATTATCAACAATTCATATTAATTTTACAACCACAAGTTTAAAATAACTCTCATTACGTGCATTTATACGAAATTTTGTCCTATACTGCAATGTTAAAAATTCAGAAAAAATGCGATCACAGCGCCACCTGTTGAGCGATTGTTTTCCAAATGTAATCAGCACCAATTTATGTCAGGGGAAAACTAAATACCAAGTTTGGTTAAATTTCATTCATTGGTTCGTGAGATACAGCGTCCACAAAAAACGTGATATACACACACAGACAGACATTTTCTAAAAACTGTCAATTCGTGTTAAGGACATCCCAAAACGTGTAAATCCATCAAAAACGGAGGTCGAAAATTTTCACGAATCCAATACTTTCTCTCTATTACATATAGAAGAAAGTAAAAAGGGAAAAACAAAAAAGAAATCTTCCTCCTGATAAATAAAGATAATTACAAGAAGAATCTCTACCTTATTAATTAATAAATATCAAGTAACGTCTAGCTTTTATTAAAATCGTAATCAATAAATGTACAACTCGATCGTTCTAAATTAATGGCAGAAAAAAATATAACGCATTTTTAAGAAGTATTACAGAATATGAAAATGTCGAGAGAAGTTCTCTAAAATATTTGTAATAGTAAATATTGAATTATCTTTAAAGAATAAAATGAACAGAAATATAAAATACACATGAATCAAAGCTTAATGTTCTGTTTTTAATTTTCAGTAGGCAGAAAAAAATATATAATGCATATATAAATTTGATACTAGCAGGCTACGCCCGCTTCGCTGGCCACTATATTTAAATGTATCTCCAAAAGAATTGGATCATTATTTATTTTTCACATCACATTATAAATAAAAACTAAAATAATTACACTAGAATCGCTCTAGACCTCGCATCGGGTACTCGCTGACTACGGCAGCACTTTCTCTGCCCGCACTGTATCGGGAGCAGGTTCCCACTTCCTGCAGAAATCTCTTTCCTATGTATTTCAATATGGGTATTTATTGACGATAGGTGGGTCTGCCATTATTTAAGAACTACAATTTTAAAGATAACTGTATCTCAGCGTCTATTAAATATTTTAGTTTTTGAACCAAGTACTTTATTGCTCATGCTATTTGCAATGTATTACAATTTCATTCCGACCAATGTAATGAAATAAAATAAAAAGTAGATTTTCTTTTAGAAGGAATTAAATACATAAAAAACAAATAAATTCCAATCAGTTTAATCCTTTCTACTATATACTACCATTATTTCCTGACAAATACTATAAATTAGAAAAAAAAAAAAAAAAAAAAAACTTCTAAAGAAATTAAATTAACAAATGAAAAATAATTGTTGTTATACTACAAAAATTATACATAAACATAACTGTTATAAATACGTTTTTAAATTTTAAATTTAATATATTTAATTTTTTCTACTGCATTACCATTTTATTTTCAATAAATATAATAAATTAAAAAGAGAAAAAAGATTCGCCCTCAAATAAATGTATTAAATAAAAAATAAATTGCATAATATAGCCGTTGCTAAGATACGCAGACGATTACAATCGAAGAATAAATTCATGAAAAAGGAAACATAAAAGCCAATGTTTAAAATCGAAAAAACATTAATTTAAAAAATTCAAATTCGAAATTCGAAAAACTCTCGATGAGGTGCACACCTGCAGGGTCCCAGGTACCTATATGCCAAATTTGGAAGCTCTTCGATCAGTAGTGTGTAGTATTGTTCATGTTTAGATTAGATAAATGTATTTATTTTCCTGTTGGGAAAAAAAAATAACTCGTATTTTTATTTATTTATTTACTTATTATTATTTTTTTTTTTTTTTTTTGGCAACTATTAAATTATGGATTCAATTTAAATGGCTAATTTTTCTCTATTATTAGCTTATTATTTTCATATTTTTATTAATTAAAAGAAAACTAAACAGAAATTCGAAATTCTGACTTCGATGTGCACAATGATCCTTCGGGGGGCACCTTTGTGTTAAATCTCGTGACTGTCCGCGCTACCGTTTTCGAGAACAGTGAAATATATATACAAATATTGCTCACTTAATAGTATAAGATAAGTTTGCTAATTACTTTTGCGAAACAATACATATTCATTTAGTTTTCAGTTTGTTCCTGATTATTTTACAGTAAAATAGTATAAAAAGGTATTAATCATACATATTTTTTATTTTTCACTCCTTTCCCTTATATATATTAGACTTTTATTATCTTATTTTATGACTGCTAGTCAATTTGTATGTGAATATGTGATTATTTAGACCTTATCAACTTATTTCTATACAAGTTTAGCTTATATTATGAAGAATGTAAGAGAATTCTTTTATCTGATGAGGAGGATTATTATCTTTTACCTCAATGCATTTTTGTATTGTTTGCATCGCGTGTCTAACGATTTAAAGTTGTAAAATTGACGTTTATGGATAAAAACTATATAATGGGTAAAATTCTTCTTGTAATTTTGTGTTTGTTTAATTAATAAGATTTCTTTCTTTTTTTTTTTTTTTTTTAAATTTTTTTTTCTATTATTATTATTAGTTTGTAGATTCATTTGGAATGTAAAGTTTGCATAGATATTTATCAGATATTCTTTTAGCAGGAAAATGTATTAAATGGCATAGCATTTCTGTTTAAAAGTTTTACGAAGCAATTTTTCATTTATTGTTAGTATTTGTTATACATATATATATTGTATATTTCACGTATGATTCAAATATTGTTACATATATATATATGTGTGTGTGTGTGTGAAATTAAAATTTTAAAAAAATTTTGCATTTTTGCTTGATATTGTAATAAATATTAAGGAAACAAAACAATATACATTATATATATATATATATATATATAATATAATATTTACTAACAATTATATGATATAAAAATATAATAGTCCGTAGAAAAGGTATAATAGTTTAAAATAATATACTTGGTAATAAGAATAATGTAATATAATATTATGATCTAAAATAGCATATTATCATGGAACAAATTTTAAAGAAATTTGCTTAGAGACTGTGAAGCTATTAAACCTATCGATATCGTATTTGTTCAAATTAATTTTTGCTTTTCTCTAACGAACTTTACTTTATCACATTAACAAATTTTAATTTCCTCCAAAACTAAATATTAAATAATTCATCACTTTAGCAAAAGTTGTAATTTTTTCTTTTTTTTTTTTTTTTTTTTTTTTTTTTTTTTGTAAAAAAAAAAAAAAAAAAAAAAAAAAAAAGTGAGTCCACGATAAATTTTATTTTGAAAAGCAGTTTAGGTAATAGACACATGTAGCGAGAAAAGTACCCTTAAAGATACGGTAATCTAAGCATTTACATTCAATATGTAAAAGTAGTTCGTCTGCAAAGCATAAAAATTTCGCAAACATAACAATCGTTGTTGTATTTTATGTTCTTTTCATGTGTATGTTTTATTTAGCCTATTAACCTTCTAAGGGAGGATACTTAAATACATTATTAAGATAACCTTGATACATATGCGTCAAATAAAGTAAAAAAAAAAAAGTTTTGCTTACTCTGAAGAAGGAGATATGATTTATTGTTAATAATATTGCTCATTTTCATATTAGTCTGGTCTTTGAATTTTTAAGAGGGTAGGAAAATACTTCTACTTTACAGTAAGTACATTTTGCAATTTTGATATGTACAGATGCATTGGTACATAGTCTTATATATGAGGTAAACAATGCTATTAATGTCCTACGACTAATTTCTTAAACGTTAGTCACAGGGGGTATTTTTCTAGTTGTGAATATGTTTCAACATTTACAATCCATTACCACAGAAACAGTTTAAACCGATCAGTTCCTCTAAAAGAGATGAGTTTAAAGTTGCATATTAGCAAGCTTTGCCCTCGTCGCTTGTCACTATATATATATATATATCTATATATATATATATATATATCAATTGAATCCATATATTTTTTCTTTATCACTTTACAAAAAAAGCCTTAAAAAAAATCCATTGAAATCGCTAAAAAAATATAAATAATAATCATAAAAAATGATAATAAATAAACAAATAAATATAATAATAATAATAATAATAATAATAATAATAATAATAACAAATTTTAATGTCATCCAAAAATAAATATTAAATAATTTATCACTTTAGCAAAAGTTAAAATTTTTATTGTTACAAAAAAAAAAAAAAAAAAAAAAAGCGAACAAACGATAAATTTTAATTTCAAAAGTAATTTAGGTAATATACACATGTAGCGAGAAATTTACCTCAAAGATACAAGAATCTAAACATTTACATTTATTCAGTACATAAAAATAGTTCGCCTGCAAAGCATAAAAAATTCGCAAACATAACAATTGTTGTATTTTACATTCTTTTCATGTGTATGCTTTAACCTATTAACCTTGTAAGGGAGGATACTGCAATGCAATATTAAGATAACCTCGATTCATAGCGTCGAGTAAAGTAAAGAAGAAGAAAAAAAAAAAATGTTTTGCCTACTCTGTTAGAAAGAGCTATGATTTATTGTTAATAATATTGCTAATTTTCATATTATTTAGTTTGATCCTTGAATTTTTGAGAGAATAGGAAATACTTCTACTTTACTGTAAGTACTTTTTGCAATTTTGATATGTACAGGTGTGCAATTTTGATATATACAGTCTTATATACGGGGTAAATAATGCTATTAATGTCTAACGGCTATTTTCATAGTCATAGAGGTATTTTTCCAATTGCGAATATGTTTTAACATTTACAATCTATTGCCGCAGAAACAGTTTAGACCAATCAGTTCCTCTAAAAATAATGAGTTTAAGGTTGTATATCAGCAAACTTTGCCTGCTTTGCTGGTCACTATATTAACAAAAATGATTTTTTTTTTTTTTTTTTTTTTTTTTTTTTTTTTTTTACAGCTAAATCAATATTTTTTTTATCACTTTATATATATATATATATATATATATATATATATATATATATATATATATATATATTGATAATCAGTCATTTAAGTATAAGAATTATTAAATATTAACAGTATTAAAACAATTAATTTGGTCGAAAACAAAGACCATCAAATCAAATAAAAATGGAAGAAATAGGAAATAGATAATTATATATTTGCATTCTAATGTTATCAAGGGCCTGGTAGAACACAAAAATGCAAAAAGGATGTTTTTTCTGTCTCAAAGATAGCAATTGCTAAGAATATCTTTGACCCGGGCCCGAAACATTTTTTCGAGCCAAAACAAGAAAAAATAAATTTCAAAATAAAATTAATTTCAAAATGAACTCACCCCAAAAAGAGATAAACATATAAGAATTATGAAACCAATATCACCAATAAATATAGTAAAATGGATACTTCAATTTGGGTGTTTATCGAACGACAGATGGCACAGTAATTATTTAAGAACTGCGATTTTACAGTTAGGTATAACTCAGCATCTACTGAACAACTGAACATTTTAGTTTTCTCACCACGTATTAAGCCGAGTAGGAGGAACTAGTTTTTCTAGCCATTGTTCCATTAGAATAAAATTATAAGTGAAATAAATTTATAATTATAATATTATTAATTACGTTATAAAAAATATAAACTTAATTGGTACACATTTTAATTAAATTTAAAATTTAATAAATTTGTTACTTTCCACTACATTACTACTTGATTCAAATAGAAAAAAAAATTTTTTTTTGCAAAGAAATTTTTTCTTTCTCCATATCATTAAATGTTTGAAGTGGTAAGGACTGAAATTAAATATTACTTTTTATTTAATTTTTAAAAATGTAACGACAGCATTTCTTAGGAAATCGAAACGGTCCGTTATAAAAAATGGAAGCAGTTCTTTTGTTTTAAAATTGAGATAATAAATTACATTTAGTCTTATAAATTGTATAAACTGTATTTAATCACGTTACTTATCTTGAAATAATGAATTTACAGTCGACAGCAAAATTATTGAAGCACTAGCAATAATTCCTACTTAAAAGAGGGGCACCTAGTACTGTTTTGTTAAGTAAATATTGGTCGAGTGATGATCTTAGTCTTATATTGTTTATAAAAAAGTAAGTTTATGATAAAAATTAGCGATCAAACTTATATATATATATATATATATGGCAAGTGTGGATGTGTGCTTTAGTAATTTTGCTGCCGACTGTACGTTCTGTAATACTTTTCAATTAATGACACTGTAGCCCATATCACCAGCATAGTCAAATTTTTTTGTAATTTGTAGTAAGAAATTATGTAACCATCTATTGAAATTTCACTGCTCTCATGCCTTAAAAGGATAAATATTTGAAAAGAAAAAAAAAAAAATCTTTTGTCAGAAAAGTAATTGTTCCTTTTTAGGTAGATTCCTTATAGGAAATCTATCTATTGCAATGGTCCTCATGACACGACTTCTGGAAAATTTCTTCATATCTTCACCCGATCATGACCCCAAACCCTAAACCACCCTCCGTTCAAAAGTTTATATATGTATATATATATCTACAAAAAAGACACTTAAAATGTACAAAAAAGCCAAGCTCAAAGAAAGAGAATTGATTGAAGTTGTGTCTAAAAAGGGTGTGATATCAAATTTCCAAGCTTACATTCAAATACTTATTTAATATTCCCTTTTAACTAAATTTTCACATGTGAATCAAGTGCCTTATGATATGTTGATAGAAATCCTTCTTTCCTGTACTAAATACATCATAGCGTGTTTCTGAAAAATATTATTATTTTTATTTATGTATGATGGGCTTGGCGGCCATCTTTCAAAGTTTTACGTTAGTTTGAATTCTATAAATCTCATCAATTATAGGATGAGTTGGTTGATTGGTTGGTTAATTGAGTTTTATATCGCACTAGTGCTGCGCAATGGGAAATAATTATAGGATGGGAGGATGGGAGTGCGCCAAACTTAACACTGTTAAAACTTAAATTGATTCAACTTGTGTGCTTAACGGGGCTTTTGCGATGTTCTTAATGCCTTTTTTTTTTCCTTTTTTAATCTGAATATTTCAACCCCTGTTGAATGGAATAACCATATTATTTTTACGAGATATTTATTCCAAGAAGCTAAATTCAAATTGGGTAAATATAACGGGGGGGGGGAAGCTTCTATGCTCCCCCCCTCCTTCATGTTTTTACGTTAATTTAAATTTTTATATTCTTTTATTCCCGGCATTTATAGGATGGAAGTGCACCTAATACTAAATACTTATAAGAAATCATGTTATCGAAATATTTCCGTCTCTGCTGAATGGAATAGCAAAATTAATTTTATATGAGATATATTTTAAGAAACTTCTTTCAAATTGTGTGAATTGAAAGATGGCCGCCAAGCCCATCACACATAAATAAAAATAATAATATTTTTCAGAAACACGCTATGATGTATTTAGTACAGGAAAGAAGGATTTCTATCAACATATCATAAGGCACTTGATTCACATGTGAAAATTTAGTTAAAAGGGAATATTAAATAAGTATTTGAATGTAAGCTTGGGAATTTGATATCACACCCTTTTTAGACACAACTTCAATCAATTCTCTTTCTTTGAGCTTGGCTTTTTTGTACATTTTAAGTGTCTTTTTTGTAGATATCATTTATTTTTTTTTAAATAGTTTTTATATTTACTGGAATTAACCTGATACTTTACATCAGATATGTCCTGGATTTCAACTCAGCTTTCGTGCGATGTTGTTCTTTGCGTTAAACTGTATTACAAAGTTTTCTTTGCGTTCAACTTTCCATAATTCTGGTTGCTAGACATTATCCATGGGTTTTCTATGCAGACTAGTATGTCGTGTCCATCACAAAACTTTCTTCTACATTTTCCTATACATATTAACGCAGCACAAATTATTTATTATTTTTTTCATTATGAATGCTGAATATTATCAACTCAGTGAGGTATTGTTGCACAAAATGTCCAACGGAAGTAAATTTTCACCATGCAGATGGCATCCTTTCAGTTATAAAAAAAATTGTAGTATATGAGCTCCACTTATCGGCCGATAGGCATCGAGATTGAATCAGCATAATGTCTCATAACGGCCTTTTCACATATCAAGTTTTGTTTCATTATATGCAACAGAACCTTTCCTTAAATTGCGAAAATCGCTGTATAGCAGCGCCACATGTTGAGATATTGGTACAAAAGTTGATAAGCACTATAATTTGTAACAATGTAAATTTATTTGTAAATTTATGCAATTCCATGTATTAGTTACTCAGATATAGCCTTCTCTGAAATTGCGGCAATCACTGTATAGCAGCACCATGTTGAGCAATTGACACCAAATATTGATAAACGCTATTATACATCAAGGGTCAATTGCATATAAATTTATATGTAATTCTGAGCAGTAGCTCCTGATATCTAGTTGGAACAAAACTTTCGCCACACGCATAGAACACACACACGCAAATAGAAATTTTCTAAAAATAGTCAAATTGTTTTCAGGAGCTCTTACAACGTGTAAATCCATTAAAAACAGAAAGTCGAAATTCATTTCAATAAAATGACAAGCGAAGCGGGCAAAGCCTGCTAGTATACTATATAGAAGGAAGTAGAAATCTTTATGCATCATAATTATCATTGCCAGATTGAATTGAAGGATATTAAAATTGGATACTATATCGTGTACTGACTTTCTTATTCTAAGGTATGAAAAATATAAAAAAATCAGCAATTCAACCTACAGATTTGAAAAAAATGTTATTCAAAAATGTATTCATTTCTGCTTTCAGGGATGTAAAATTTAAAATTGTACAAAATAATAAAAGCAAAGATTCTTCGGTTAAAAAAATAACTTATAAAAAGAAAAAGCAGCTCAATTTGAAATTAATATTTTTCGGGTAAACTGAGATGAAGCAATTTCATATTTGGCGATTTATGTCTCTTTGGCGATATTTAACAGTTTTTCAGCAATTAAGATAGGAAATTTTGATTTTTAAAAGCTAAATTTTATAAAAGTTCCTAGATTAAGTAATTGTCTATCTGAAAAACCAGTTTTCAAAGAATTCTGCACATTTATGAATTCTCTAGCTTGTTTTAAAAAAAATTTCTTGAAGAAGAAATTTTTTCAAAAAGTTGTCAAAACATCTAATTTTACGCTAAATTGAAAATGCTCCCATTTTTTTACTTATTAACTTAGAAAGTTCGTTTTTATCTCAAATTAAAGATCTCGTTGATACGAATATTTTACTTTTTGTTTCATTTTACTGCGATATTTGGTTCGTCCAATACTTAAAACTTTACGGAAAAAAAATTTGCCGATTTAACATGGGAAAGTTGGTTTCTGTATAATAAGCATTTAACGATCTTGGGTTATTTCTGTCGATTTTATTATTGGCGCGTTCTGCTTTGTGTTAGTGGTAGTTTGTTTGTTTTGCTTTTCTCTGAGCTTGGCTTGGCAAAACGACCGTTTCTGCTTGATATATATACATATATGTACAACGCTTTTTCCCAAGTAAAGTTGTGAACACGATAACTGGAGTAATTTTTATTTAAATTTAACCAGCTCGGGATATGTTGTCAGGACAGTAAAAATCTCGGTCGAGCTCGTATGCAGCTGAAAGGGAGTGGAAATGTTGGGGGGGGGGGAGGAAATTTTCATTTGCCCATAATTTCTTTAATATTGAAAATAGGGAAAAACTTGAAATCAGGCGAATTACCACCTTACAATAAAGAACAATTTTTGTACTTAAACTTTTTCGATAGCTTCAATAGCTTAAAAGTTACAAGTTAAAAAGTGATTTTTCGTCAATTGTGATGAAGCAGACTTTTTCTATAGCTTTCATTGCTTAAATTTATAATCTGATGCTTACGTCACGTGCAAACGATAATAAAAAAGATCATTCATAAAAAAAAAAAAAAAACATGGTAACAGATTTAATTAATCATTTAAAAATATAAAATTAAAATATTACGTTAGTCTTAATAAAAATATCGTTTGTGGTGAATAATTTAGAACGCCGGTTTAGGCAATAATTTAAAATTTACGATTGAAACTAAGAGAAATACGTTACAGTCTTCTTTGACTTTTAATCTTGTGGAAACAAGATATTGGTCTGTGAAGAGATAAGAGGTTTTCGCGTGGGAAGAAAATATAATGACGCCAAAGCTGCCATTCACCATCGCCAAGCTCGCCAAATTTTGTCATCAAATAACGAATTTCGTTGCTAAATCAAATATTTCGTCGTCAGCTATCAAATTTTGCCGCCAAATCACAAATTTCATTGCTATAAGTCACAAATTTTGTCGCCAAAATCTCGCCAAATCATACAATTCCCTAACTTCATAACAATTAACATTGAAATTTAGTGATGCCCAAATGGTCCAATGTTAACTAATATTAATGTTATAATTGCAAGTTGAAATTGTAATTCCATACAACGTAAAAGGACCTTTGCCTTTAAGCTTGCCGAAGAGGGATTTTTTAAAATCTGAATTCATATTTTTAATGTTGCTATCTTTGTGATTTTTTCTAAAAATAAATTTTGTTTAATTATAGTTTACAGGTTTACATTGAAAGCATCATAGGTGGTATTTATTTTAATATAAAGATAGCCGTAAGACTGAACTTTTTATAATTATTAAAAAAAAAAGTTAGACTCTATTCGAAATTATTGGTACCATTTCATACTTTTACTGCCACTTTTCATTGCGATGGTAGTGGGTTGTTTCACAATTTTACATATTGTTGCATTATTTTAAGTTAGCTTAGAATTTATTGTAGTGCCCATTATAATGTAACTGCAAAACGAACGTCTAAATCTAAACATTTCTACCTTTCACAATGTAGTGAGTAATCACCCACATTACTGGAATTTTGTAATCGACATGTACAAAGGACGTACCGATATTTACATGACAGACATTCGCTACTGATAAATCAAAGGTTATCCGAAATTTGTCATATTGCATTCGTAAGGCATTCCTCCACGTAATTTCAGATCAAGTTGTGAGATCGATATAAACCCTGAAGATCTAACGATATTAATCTGACAGCTGTTTAGTGTTGATAGATAGTAGAGTAGTCTGGTAGCAAGCGTTATCTGAAAACAAATTGGTCCAACCATATGAGAAATTTGTATGGCTCAGAAAATGTAATTCTAGTTTTGAAATAATTGTTTCGCGGCAAATAAATTAAATAATGAACCTAAGAAATAAATAAATAAACTCTCAAATAAGAGGTACAGTAAATAAATAAATAAAATAATAATAATAAATTAAATAAATAATAATAATAAATTAATAACTCTCTTTTTTTTCTTAGAGATTATTTATAATAATAAATTACCTTTAGAAGTATAATGACGTCAATTTTACCCTACAAGTTTAATTTTTCACAAAGTTTTATATCAATTCTAATATTTACGCGTGAATTTATTTTCGTTAAAAAAAAAAAAAAAAAAAAAAAAAAATTAAAATTAACCCGTAAACTTTTTTTGGCAACAATTAAAAATTAAAATAAATTATGTATTTTTGTCTAAAAAAGGGCTTCTTCAACTTTTTCGATACTGTCTGTTTCGATACTGATTATTATTAATTTTCTTAAATTACTGATTATTATTAATTTTCTTTCCTTTTTCTTAACAAAAAAAAAAAAAAAAAAAAAAAAAAAAAACGATTTTGATGAAATTTGAAATTCTGGCAAAAGCAGAATTTAGTTTAGTACGGAGGACTATTAGTTATTATTATGATTTTTTAAAATTATAACCTCGTTTCCAAATTATTCAATTATATTTTTCGATAAATGTCCAACCATCGTAAAACTGGCGGCAACGTTTTGTCCGTAGATTGAGACTAATAGTCCCCCGTCCTAAAAAAAGGTTAAAAAAAAAAAAAAAAAAACATTTAATTGGAAATGCTGTTGGCAATAGTAATCTTTTCTTTTTCTTTCTTTCTTACTTTTTTTTTTTAGAATAAAACCACTTTTAATTGTAAAAACAGCAGTTAAATGTTAAACAAAAAGTAAAGATCACACCAACAGCACAAACGATAAAACACTTTACAGTTCCTTCAGCTCTATATAAAGAAACTCCAATTCTATGAACATAAATTACTTTCGGGTAAAAATAAAAACACATTATTTCATGAATTTCTGCCAGACATGTCACCAAACTTGTTTCTTATTTAACCCTTTCAGGAGCAAGCAAATTTTTTAATTTAAAATCAACAGCCATCAGAAATCACCAACAATATTAAAAGAAAAGAAATAAATGAAGTTATTCTTCTAAGTTATAAAAGAAAAATGTTATTAAAAAAAAATTCCGGACCAGTTTGTGCAATTTTGAATTAAAATTTGCGGTTGCACTATGCAATGCAACCTCTGACCCTGAAAGGGTTACACTAAATAACGAATTTTTTTCGCATATTCCGCAGGTCATGTAAATCAGTTTACATTTGGAATTATAATCATCAGGAAAAGCTATATTTGTGAAAAGTAATACACTGGTTCTCATAATTATAAGGACACCCATTTTTCTATATTAACTAAACACTGAACACTATTATTTAAACAAATATACTTTTTATTTCCTGTTTATAAAGAAGTCTTGTAAAAAAATATTGCATTGACAGTTTTTTTTTTTTAAATATTATTGAAGTTACAAGTTTCCAAATTCGGAAAAAAATTGACAAAAATGGTAATGGTGATCATATCGTGGGATTTATTATCATTATTTGAAAAAAAAAAAAAAAAAAAAAAAAACTTACGTTAAAGGAATTGATAACAAACAAGTCTAAAGAAATCAATGAAATTAGTCAATTTGTTTTACAAGAAAACGTGTCCCTAATTTGTGTTCTGGATATAACGACTCTACAAAGGTTAGTTTCCCCTCATATTTGGAGATATGAGATTGGAACACAAACAACAATTTGATACTGTTAAGTAAGTTTTATTGGGAAAAAAAAAATCCTTCCTCAATATATGTATATATATATATATATATGGGGCTGTAGCAAGAAAGTGCCAAGTCACATTTGGTTAAGCTTTAGCATAGGTCACCCATTATGAAAAGTATTGATTCGTGGCGTGATTCGAGGGTGGCGACATTTTTTTTGGTAACCTATTCGTATCAGAACTTCTTTTTCGCGCCGGCCGGCCGCTCGTGTAAGTATATCATATTGGATTAGTATATCATGTGTGTACTGAAGAATAAGACACTTATTTGACTTTTTGAAATAATGTAATTTTGTTACCATTTTCCAAATATCATATTTACTGCATTTTCATATTCATGCATGAGGAGGTATCTGAAGTGATTTTTTTTTTTTTTTTTTCATCAACTTATTTTTCCTTTTAAGTAATTTTTAAATTAAAATGGTATTTTTATTGAATACTTTTTTAACCAATTACCCGATTATTCAATGCCGAATCGATTCTTTTCATAATGAATATCCCTATACTAACCCTAACAGCACAATTAGGGTTAACTTATCCACAGTACATCTTAAGGACGTTTCTGGGATGTCTTTTCATCCAGAAGACATCTTGAAGATATCCTGGGGAGACGATGTGCTGTCTGGGAAAGCTTAACCAAATGTGGTTTGGCACTTCCTTGCCCCAACCAACACATGTATAATATATGAAATATCATTAAGTAGTTTGAGAGAAATGACGTATCCAAGTTGAGCCATAAGAAGACTTTCTCGTAAGGATCGTCAAAGCGTTTTACACTTAAAAAAAAAAAAAAAAACGTATTACCAGCTGCAATCTGTGATTTATTTTATGCAATCACAGAGAATTTCTTAGAAATTCTCTGTGATTGGATAAAATAAATCACAGATTGCAGCAGGTAATAGGTTTTTTTTACAGTGTACTCTTCATCATGCTGTTTATTTTCATGTATGCTGACATTTTCGATCGACAGTATATGTCCTGAAGATTTAATATTATGAACCTGACAAAGTTTAGTGCGAATAGATCATAACAAGCTAATACTAAATCAATTCTAAAATGAACTGCACGTTAGATATTAATCACTAAGGAATAAGTAATATTATATGTATCACGCAGATATAAAAAGAATGACCATAATAAGACTGTGTAGTACAGTCGGTAACAAAAATCTCCGAACACTAGCAAAAATTCCTATATAAAAAAAGTACACTTAATACTGTTTTGTTAAATAAATCCTTGTCGAACCCTGTTTTTAGACTGAATAAGAACAGGATTCGACAAGGATTTTTTTAAACAAAACTGTATTAAGTGTACTTTTTTATATAGGAATTTTCGCTAGTTTTCGGAGACTTTTGTTACCGACTGTACTTTAAAAGACTTCAGATAAAACAAAATGCCAAATATAAACACTAGAATGAATGGATAAATAGACAAGCATGTAAATTTAGACACAAAAATATCAGATGAAATGATATTAAAATCTTTCTGTTAGTGAAAAAATCTTTTCTCGCCGTAAAAATACGATTAGATTATTATATAAATATTAGCCATAAGGTTTTTTTTTTTTTTTTTTTTTTTTTAAACGCGTTGAGCGCCACACGATTTCTTAAGGAAATCCCGTCAGGCCACGCGCGCTGCTTAGAAGTTCATTATGATTACCGTGTTTCAATAAAATCCATTACAATTCCTTAATCACATAATCCTGTAATAAATAAAAATTAAGTAAATTTTAAATAAATTTTCAATAATTACTTAAAACAGTGTAATTTTTTTAGTGTTACATTATATATTACACTGTCAGCCCCCTATGGCTGACATGGCAATCAACGTGTTAATAAGACATACGTTATAGTGTTCACAGCTTATGAAACACTTCACTGTGAAAACAGTTTGATTTAATTTGTTTATCACCCATAATTTTTAGCATTGTTTTTACACAGTCACTATTGTCATTTATAAGAATGCAGAGTTGCCAACTTTTATAATTTATTCCGGATCAATTTTAGCCCCGCCTTCTTTTCGCACCAGACATTTTATAGAATATTTTTCTTTAATATGTGATAACGGTTAAATAAGGGGAAAATCATTCTTTAAAATTTCGGTGTGAGAAAAGGGCGGGGCTAACAATGCTCCGGAATAAATTATAAAAGTTGGCAACTCTGAGAATGTAACTGCCACCTATTTAGATGATTCAGCAATGCAGAAATTCAATATTTTCAGCTGATGTCAGAAGGGTACATAATAAAATGAATTTATATTAATGTGAATTAGTTAAATAATGTTAATCTAAACCTCGATCGAATTTAACTTGCTTGGTATTAATTACTACAATTATTTCTTGAACATCATTTAAGAGAGTTATCACTTAAGAATGGTATTGTGAGCATTTAAGCCACCAAGAATTTTTTCCGCATGACGGATTTCTTACACCACTATTTTTTATCAATAATTTTTATCATGTTAGTGCAGTATTTTTTAAATATTGAATATGAAATGGAAGCTCTTTTACCCTTCCGGAACCCATTAAAGTCTACTCAAATTAAATTAAGATCCTTTTACATTAATATGTGTGTGTATAACTTGTTTAATGCTAGGACTGTTAGGGAGAAAATAAAATTGGATAGAGGGAATACAAGCTGAAATCAAAACCTATTCTGTTACTCATTTTTCTAATTGATCTCCAGTGCTCTATTTTATCCATAATAAAATCATTCAGATAATTTTTATTAACCCGTTAACGCCCGAATTAATTTTGCAAAATATTGTTAGCTGATTATTTCACTTCTAAATTAATATAGACAACTGACAGTGAAATATATTAACTTAAACAGTTCTTCTGATAGATTTCAATTTAAAGCCTATCCTTATTTATTGACGTTTAATGTTCTAGCGAGAAAACGTCGAGATAGGAAAACTTTGAGATAACAGATTAATCTCCTATTGTATGTTGACAAAGATCTCGAAAGTAAAGCATTATAATATAATATATATTATTATTCAATTTGATTTAAGTTAGTATAACTGCGCAAAAAGCAAAACTATGTGCGACGAATGAAAAATCATAAAATGACTATCCAAATTATAAAATAATAATTAATAGTAGGCACATAAAACTTTCAGGGATCATTTAGAGTGACGCTATAAACTGTCACTAAAAAGCATAAAAAGCATAAATCATTCCAAGAAACCACAAAAATATACATGCCATTTTATTAGCTGTCCTCAAATGAGGACACTGGGAGGTAACGGGTTAAGAATACATTAAACACTTTGAAGACATGGATTGTTCATTTAAAACACTGACTTTCATCAACTATTCAATTAATTTTCATAACATCATCAGTTTGATTCATAATCTGATTTTAGATATGATTTGTTGAAGGAAAATATTAAATATTGTTTGGAACCTTAACATTTGTGCCCTATACTTGTTGAAACATGCTGCTGTTTCTATTAATGGAATTTAACTGAATAATATGTGCAGTTTATGCATGTTTGGTTTATCCATGTTTGTATGAAAACCGTTCTCCACTGATACATCAAAGGTTAACTGAAGATTCTCACGCTATAGCCGCAATGCATTCCTCGATATTTCATGTTAATATGCACGATTCACATAAGGCTGAATACCTAATGATTTGAAAGTCTGGCTTAATGTTTAGTTTGATCTATAATAGTGTTCTAATTCCAAATGCCTACTCGAAATAAATTAAACTTATATTTTGATACATTTGGTTGTTTTGAATAGAAGTACAATACAATATAAAAAGTACGACACTTATACATGAATTTCTTATATTTTCGTCTTATATTTTAAATAAAAATATGTTACAATATAAAAAGCACAATATTTGAATATGAACAAGTTTTATTTTAAATCAATTTGTATTTGTATTTTTATAAGCACTACAAAATTTGAATATATATGTATATATATATATATGTATAGGTAACTATTGTAACGAATTTATGAGTTTAAAGATAAGAAGAACATAAAAGGAAAATTGCAAACCAATAAGCAGTATTGCTGCAAAGGGAAATGTAAAACTTAAATATAGGAATAGATTATCAATGAATAAAATAAATTATCAATGAATAAAATGAAATAAAACCCCCCAAAACACTGAGGTCTTCATCAGGGAGCCCCTCAGTGCAGGGGTGAAAGAGAAGTTTCTGAAAGGACAGAAGCAATTAGCTAATAACTATCCTTAGCCCCCAACTTCTCACCAAACAGAAAACCACCATTAACGGAAAATTAATCTGACATACATATACTTTAAAAAATTCAAAACAATTATAAAATTACCAAAATTACAAAAGTAGTACAAATACAACAAATTAATATATGAAATATACAAGAAATTACAAAATACATTAAAATGAAATATTTCATTTTTATTCATTGATAATTTATTTTATTCATTGATAATCTATTCCTATATATATATATATATATATATATATATATATATATATATATATATATACAGTGGTGGCCAAAAGTGTGGACATTTTTTGAAACTTTCATGTTTTTCAACTTTGTGTGCTTGTAGAATATATTAATTTTCACTTAAATACAAATATTTATATGTCAAATTGAAGGTAATTTAATGTAGAATTTAATAACAAAAACAGTATTACAATATCTATTCCAAAAAATGTTATGCAACTAATAGTAAGATCGATCTTAGATTTGCATTTTTTTAAAGTGATACTTACACAATCAGTACTTAGTAGGATAGCCCTTTTAAGACAGCTTCACAACGTCTTTTCATCGAGTAAACCAATGTTTGTCGTTCATCTTTCGTAATCACATGGTGCCAAGAATCAATTATAGATTCAATAAGTTGTCTTTTATTGGATGGACTTTATTCGTAGAAGAATTTTCAAACGTCGCCACAAATTTTCAATTGGATTGAGACCAGGGCTGTTTCCTGGCCATGGTAATATACCTATGCCTTTATTTTGAAACCATGCTTTGCATACTTTTGCTGTGTGGCATAGAGCTGAATCCTGCTGAAAAATAAATGGTGCTTTGTTGGGGAAGAGATCCCGATGGAAGGTATCAATTTTGGTTCCAGGACAGTTTCAATGTATTTTTTGGCATTCAGGATGCCATCAATCACTTGAATTCGGCCCATACCATCTGCAGACATACATGCCCAAATCATGACATTTGTTGGGTTTTTTGTAGTTGCTTCAATGCAATCAGGATGAAGTGCTTCACCTACTCTACGTCTCAGGTATTTTCTACCATCACTACCAAAGAGCGATATTTTACTCTCATCGCTCCAGATTACTTGCTTCCATTGATTTTCTGACCATTTAATGTATTCTTTTGCCCACTTAACTCGTTTTTCGCGTTGCTTTTGATTTAAATATGGTTTTTTCCTTGGAATTCTAGCTTGTTGTCCAAATCTTGATAACCTTCTTCTTATTGTTCTTGAACTTACTGCAATACCCGCTGCATTCATTTAACATCTAATGGCATCTGATGCAATTTTTCTATCTTGAAGGCATAGAAGTTTAATTTTTCTATCGGCAGTAGCTCTTGTGCATTTTTTTCGGCCTGATCTGGCCTTATTTACCACTGATTTCGTTTTTCGTAACGTAAACAGAACTTTCGTACACCAGAACAAGTCACTGAACCACCAACTTGTCCTACAATTTCAGCATAAGAGAGGCCATTTTCTCTCAATATGACAATTTGGCTTCTTTTTGTAGATATGCAATCAGTTCTTCTTGTTGGTGACATTGTTTAAAATTAGTTTAATTAAAAAAAAAAAGGACTTAAGATATTCAAAAACAGCAATACTCTATTTAATTGCACTAGTATGCATCATTCCGCAAAATATTTCCACAACAATAACTCTTTTACCATCCAAATAACCTAAACTATAGTTACAGACATTTGATTGGTCCTCAGAACAGTGTTTGTGATTGGCCAGTACGCTATTATTACAAAACACGTCGTTATTCAAAACGATTTGTGTTTGTTTGTTCTACTAAAATGAGCATAACTTTTTTTGTAATTCCGATATTTTAATTCTGTTTTTGTTATTAAATTTTACAATAAATTACCTTCAATTTGATATGTAAACATTTGTATTTAAGTGAAAATTAATATATTCTACAAGCACACAAAGTTAAAAAACATGAAACTTTCAAAAAATGTCCACACTTTTGGCCACCACTGTATATACACCCAGATAGCAAGCATATTTTCAGCAAGTTTGATTTTTCTTGATACTATCGTGTTATGAAAAATTTGAGGCGACAAATTTGCTGTGAAATTGCAGCAAAGTAGACAGAACATATATCTATCATTCGTTTTAATTAATATATATATATTTTTCCCTTTCATACCGTTTATGCTGCAAACTAAAATTGCTATGTAAGTATTTGAAATTCAGCTATAGTATCTGATTTTGAAGCAGTACTGCAACGCTGTCTTCCTCGTGTGGCTTATTGGGGGAGGAAGCGTGGCGTTGTCCACGGGGTTTTCAAAATATTTGAAGTCTTGTGTTGACAAGTCTTCTGTGAGGTGTGTTTATATATTTCTAATCGTATCTGCATATAGTGTGATGTGACAAGAATCTGAGTTCGCAATCTGTCAGCAGTTGGTGCGACATGACAAGTTTGCTTGTGGACCTTTAGAGAAGCGGTTGACGTAGAAAAACGAGCGCACGTGATGATCATGTGATAAGAAAGATGGTCGAACGAGATCCATGAACCTCCTGCAATACGATTAGACATTCGCTGGCTGCAAAAGGCCCCAACGTCAGTTTGAGTACTATTTCAAGACGTTTGGCCAAAGATTTTGGTTTATCATACCATAAATATGCAAGGAAACCTCGACTTACTCCAAGTATGAAATAGAAACGACTCTTAAGATCCAATTTTCCAGAAATTTTTAATTTACTAATAGCTTGATGTACAATTGTCTTGCTCACATTTATCCTCGAACTTATTCGGCGTTCAGAAAATCTAATTTTATGCAGGGTCAATATTTCTGACCTTTTTGTAGCACTAAGTGAAGATTTTTTTACCCATTATAATTTTTACACAACTGCACTGTCTACGACAAAATCCAATAAACAACTGGCGATAAATGTGCCGGGAACCTTTATTTATAGCAGTAGAATGCGTCTGATGCAATCAGCGTATGAGATGACGCAATAATCTACGCAAATCTACGCAAATGATGTAATGTGTTAAAATACTGAAAATAGGCTACTGGTCTTAGACTTTTGCAGATGACTGTATATAAATCAGAAGAAACTTAAAATGCTATTATTCTTATCAATAAATATGATTTTGCATTGTGATATATTTATGCTTTTTGAAAATTAACATGAAAAATTAATTAAGCCATTATAACGAAACAATAATATCTTACTAAATGAGAAAAGAAAAACTTCTTAAATTATAAGATTTTTTGTGTTAATCAAGTCTTTGTATTAATCACTATGCGCACAAATTCTTAACTAGACAGTGCAAAATCTAGCTATCTCCAGATTTTAATGGATTATTTTGTATTTTTTGAAAAGTACTATCCTGTCTGAAGACCTGATAGTACTACTAGGGTACACACAAAGGGAAATTTGAACACCACTATTTTTATAGAGTAGTTTTAGACTTAAAAAATTACTATATTAAAATTCTGGTATCAAATTAAAGGTAATAGGTTAGTAAAAGTAGGTAAATTAAAGTAGGTCCCTGTCCTTACTTTATTATTTGTAGCGAAATAAGACGTAAGTTCAACAGTACAGTTAAGAACTATCATGTGACTTAGACTATGGGAAAGTCCTGAAGCAATCTTTTGACTTACCCACTTCTAGCGAACTTCCTAGATATGCTGTACTGCAATTTTAGAATCATAACTTCACATGACTTGTTGAAGGGTCACCTGCACCGCATTGCTTTTTTATTTTCTGCTGACAGCCCTCTTTGTGCAGAGGGAATTTTATAGATTTTAACCATATATTATCATATTTTAGATTTTCCTTTGTGTAGGAAGAAAAAAAAAATTATGGTTGAAAGAAGAGTTGCAACTGGATAATTCGGTAAGATACACCACAGATACCTCTATAAACAGAAAATAAGTGGCTCCACCAGTGGCTGAGAAGTTCATCTTTCGATGCTGGCAAACGTAAGATGCCGAGTTCGACACCAGGTCGCGCTCGACGGCCTAGCCGTTCGCAGTTGTGGTGCTTTTCCCCCAGAGTTTGCGTAAATATGGGCTTGAAACCCTTAACCCCCCCCCCCCCCCCCATGCAGAGCATTCTCTCAAGGCCTAGGACCTGGAGCAATTAATTGGCCTTAACCATAACACCAACACCAGACAATGAGAGAGCTATGTGCTGAATGCGATGTTTGTTAAAAACAACAAAATAAACTTCTTCATTTAAGCAAATATTGGTTCAATCAACAAAACTGTTTGGGGTTTGGTAACAAAATTTTTGTTGATTCTACACCAACAAAAATATTTGGTTGATGTAACAAATTTTCCTCGAGGTTATATCAACACAAATATTTGGTTCATTTAACGAAATTCTTCTCGAGACTATATCAACAAAAATATTTGGTTGATTTAACAAATTTTTCTCGAGGCTATATCAATAAAAATATTTGGTTGATTTAACAAAATGTTTGTCGAGACTATATCAACAAAAATCTTGGGTTGGCTTAACGAAATTTTTGTTTTTTCAAAATTTTTGTTTTTCTGTTTATGGTTTTTTAGAATATGTATGCTAATTTGAAGTTTCTCGTGAAAATTGAGCCGTTCTAGAAATTTTCCAAATAACAAATTGTAAAAAAGTATGATACTGAACTTTGAAACCAATTGTTATGAAAATTTGACTCTTTGTGACCTTTGATTCACTGTCATTGGTTTGCACCTGTTTCATTTTGAAAACTTAAGACATAGCCAGCTGAGGATTACATCATATTAAATAAAATCTAACAGAATACTTTTTTATTATTCTTAAATATTATCTTGATGTAATCAAGTGGCCAATCTGAAATTTCATAATCACTCTAACAGCTTTAATCTCCAAATGACATATGCGGTAACTGAAATTAGAAAATTAGAAAATCGTAGTATATCTTCCAAAAAAAAAAAAACAATCACTGTGATATGCTTGTTTTATTTTTATTTTTTATGAAGTCTATGGTAAAACAGCACGAACAACTTCTTTAATGGCTTTGACCTCCTCTTCTTAATAGATCGTTAATGCATCTCTTGATGTTAATGCATCTTGATGTTAATGTATCTTGACCGTTAATGTATCTCTCGTTAAAAAACTCTTGATGTAATGATACTTTCTTACAGAAATGAAAATTGCAAGTTCTCATGTTTTTAATATGCTCAATAATGTACCGTAAAATCCCGAAAGTAACCCCCCTTTTCCAAATGCGTTGCAGCGCTGACCTTGAAGACTTGAAGATCAAAAGTAGATTTGTAATATGTAAAGGTGAAAGATAGATTTACCTGCCTCCCGTATGTATGCCCGGTATTAAGATGGATAAAAGGGTGGAGAGGTATAATTTCACTTTCGGCAAGAAAGGGGGAGGGGTTACTTTCGGGATTTTACGGTATCTGAATTATTTTGTGCATTCCAATAAATAATTATAAACTAGCAAACGCATGCGAAATTTTCGCAGTTTCTTTCTTTTTCTTTTTCTTAGTTACCTTTGAAATTTGAAACTTATAAGTCTTATACCAATATCCCCATCCAATTAACATTTTAATTCACCAGAAGCCAAATTACTATTCGTTTTTGTTAGATGAAACGCTAATGATAGTTAAACCAATTCATTCAAAGAAAAGTTTCGAAATGAAATTCATGTTTGATGATCCAGTTTTTGTATTTCTCAAGGCAAGACAGGCTTTAATAAAGGACCCCTATGGCGACTTTCATATTTTTGCAGCCATATTGGCGAGATCCCTTTTATTTTATTTTATTATTTATTCATTTTGGTATAATCTTTTGTTAAAAACACTTAGTACCTATTTTGATTATACTTTTCATTGTTGCGTTTTTTAGTCGATTTATGACAAAAGTTGATATTTTGTTTATATATTTAAAGTATCGCTGGGTTTAAAATGATGCTTTCAAGGATTGTAATGATGCAACTTTTAAAACCAAATTTTTCTGTAAAATAATCTTATCAGACAAATGTTTTTTTTTTTTTTTTTTTTTTTTTTTTTTTTAATTAGTTCACAGAACTGAGTCCGCGTGCTTAAATATTACTTGTAACGTTATTTTTTTTTTATCCTATCGTATTTTATTGTCAATATCGTATCATTTCTACAAAATATAATCGCAACTGGACCACGTTAGAGAAATATTATATAGATGGTGAGAACGCAATTTTTTAGGTGCCAACTCTTCCGTGTTTGCAAAACCACTATTTGAAAATAATTATCATCATCTTATTTAATTGTAGAATTTAACAAAATAAATATAACAAAAATATAATATAACAAAATTTAAATATAATAAATTTTTCTTATGGAAATAGTCGTGTTAAAAAAAAAAAAAAAAAAAAATCTAGAAGAGTTGACATTTATGGCATTTTATAACTAATGACAATGATGTAGAAAATTTCTAAAAAGTAAATCAAAGTTTTATTCTGTATTAAATTCTTTAACCCTTTTCAGACGATGCACTATATGTAAATTATTCTGTTTCCTTGCAAAAGAACTGTAAATGTTATGCACAACATTTATTATAAACACCAAAGAAATATAAGAAAAAATTTAGTTCTATTTTAAATAATTCATCAACACTAAAATCCATTCAAAGTAATTTGACACTACAAGCCATAACGTATACATAAATTACTTTTAATATCCCTGAAAAAGAACTAATACACAGGAAAATGTGTTTGCTTGCTTTTTACGATGGTAGTCTATAAAATACGTACCAAATTTTAGTTTAATTGGATGCAGCGTTTAGATGTTATCGTGTTCACTCGCACAGATACGTAAATGTACATATACATACATACACAACCTTAAAAAATGGCAAAAATGAATTTAAGATGCTTCTAAACATAAATATATAAAATTTCATAGTCGGATTACAACACCCTCCTTATGTAATGCATGTTCAGAAAATAAAATTACAATTTGTTTTCCTTGATTGTCTTTAACCCGTTAGCGCCCAGTGTCCTCATTTGAGGACAGCTGATAAAATAGCACGTATATTTTTTGTGGTTTCTTGGAATGATTTCTGCTTTTTAGTGACAGTTTATAGCGTCACTCTAAATGATCCTCGAAAGTTTTATGTGCCTAGTATTAATTATTATTTCATAATTTGGATGGTCCTTTTATGGTTTTTCATTCGTCGCACATCTATTTGCTTTTTGCGCAGGTATACTAACTTAAATCAAGTTGAATAATAATATATATTATAACACTTTGCTTTCGAGATCTTTGTCAACATATAATAGGAGATTAATCTGTTACCTCAAAGTTTTTCAATCTCGAAGTTTTCTCGCTAGAACACTAAACGTCAATAAATGAGTATAGGCCTTAAATTTAAAACTGTCAGAAAAATTGCTTAAGTTGATATACTTTACTGTCAGTTGTCTATATTAATTTAGAAGTGAAATAATCAGATAATAATATTTTGCAAAATTAATTTGGGCGTTAACGGGTTAGGCTTTAAATACTTTATTCTCTCTTTAGTAATAATGCTTGGTAGGTGGATATTTGAATTTAATGCGTAAATCTATCTATTCATCTTAACACCAATATCCATACATACGATAGGAATTCGTCTTGTTTGACAGATAGCCACCTTAACTGTTCTATTGACATTAGCATGACAACTGGTTATCATTGATAGATCAAAGGTTAATGCCTGTACTTTCATATTGCTACCGAATTGTAGGTTTGTATTAGAATTAGAGTTTAGTTTAGATGGGAATATATATGTGACATTCAACTAATATATAGAATCAGGATATTAGTAAATATATAAAGGTATTCTTTTATCTATATGAAGTAAATAATATCTAAAGAAATATTTGTTAAACGGTTGAAGAAATAGAATAATAAAAACATCATAAATGATTTTTTTATATTTTTTAATGACTGGGGAAAAATTGAAGCGTAGGAACGAGTGAAATAAAAGAATGAAGTAAAAGGCTGAAATACTACTGAAAGAAGTTACAGTAATTCAGCATATAAGCGATAGGGTAGAAATCACATATTATACCTGGATTAGTTAATTGTTAAAAAAATCTGGTGTGTAACAGCCACAGGACTTCCATTACCCAGTACTACACACATTATAAACATTTTATATACATTTTTGATTTAAATAAGTAACAAAATTGCTTTATCCGTCAAATAAGTTATTTAAAATAATAATTAGAAAAATAATAATGGGCGGACCTGAAATTGAGCTATTTATACAGGACGCCTATCAATTTTCCTGAACTAACCAACTATATCATTCGAAAGGACATCTAATAGAGTGTTTATATAGCAAGTTTGAAGAAAATCGTTAGAGCCGTTTTTGAGATACGGACTTACGGTCCCACTTCCAGTTTCCGATGTCCCACTTCCGGTTTTTCAATTTTCACCAAAATTCGGAAATTTCATCTGTATACCAGACGTATTTCAATTCTAAAGTTTCGTAGCTCTATCTTTATTAGTTTCTGAGCTATAATAGCCAGAAGATTCTCCACATACATACACACACACACATACATACACACTGACCAATTGCCAAAAACCACTTTTTTGGACTCAGGGGACCTTAAAACGTGTAAATCAGGTGAAAATCCGATATCGAATTTTCAGACCGAATACAATGCTTCCATTACCTATGGTAGTAGGGTAATGGAAGTAAAAATCTAAGTACGTAACTGTTATGTTACATTATAAAAGCGTGTGTATATTTGTTAATTTGCAAAAAATTAGCACGATCTTAAGTTATAAATAGACATGAAAGTTACCAATATGTAGTCTTCATTAAGAAAGAAAATATTATCATAATGAAAATAATTCACAAAAATTTACAAAACTTAAAGACTTAATTTAATAGCGCAATAGTCACATTGTTAACTGGAATGTCATATACAATAATAATAATAATAATAAATATATATGAATATATGCATTAGATGTGGATATAAAATAACGAGACTGATGTTTCTGCAGGAGAAGTACGCATGCGACAGATGTGAACGACCGAGAGCTCTCTATAGCCTTTTCGACAAGCCTTTTCTTTTGAATGCGACGTCTCCCATGTAAGCAAATTAGTCTAGCAATGACCTTCGTTCGCGTATAACAGCAGTTGTTTTATTTTACTGGAAAATTGATAGGTGTCATATAAAAGCAACGAATCGCCAAGAAATTTTACTCGAAACTTGCAAAAAGCGCTACTGAAAAATATTTTTTATTAAAATAAGTGTATGGCAATGAATGTTTATCACATGCGCGAGTTTCTGACAAGGAAACATTCAAAAGGTGTCGTCTTCAAAAGATATTGAAAAAAATACATGTGATTCGACTCTTCCTAAAACACCAGAAAGTGAAAAAGTTATCGGCTGAAATGAATTACAGCGACCACAAAAAATTATCGTAAGCATATTTGGCGATTTCACATTGTTAGGCGATTGATTTTGGGTACTTGGCGGAGAAACAAAACACGGTTCTGTTCGTACACGGCAATCTCGGTGCTAGCGAACTGAATGCCTAACAGCGCTAAGACGCCAAACATGCTTAATTTTGATAATTTTTTGTGCTCGTTGAAATTCATTTCAGCCGATAATTTTTTCACTTCCTGGTGATTTATGAAGAGTAGAATCACATATATATTTTTTTTCAATATTTTTTGAAGACGACACCTATTGAATGTTTCCTTGTGAGTATTTCCAAAAGGGCTGGGAAGACGTTGAAGGTGATTTTCATCAGGGTCACCTATTCACGTCAAAAACGGTGAGAATATTGGAAAAGTCAGTAATCTGATTCGATCTGACTGTCGGTTAATACCTTAAAGTTCTTGCTTAATTCCGTGAAAGGAAAAAATAAAAACGACCCAAATTGTAGAAGAAAAAATCATGGGTTTTTCAACAAGACACTGCATCGACTCATTCCGCAATGTCTGTCAAAACGTTTCTAGCCAAGCACAACATCTTATGTTAGGTTATCTGCCTTATTCGCCTGACCTTTCACCATACGGCTTTTATCTGTTTCCAAATACAAAATCTGCATTAAAAGGAACACGATTTCAGTCCGTTTAAGCTGTTAAAGAAAAAGCGGTTCGCATCATGAAGAAGATTCCTAGCGCTGTTTGGAACTATGGAATATTCTCAGGGAATATTATATGGATAGAAGAGGGGTGTATATTGAATGTAATAATAAGTAAAAATGTATAAATTCAAAATAAGATATTCTGCAGCAATAGTTTTCGTTATTTTCCCGTTATTATCTCAAATTAAACTCAATGACTTACCTGGTTATCTAAATGCATTTATCTAAATGCTTCATCGTGATAAATGAAATGTTTATCACATTAAAATGTAATACATCCAATTACATATATATACATGGCATGTAATATATGTAAAGTACATTTGCGAACTGTTCAGCTTATTAATAAGTTATCGCTTTCTATGCATTCTAACATTTATGAATGTTTCAAATATTATTTGTGCATAAACATTTGCGTTGCGTTTAATTGAGTTCAGAATTTAGGAAAGATGTAGCATTATCTAAAATCATAGAACATGGTTTCGATACAGTATTTAAATATTCCTTAATTTAAGATACAGTCATAAGAAAAAAAATTAAAAACTATTATTGACCCACAATTTAAATTTCATATAAAAGATAAGAATATCATTAAACTTACCCAAGAAAAAAAATATATACTTAGATACGAAATATATAAAAAACAACATACATTATTTCAATAGGCATTTTTGTTTTAATTTATATGCCACTACAGAGTGAAATTCCAAAATCTATCCTCAATGAATAGATGGTTTCGTAATAATAGAAAAGGAACGCAAATTTATGTAAGAAGGCTGATGTTTAAATAATATTTTCAAGTAGATATCATATATAATCAAATTTGAATTGCCACTATAAACTTAAATAAAAATTGTTAATTAAAACATAAGTTTAAATTAAATTAAATTAAAGTGAAGTTAAAGCTAAACTGAACTAAGTTAAGTTAAACCATTAATTAAATTTCAGTAATCAATGTACATAAAAAGCACTTATTTCGGGAAATTTTGAAAAGTATTATAGATTTTCAAAACAATTTTGTTTATAATGAAAAAGTTACTGCATACTTGCAATGTTACATCTTAGAATTAATACTATGTATACTTTAAGTTTATTTATGGCCCTACATATAAATAAACTTTACGACCTTTCACTAGATAATTACATCTTCTAAACCTTTATTATTCTCTGCATATTTTCTTTTAAAACTTGTTAAACTATTATAAATAATCTGGTTTGCCACTCACACGACTTTCTCTTACCCTAATATTTAATACTATAAATACAGGTTGGAGATTAAGAAGTAAGATAAGGAGTACTGTTATGTAAACCTATGTTAAACAATCCAAATTAAGCTTCGGAAGAGTTTTATATGATAATTAGTTCTGTGTGAGGGGGACTACCGCCTCCCTTAACCCCCCGTTCAATTAATGCACCTACATTTATATAGAATTTAATTCAGTTATTAAAAAATAATTTATAAAATTATTATATAAACAAATGATCTTTTATGATAATGCAGACGATTTCCATATTAGAGAAGTAATTTTCTACACTAATTTTCAAAAAAAAAAAAAAAGAGTTGAATTTATTCTCAATATTACTTAAAAAAATATATATATATATATTTACTTTTTTTAAAAAAATGAAAAAAATCGATAGCTTTATTTTAAATTATCGCAGATCGATGGTTCAACCATTCGTTTTAAAGGTATTGGTGAGCTCTTTTGAAAGGTACCCATCATGAAAATTTATTCCCCTCGAGGGGGGACTTCCCTCCTAGGGGGAGGGGGAAGGTAAGGCTCCTACATACACAATTTTTTTCCCCAGTTGACTATCTCTATTACATAACATATATATTCGTTTCATTTGGTTTAGTGCAGTCTATAGATGTTAAACTCTACTTATCTGCAATTTCCCCCATAGACTTAATGTATTTGAATACTTTTGAGTGCCCTTGTACACAAACCATTTGCTTCATCTCAACGAAAAGCTTAGTGTAGCAATCCCTATATGATACACTTTTAGAATACTGAGTTTGGAATTTCTGCTACTATTTGTTCTTGAGATATGCTAATAACAGACACACAGACAGACAGACACACAGACCATTGGCTAAAAACATGATTTTCGTATTCAAGGAACCTCAGAACATGAAAATCTAAAAAAACTCACGTTCGAAAATTTGACCCTAAAAATAATACTTTCTCGACCCTATGGGTAAGAGAAAGTAAAAATGGCTGTTAGACAAACAGTTGATCATAAACGTGGAATTTAAAAGAAAAAAAAAAAAAAAACTAGCATTTTTTATTTTTGAGAAACTTTTAGGTTGAAATATCTACATATAAATCAGATTAAAGTTAAATAATAATTTTTAATTTAATTAATTAATATTTTGTTAAAAAAAAAAAAAAAAAAAAAAAAAAGAAGAAGAAGAAAATCTATAAGCATACAAAAATTGTGCTATTTTACCTTAAAATAATAGCATGCGCATCAGGCGATTAAAAAAAAAAAAAAAAATCTGTAATTGATATATGTAGAAACTAAATTGTAGCTCTAGTAAAAATAGCTCCATGCATACTTGCCAACCATCTCATTATGAACCGTACAATTTTTATTACCCGCCTTTTTTTTTCACACCAATAAATTTTTAGAGTAATTTTAGTCTTATTCAATCGTAACAACATTTAAAAGGAATAATTCTAAAAATATAGTGGTGTGAGAAAAGGGGCGTTTTTTTCAGGGGGCGTTAACAATTGTACGGTTATTAATGAGATGGTTGGCAAGTATGTCCATGTTATCCTTATAAATTCTAGTTCCGAGTGCTAAAAATAATAACGAGTGCTACCCTTAACAGTAAGCACTATATCATATTAGAAATCCCTCTCCCAGACCAATCAATTGGCTGGACAACATTTTAACAAGAAAACCCTTAATTAATAAATTAAATAAAATTTTCTCATTCCTAATGGATTTATGTAATCTAACAAACTAACCTAAAATCACAACTAAAGAAAAATTCTTTCTCCTAAACACATTATTCTTCTATCTCCCTGTTATCTTCCCGTGTGCCCGTGATGCTGCAGTAGCCCTCATAAATGCAGGGGTCTAAACTGGTAGCGTGCCGCTTGTCGTGGAAGGCCACACAGCCTCGCACCCTCTCTCCTATAATCAAGCGGTGCCCCGTGTCGTGGGTAGACTTGTGTCTGGCGCCGCTCTTGTAAATACCCATGCCCATTTGCATCGCCCCTTGTCGCGGGCTGGCTAAGCCAGGCGATGCATGATGTAATTTTTTTTTTCTCAATAAATGTCGGAGCAGCTCACGTGGATTTTCCTGGAAGCGCTCAACACCGCTCTTCGAGCGGTGAGCGGGGGCTGCTCCCTGTTCAATAACGAGTGCTAAAAATCCCTTCTAGTATTCTAGAACGTTTTATATTATCGTGGTCAAACTTATTTAAAAGCCTGTGTAAATAAATCTGAACATAAGAGGCTAGGTTTAGTAACTATAATCTTAGTTTCTGACACAATTCTAGGAAATCAAACGGGAATTTCTCGTAATGCAAAAAATTCATTATATTTTTAATATTGTTCCAGCAGCTAGAAAAGTATAGACTAGAAATTCTCGATAATTTCGTCCGTCCAGGTTATTTGTTTACTATATACGCATGACTCTTAAATCTATATTTCTAGTACAGGGAATCAAAAAATGACTACTTATTCATTGTAGATGAAAGCGATATGTATATATTTTTTTCTAAGACATTTCAGTGTGACTTTCGTATTTTGTTTCTTCTGAAATACCATTTGTTAAATTTTGGAGTAGTGCTGCCATCTATCGAAAAAAGAAAGGACGAAAGTTTAAAAATCGATTAAAACAAAGAAAATTTATTGCATAAAGTTTATTAAATGTTTAGTGTCAGTGCGAAACCAGTGAACTTTAAAGGGTTTAATAAAAACAATTAACTACAGCATACTCCCGATTACCTGCGGAATTGAGTGTCACAGGTTCCGCGGATAAACCGAATCGCGAATAAACCGCTTGCAAAAGTGCGGTAAAAGAATATATATATATATTCTGCCCCCCCCCCTTTCAAAAAAGCGATTTTATTGTATATAAAATAAAATATAAACGCTGAAATTATTTACAATATAATAAAATTAGTTTGTATTTTGCATATTAAAGGATATAAAAATAATACACAAAAATGCGTGTTTACGATGGAGCCCAACCTATAAGCTAATTTATGCATTAAACTAAATAGTACCCGAGACATGCCAACATTTCAATTTATTCCGATGCATTGTGAATACCAGCGCTTTTTTCATACCACTTTATTTGTAGAGCAATTTTCTCCAATGTAAAGTTACGATTAAATAAATACTCTTCAAGAAAAGTGGTGTAAAAAAAAAAAAAAAAAAAAAGCGGGTGCTAACGACGTTTAGAATAAATTAAAATATAGGCATGTCAAGAACTCTTCAAAATAAAACAAAATCAACATAGTTAGTTCTTCATACTTACATCCGTTTTCTTAAATATATATATATACACAGTCGGTAACAAAAGTGCCTGAACACTAGCAAAAATTCCTATGTAAGAAAAGTAGACTCAATACGGTTTTGTTAAATAAATCCTTGTCGAATCATGTTCTTACACTGACTAAGAACAGGATTCGACAAGGATTTGTTTAACAAAACCGTATATTAAGTTTTTTTTTTTTTTTACATAGGAATTTTTGCTAGTATTCGGATACTTTTGTTACCGACTGTATATATATTTGTTTTTATTTCTTGTTGAGAAAACACTTTCTCTTGATCCCGCCTTTTTCCTGCTACCACGGATAATCCGCTCACGGATAATCGGAAGTTTATTGTATATGAAAACGAAATACTACGAATTGAAAATTAACTGATATTCTTTGTATAAAACAATAAAAGAAAACGAATTAATTCTTTACTAAGTTTTGGGCAAAACTTGTTGACAGGCAATTATTACTGGATAATTAAATATAGTACATTCTAAACTATTAAATACCAATCAATTTACTCTAAGTATATTTATTTTTAACACATTTTATTCAGTGTAATATATACTAATCATAATCAACTTTCAGTAATAGGATAATAGCGTTAACTATATTTAGTTGCATCATAATAGCAGTAGCAGACTGAGTTGAGTATGTTAATTTAATCTTCAAATATAATGGAGTTAATAAGAATGTTTATAAAAGTTAGGTGTTGCTAAATAATGCACAAGTACTATTAACATTTGAGACACAATTCAATTTATTACAACAGAATTTGTTACTTCCTGTTGAAAATTGTATTTTTATAAAATGGTAATGGAATATAAAGTTTTTATTTAATATAATAGGAAATATAGTATCTATTATAAAATGAATATTGTTTGCATAATATTATATTTGTATACTGTTTCAAAAGAATGTGTTTGTAATGTGTACAGTTTATGTAATAAGAGGCTAAATTAGTAAGTGGTATAAAAACAGTAACAATATAATTTTTTCAGAGAATTTTCATTTATAATATATATTTTTCCATATATATATATATATATATATATTGTAGGTTTTTTTTTTTTTTTTTAATAACCACATTAAAAATATATATCTGGCATTGTTTAAAAAATTTATTTTGCCTCGAAAATAAAATTTCATTGTGTATGTTCTTGTATATATTTCCAAATTGTAAAATAAAACAAATGTCACCTATGGATTTACCAAAATTAAAGATTTAGTTTTATTTACCAACAAGATAATAAAATCTAAAAATAATCTACTGAATCTAATTACTTTATTATATAATAATTAATCTACTTAATCTGATAATTAAATTAGAACTTTTTAAAATTCATTCATGGAGCAAGCATGTAAAAGAATATATTGTAAAAGATATTTATTCAACTTTTAGATTATAAAATTCTAATCTTAGTTTCCTCTAGAAAGATAAATAAAAAAGTTTGTTTTAATATTTTAAACCTGAATTCTGAATCATTCTCTATGTAGTTAATCATATTATGTAATTCTTTAATTACAGTAATTATTTTACATACCCTGGAGTGTAAATGAAAACTGATGAAATATATGGTTACTTTCTAATTTATTCCGCAGTATATCCAACATTTTTTCACGTCTTTTTTTTTGCAGAGTTATTTTCTCCCCATTTATAATTTTCTCGAATTACAAATTGGAGAAAATTATTCTGTAAAAAAATTGATATGAAATAAAGGCAAGTACTAATAATACTCCGGAATAAATTGGAAATATTGGCATATCTGCAGACTTGCCAACATTTTAATATATTCCAGAGCATTGTTTGTACACGCTCTTTTTTACACCGTTTTTCTTCAAGAGTATTTTTCTTCTTATTTAATCGTAATTACATATTCGAGAAAGTTTCGCTACAAATAAAGTGGTGTAACAGTTCTCCTTAATAAATTATTGTATAGCATGTCAGTATCTGTAGAGCTGCCAAGTTCCTTAATTTATTCCAGAGCACTTTTAACCCGGCCTTCAATTCACACCGCTTAACATATTTGCCAACATCCTAATTATGAATATAGATGCCAATATTTTAATTTATTCTGGAGTACTTTTAGCCTCGCCTTTATTTCGCACAACTTTATTTATAGGGAAATTTTCTCCAATGTTTAACTTCGATAAAGTAAGAAAAATTCATCCTTAAAAAATAAGTGTTATATAAAAAAGGCGGAGCTAAAAATACTCCAGGAAAAAATTAAAATGTTGGCATCTATGTCAGAATTGCAAACATTTTAACACTTTCGTGACCGCTAACGTAGATTCACATCATTTGAAAATCTCTAACTCCGCCTGTGGGCGCTTCTTTTGCAATTTGCATGTCATTTATTTCTTAAGACACAATATTCACATTTGTACAATCAATATACTATGGATACAAATACTTTGATTAGAAAGAGCATAATTATAATGTATATCCATTTGTAATATAAATGTGAATACAAAAAATTTGTTCTGAAATATTGTAACTTGTGAGAATAATGCCCGCAGGGCGGACCTTACTCTCAAAAACATACGGTTAAGACAAAAGCATGCGGTCGCGAAAGTGTTAATTTTTCCGGAGTCTTTTTTACCCCGCCTTTAATTCATACCCCTTTTTTTACTTAAGAGTGTTTTTTCTTTTTCTGTCGTAGTTGTATATTGGAAAAATTTAGTCTATAAATAAAGTGGTGCGAAATAAAGACGGAGCTAAAAATGCTCCGGAATAAATTAAAATGTTGGCAACTATGCTATGTTATGAGCCTGAAGATTTTTGGTACACGCCCCTTTTTCCACAGCAGTATATTTTTAGAGTATTTTTCTTCGTATTTAATCGTAAGTAAATTTGGAAAAAAATTACTCTAATATATATCGTTGTGGAAAAAGGGGCGTGTACTAAAAATCTTCCGGTTCATAATTAGGATGTTGTCAAGTTTGCTTAATTTATAGAACAATTTTCTATAATCTTAATTTATGGAATACTTTTAAGTATAACATACTTGCCAACATCCTTATTAATATTCCGTAGTATTGTTAGTCCCGCCCTTTTTTCCACACCAGTAAATTTTCAGAATAATATTCTCTAAGTTAGGAAATTAGGATGGAATGGTTCGGAGGCACCTGTGACAGCTAAAAGTGGAAGCTAACGGAGTGAGAGTCAAGAACTACCATTTCACTGCAATGGGGAAAGAGGAGCGGGGGGGGGGGCATAAAAGGAACAAAAACAATAACAAAGGAATTTTAGGGCTTATGGAAAAGGGAAACACAATAATAATAATGAGTAGAAAGGTTAAGTACAGCATTACACAATTAGGAGAAAGTTTAGATATAGTAAGAATATTTTTTATTTTTCAAGGAGCAAATTTTATAATTTTTTTGATATGTTAAAACACAAAAGTAACTGCTATTAAATAAGAAGAATAATACTGTATTAAAAAAAAAAAAAAAAAAAAAAAAAAAAAAAATACTGATGTGAAAAAAAAAAAAAAAAAAAAAAAAAGGCAGGGCTGACAATACTACGGAATATTAATTAGAATGTTGGCAAGTATGATATATGTTTATTAAAATAATAAAAAATTGCTCTTATAAAAAAAAAAAATGGTATGGGGTAAAAAATGGCGCGGCTAAAAATGTTCCGGAATCAGTGTTGCCAGATCTAGGGGATTTTTTATTCAATAATTTTGAAAAGTGATATTTGACATCCATAACAGACTATCAATCTTCGAAGTGGTTAGGTCTACATTACAATTAAAAACTAGTATGTTGTGGCCACCACATGACTTGTTTCTATGTTTTCCTATACAAATTCACTCAGTAAAAAAATTTATTAAAATTATTATTTAAAAAATTTATCTTCCATGATAATACAGACGATATCCATATTAGAGAAGTAGTATAACCCTAAATATCTAAAAAAAAGTCCATTTTATTGTCAATATTACATTAAAAAAAAAAAAAAAAAGATTTTTTTTTTGTTTGTTAAAAATGAAAAAAATCTATTACTTCATTTTAAATTATCGCAGATCTATGGTTCAACCATTCGTTTTAAAAGTACTGGCGAGCTCTTTTGAAAGATACCCATCATGAAAATTTATTCCCCTCGAGGGGGGACTTCTCCCCAGGGGGGGAGGCGAGGCTCCTAAGCATATAATATAATTTTTAATAATAATTCTGGTAACTTCCATAATTATTATTAAAAAATAATTCTCTTTATGCACATCTATACAAAATTTTGTCCTATACCACCACGTTAAAAATTTAGAAAAAGCAGGATGGCAACGCAACCTGTCAGAAAATTTTTACCAAAAGTTGATAGGCACTAATTTGTGTCAAGGGGCAACTACATACCAATATGTATGAAATTCTCTGCAGTAGTTCCTGAGATACAGTTGCCACAAAATTTTGTCTCTCACACACACACACAGACAGACATTTCCTAAAAATTGTCAAATCGTGTTCTACAGCTCTCAAAACGTGTAAATCTATCAAAAACCCGATGTCGAAATTTTTTACAAATCCAATACTTTCTTCTATTGAATATAGAAGAAAGTAATAATTGGTAATTATTGAATAAAAAAATCCGCCAGCCAGATCTGGCAACAATAATCGAAATAAATTAAGAAACTTGGCATGTCTGTATCTATAAACGAGTTAATTTGTTTTAGCTATAGTATTTAAAATTATAACGAAAAAAAAAATATTTTTTTTCTCTCACAGCCCTATGTTTGTCTTACCTCATCCAAATTACTGGATGGTTCGAGTTGGAGAACATAATTTAAAAGAAAAAGAAGACAGTGAAAAGAAAATTGGTGTGAGTCAAATCTTTTACTACCCATGGTATCACGGTTATGACAACGACATTGCACTTATGAAATTATCTGAACCAGTACCAGCAAATTCCTACATTAAACCCATATGTCTGCCTAAAGATTCAGACACTTTTACTGATATGAACTGCATTGCATCGGGCTGGGGAAAAGTGGATTTCAGTAAGTAAGACTAGTTTACTAATTTATAACCAAGGTTGTCAGATGAGTATTATATTATTTTTTAACAACACTAATTTTTTGTCAAACAACTATTTTATACAAAATCTATGCTGGTGAAATTGAACTAGACTGATACTTTAAAATTTAGTGGTGTTAATGGGATATACGACCCTTAGAACTTCAAAAAACATTGATTTAATTATAGTCTTTTTTTTTTTTTTTTTTTTTTTTTTTAAGTAAATTATTGTTAACTAAATTTCATTGGGCATGTCTAATTGTTACCTATAAGTTTATTATGTATTTTGGAATATAATTTAAATTCTGTGGTGAATTATTTAATAATTTATGTGTTAATAATAAATGTTTTTTTTTTTTTTTTTTTTCACTTTGCGCGCAGGATATCTCTCAAACTATTTAATATTTTTTCTTGAAATTTTCACAGATTATGTAACATATCAGATCCTTCAAACTGAACCTAAATTTGTATCCCCCCCTATTTTTCATACAGGTGATACTTCAGATTTTATTAAAAAATAAATTATCTCTAATTTTTGTTTTTTGAAATAGGTTTTTAACCTAAATTTGAACAAAATTTAGGTTCAGTTTGAAGGATCTGATATGTTACATAATCTGTGAAAATTTCAAGAAAACATATTGAATAGTTCCAGAGATATCCTGCTAAAAGGTGAAAAAAAAAATAAATAAAAATAAAAAATAAAAATATTATTAACAAATAAATCATTAAATAATTCACCACTGAATTTAAATTATATTCCAAAATGCATAATAAGCTTATAGGTAATAATTAGACATGCCCAATGAAGATTAGTTAACAATGATTTACCTTAAAAAAGACTATATTTAAATCGATATTTTTGACATTCGAAGGGTCGTATGTCCCCTTAAATAATAAAATTGTAGCATTTATCTGGCAACCCTGCTTATAACTCTAAATATTCTGATATTTTATTTAAGATTATTATTCAGTTTTTGTTATAAATTATCTATTTACGAGTATACTAATACAGGGGCCGTACTCTCCGCCCTTTTTTTCATGACACTCTCAGGGATGGGAAAATTTCAAACATATTGCTACCACTATTTTTAATTACTAATATCTATCCTGTATAATCATAGCATGTTATTTTAAATATACCAAAAGTATTTCTGCATGAAATTAATGGTTGCATTGAAGGCGGAAATTTCTTATTTCTGAGAGTGTTCTGAAAAAAAGGCGGAGAGTGCGACAGGTTATACCTTTACGTAATATTAAAAGCCAGCAGTATTTTTATTATATTTCTATTAAAGATAACATGTGATGGGTGTGCGTGAGTTAAGGTCGATTTCCTTCGACAGAGACATAAAATAATAGGTTGTTATTTTGCGCATCCACTTAAAGAAATTTTTCGAAATAATACTGTTTTTGCTAAATAATAATTAAATATTTTTAGAAGTAATAATTTTTACATAATTAAATTGTTATATATAGTATTGTGATTGGAATAAATAGCAATTAAAAAGTCTTATTTAAGAAAGTTTATTGTCTAAGCATGCTAATAAAAAATAAATAAATAAATAAAAAATAAAAAAATGAATTGAAAAAACTAATTTGAATATGATTAAGTTTTCCCTAAATTAAATAGACGGATAAAGTTTACAATATCCTCTAAATAATTAGCGACTCAGTAATCTTTGTAAGTAAGAATATATATATATATATATATATATATATATATATATATATATTATTTGATCTTGCTTATTATTTAAAAAGTATTGAATGGCAATTTAATTCAAGTTCAAGAATTATAAATATATAATATATATATATATATATATATATATATATATATATATATATATATATATATATATATATATATATATATTATTATTATTTTTTTTTTTTTCTAAAAGATTAGTAATTTAATAATTTAAATTAAAGGAAAAGTAATTTGCCGATATTTAAAATCCATGTAAAAAAAAAAAAAAAAAAAAAAAAAAAGACGATTTGGTATTCAATAATCAGTATTTGTTTCTAGATAAATACGACAAAAGTTAAAATGTTCCAAATTCAAGCAGTATATTTTAGGTAGATTCCTTATAGGAGATCTACCTATTGCAATGGTTCTCATGACACGACTTCTGGAAAATTTCTTCATATCTTCACCGATCATGACCCCTAGAACCCAAAACCACCCTCCGTTCAAAAGTTTATATATATATATATGTATGTATAACGCTTTTTCCCATGTTAAGTTGTGAACACGATAACTGGAGTAATTTTTATTTAACTTTAACCAGCTCGGGATATGTTGTCAGGACAGTAAAAATCTCGGTCAAGTTCGTAGATGGGGTATCCAGCTCAAAGGGGGGTGGAAATGGTGGGGGGTGGAAATTTTCATTTGCCCATAATTTCTTTAATATTGAAAATAGGAAAATACTTCAAATCAGGCGAATTGCCGCCTTACCCTAAAGAACAACTTTTGTATTTAAACTTTTTCGATAACTTCAATTGCTTAAAATTTACAAGTTAAAAAGTGATTTTTCGACATTTGTGATGAACATTTTCTATAGCTTTCATTGCAAAAATTTATAATCTGATGCTTATGTCACGTGCAAAAGATAATAAAAAAAATCACTGACAATATAATAAAATTTTAATCATGTTTTTAAACAATATAATAATTTTATTTAAAAAAACAAAAGTTTAATTTAACAGAAAATATGACGTCACAATTACAACAATGTAGGGAGAAAAATGAAATAAAATTTTATCCGTGATTACAAATAAAATAAAAGTTAATAAAAAAATAAGTAAATAAAATCAACATATCTTAGGGCTAAGCAGATTTAGACCATAGAATAATAATAAAGGAAGAAGGAGCACGCCAATACTCTTAATGCTTACAAACCCCTTCTAGTGAAATGCCAGCGAAAGCTACTTTTGCTCCTCTCAACCTTGAAGTAGGGCACCCATCCTCAGCGCTATTATCGCTGTTTGTTGTGGCAACACAACAGCTTATGTAGAAACACTTATGCTCCTTCTTCCTTTATTATTATTCTATGATTTAGACTTAGCTTTATGACATAGATGCTATAATGTAAAAGATAAATGTCATTCTTAAAAAAAAAAAAAAAAAATCGTGTAAATCAATGCTAAACGAATTAAACTGGCATGGTAGAAAAGGTAATAAATTTGGGGACATTTAGATATTATCCCTCTAACAAATCAACTAGGGACGATTTTAATGGATTTTACGTTGAAGTTTATTTTCATGAAAACTTAAATTTAAATTAGAGTATTTCATTACTCGAATTCCCTTATTTTGATAAATAAAATTATACCATTTTAAAAAAATAAAGAACACTCTGTTATTGAAAAATGAACTAATAAAGGTTTTAGAAAACTATCCGCGATTGTAATGAAATGCTCGCCCTCTGGTGGGCTAAGGTGAAATTACAATTAACATGCTTTAATTCGGCTTTCATCAAGCCGCCATTGCTGGCCGATGTTTAGTTTCACATATATTTACTAAATAAAAATGAATAAATCCGGTAAAAAAAAATAACGCATGCTGTTGTGTGCTACAGTGTAACTCCAAAGGATCCAGAAATCCAGAATTAAGCTTCCATTTATTTCCAAATGACAAATTTAAAATTTTACTTGCTTCGGCTAATGGAAGTAAAAAATTAATCAGATGATTTGAAACTAATAGTTGTTCATCTTCAGTCAAAAATCTGCTTCCGATCGAACTTCGAATAAATTGAAATATTTTTTTCCAAAAGCAATCAATTTTCCATGATGTAATGACGGAGAAATTATAGTATGAATATTAAGTAGAATAACAAAAAGAACAATAATAAATACACATGGCTATTATATTTACTAACAACAAAAGCTGAAAAAGCGCCATCTATCGATCGTTACAAACGCGGATTACATACTTTTAAATCTTTATTTAAAAAAATTAATTGTTGCCACTCGACATTATACAAATACATCCAAATCACATGCCATAGTGTCACATACAATAGTTTTATACAAGTATAGATTTTTTGTTTGCACCTGGAACCTGATGGGAAAAAAGCCTGGAAACACTTGTATCTAGTATTGTCATTGATTATGAAGTCGTGTGCAAAATTTCAGGTCCTTCGGACGACAAGAAGTTGCCGAAAATTGAATTGCAAAATTCCGTTACATACATTAATAGTTGCATCATATCAAGTTAATAAAAGTGTGTTAATTATAAACTATGTTAAATGCTTTAATAATTCATTTAAAAATATAAAATTAAAATAATACGTCAATCTTAATAAAAATATCGTTTGTGGTGAATAGTTTAGAATGTCGGTTTAGGCAAGAATTTAAAATTTACGATTGAGAGAAATACGTTACAGCTTCCTTTGACTTTTTATCTTTCGAAACAAGATATTGGTCTGTGAAGAGATATGATGTTTTCGCGTGGAAAGAAAATATAATGACGCCAAAGCTGCCTTTCTCCATCGCCAGGCTCGCCAAATTTTGTCGCCAAGTCAAAAATTTCATCATCAACTATGAACTTTTGCCGCCAAATCACAAATTTCATACTATGGGAAAAATGGGTTTAGTTAGATAGTACACTCGGTATCGGACCACCTACTCACAAATTTCATTGCTAAGTCGCAAGTTTTGTCACCAAAATCTCGCCAAATCATACAATTTACTAAATTCATAACAATTAACATGAAAATTTAGCTGTGCCAAATGGCCCAAGCTTAACTAATATTAATGTTATTGTTCCAGCTTATGTGAACCAAAACAGTTTCACTTTACAATTTTTACTCATCTGACAATAAGAATCACAAAAACACAATACAAAACTTTCAATAATTCAATAAAAATTACAACGAAATAACTATCCAAAAACCGCTACCACTTATGTGTATTTGACTTGACCATAGCAACGCCAGACTTACCAGAGCTTGACCATAGTAAGATCACAAGTGCATTTTCACGTTTCTATTATTGTTTCTTTTAAAAGAAAGATATTGAACAACAGTTATATGGATTTTAAATAAAAATTATAATTTTGATTTAGCTTGGGTGGGGAGGGGGGTGTAGCCCAATAGCCCCGTCCGGGATTCACGATTGCTGGGATTGTATATCGTTAAGGCTTCTATTTGTTGGATGATTATGAGCTTGAATTTTAAAAAATTGAAACATTTACAAACCAATAAATCTAGCCTAAAATTTTAAGTAGAATGAATAAAACCCTTTTGCAGTTGAAAATTAAATTTCTTGAAAACAGAATAGCGACGTAAATAATGCAATGTGTGGCAACAAAGCCATTGGCTAAGTATTAATGCATATGTAAAATTTCTTTACAATTGTAACATTTACGTAAAGGAATCTACCTTTGCCTTTAAGCTTGCCGAAAAGGGATTTTTTTTTTTTTTTTCTAAAAGATTACTAATTTAATAATTTAAACTAAAGTAAAAGTTATTTCTCCATCTTCCTAGTCTATGTAAAATAATTTGAAAAACAGCTTGATATTCGACAATCAATATGTCTTTCAAGGTAAATACGAGAAAATGTTAAAATGGTCGGTTATTGAAATATTTAGTAGTTTAAGAGTTTTATTAGTCAAAACTTCTTCTTTTGACCTGCATATTAATTAAGGAAAAAAAAAAGTAATTTGACATTTAAAATTAGGTAACACACTAAAGCAATAAATCTTTAGATTGGTTATTGATTTAACATTTTAAATTAAAATAACGCGGTGTGTTACTCACATGACTTTCTCTTATCCTGAAATTTAATACTATAAATGCAGATCGGAGATTAATGGGTAAGATAACGAGTCCTGTTATGCAAACTTATGTTAAAACAATTCAACTTAGGCTACGGAACAGCTTTATTTGACAAATAATTTTGTATAGGGGGGGGGAGGGGGCTACCCTACCCCCTCAACCCACCTTTTATTACTGTACCTACATTTATTTAGAATTCCCATCCGTTATTAAATTCAAAAGGTTATTTAAAATTATTCAGAGAACTTTCACACGCAACATTCTTTGAAACTTACCAATATTGATCAAACTTTTCTAGTAGCAAACGTATTAACTTTAAAATACAACATTTGGACCACTTGAAATTATTTGATTCTAATTTACTCTAAGAGATACAGACAAAGATCAAACGTTAAAAACTTGACTTCGGTATTCAGGAAGTCTCAAAACGTGTAAATATACAAAAAACCAAGCAATGAATTATTTAGCTTAAAAAAATACATTATTTACCATATGGCTATGAGAAATTAATTTCAATTCCTGAGCAGTTTTCCTGGACATGGTAAAATATTACAGTAAAGCACTTGCACTAACAATAAAATAGAACGTTATGGCTTAAATATTGGCACCCCTGTATATCGTCTGAAAGTTATGTACACATCACATGGTAGACAAAAATATAATCCTTTATTAATAACACACGGTACAACCTGAAGTACACTTCCATCTATTTTGGAGTATTGTCGCACTATAATCTAGTTCTTTTGTGTTGCCCTGTAAACGAACAGTGAATGATTTCTATACCATATTCTACATGAAACATGTTTTTACGTATATAAAATACATACATTCGTTTCATGTCGTTCAGTGTAGTTAAACTCTACTTACCTGCAATTTTCCCCCATAGACGCAAATGTATTAGAATTCTCTTGAGTGTCCCTGTACACGAACCATTGGCTTGATCTCAACGATAAGTTTAGTGTAGCATCCCTATATCATACACATTTAGAATACTGAGTTTGGACTTCCTGCTATAATTTGTTTTTGAGATATGCTGATAACAGACAGACACACACACAGACCAACCGCTAAAAACATGTTTTTTGGATTGAGTGGACCTCAAAACGCATAAAAATAACAAAAACTCATTTTCGAAAATTTTACCCCAAAACAATACTTTCTCTACCTTATGAGTAAGAGAAAGTAAAAAGTAATTCGACATTGCTAATGAATTATCGTCTCTCTTCTAGCTTCCAAACCATCTGAAGATCTTCGAGCTGTGGGTATTCAAGTGTTTGACAATAGCAAATGCAGTGCCTACACTACTAGGTTCCGGATTCCTATTCAGCAACACCACCTGTGTGCAGGCACCATGGAGGGTGGTAAAGGAACTTGTCAGGTAATTTACTTACTTTAGCAATGGATTAAAAAATATACGATTCTATATCTTTGAGACTGCAATATATGATAACAGGCTGTAAGATGTGAAAAACATGTTCCAAGAAATGTCCACCATTTTCATAATATTTATAAATAGCAACAGATCATCATAAACACATAGCTGCCAATATTTTAATTTATTCCGGAGCATTTTTAGCTCCGCCTTTATTCGATACCAATCCTTTTTAAAGAGTAAATTTTTTTATTTTATCATAGTTATATATTGGAGAAAATTTTCTAAAAATAAAGTGGTGTGAAAGAAAGGCGGAGCTAAAAATGCTACGGAATAAATTAAAATATTGGTAGGTATGTAAACATATTGCGACAGTTTGTATGCGTAAACCACACTTGCCAACATCCTACTTAATATTCCGTTGTGTTGTTTGTCCCGCCCTTTTTCTACACCAATAAATTTTTAGAGTAATATTCTTTAAATGCATTTACGATTAAATAGGAAGAAAAATACTCTAAAAAGATACTGGTGTCAAAAAGAAGGCGGGGCTAACAGTACTACGGAATATTAATTAGTATGTTGGCAAGTATGGCGTAAACATAACATAGATGGAAATTCTCCTTTATTTTCAACAGAGACTGCATACCGGAAAGTTTTTATAAATGTTTTTAATTTAGCTAATTTTATTTTTTCGTTGAAAATATATCTGACAGAATTCTTTTTAAAAATGCTGGTGTTAAAATCTGATTTAAAAATTAGTAATGTTGGCAGCTCTGTCCTGTGTAAATAAATTTGATACATGTTGTTATTGTAGTACACTATCATCGTATATCATTAAAAAAACTCATCAGAGTAAATTCTATCAAAATAATACCAGAAGGTTTTATTCATTCCTTTCCAATAACAAAAATAAATAAATAAATAAAGTCTTCGGTTACTTTTTTCTCTAATGTTTTATGAAAAATCTAGTTTTATGAAAACATCTGTTTAGTATTTTGACTTTTTAAATAACATTTGCTGTCATTGTTTTTTATTAACTTATACACATTTTTGCGATGGTCAATTATTTATTATTTTATTTAACTGTTGCAAAATGTTTTGAATATTTTATTTTTACATTTTCAGTTTTAACACTTAACAGACGGGTTGTGTTTTTTCTGTCTGTCCCGGAATTTTTTTAAAGGAATTAAATAAACATGTATATATGAGCGTTGTAGTTTTATTGAATAAGTACTGTTTTTTAATAAAATTGTATGATGTTTTTATTTACACGTCTAGTAATCCTTATGAATGTGATATTTTATTAAACATCTACTCTTACGAAGTGGAACTTGCATGATTGACCTATCATATTCAATAACTTTTTCACGTAACCCCGTCCTTTAAAACAGCAAAGGTAAATCTGCGTTAAGGTATTCCTGTATAATCATGGCACGTTATTATAAATATACTAAGAGTATTTTTGCTTGAAATTAGTGGTTGCAATGAAGACGGAAATTTCTTCTTTCTGAGAGTGTCCTGAAAAAAGGGCGGAGAGTACGACACCTGATGTAAGCAAAAAACCCTGTGCTAGCTGATAGCTACACAGGTGATAAGTACGCAATAGAACCATAGTCCTCAACAGTATCTATTTACTTTAGAAAGAATTGCTTCATTCTTTTATATTGCACCTATATTTTCACATAAAAATATTACCGTATTTTCTTACCGTACTTACCGTATTTTCTGGAGTATAACACGTAGGTCACATAAATGAGTTAAGCACCAGAAAATTTAATTTACGATTAAATGGATATTTGTCATGCTTGCCAACCATCTCATTATGAAGCGTAGTACTTTTAGTTACCGCCTTTTTTTGAACACCTGTAATTTTTTAGAGTAATTTCATTCTTATTTAATCGTAACACTATTAGGAGAGAATTGCTCTAAATTTAAAGTGGTGTGGGAAAAGGGGCGTATTTTCAAGGGGCGTTAACAAGTCTACGCTTATTAATGAGATGGTTGGCAGTCCTAATTTGTAAGAAACAAAAGCTTGTTAAAATATAGCTTTTGCCGTACATTTAAATTTCCGGTGTATAACTGCATAGCTGCCAATATTTTAATTTATTCCGGAGTACTTTTAGCACCGCCTTTATTTTGCACCATTTTATTTATAGAAAAATTTTCTTCAATACATACATTCGATAAAATAAGAAAAAAATAATTTTAAAAAATAAGCGGTACGAAATAGAGGCGGGGCTAGAATTACTCCGGAATAAATTAAAATATTGGCAGCTATGTATAACTGATTCAACAAACCTGCGCGTTATACAACGGAAAATACGGTAACTGCAGGCAGGCACCAGTCACAAAAAAATTCTAGTCGGAAATAACGGTACTAAGCAAAGAAAAAAAAAAGTAATGCCTCAGCGTAGTTCCGAAAATATAGCAAATATTAATGCTGCTTTCCTTTGTGTAAAATTATGCTTTTCTTTGTTAGCATCTAATCGAATAAATAAAAAATATGTAGCGACTCTTATATTTTTTCCTTCAAATGAGATTTATTAGCAATAACTTTTAATATTTTTCTTCCACAGGGAGATTCTGGTGGACCACTGGCATGCCAGACAACAGACAGAGGCTGGGTTCTTGCTGGACTTACCTCTTTCGGATCCGGCTGTGCTAAGAGGGGTTTCCCTGACGTATACACGAGGGTGTCCCATTTCCTCTCCTGGATCAAACAGATGCGTGGTTATTAATACCACGATTAATTTCATTTTATTTATTTATTTGGTGGGCGGGGCTTATTATGCTGCCACACCTCATCCAAAATGTGATTGCAAAATAAGGTATTGCGTAAAGATCTTGTTGGTGCACTGCTGGTATTGTGCGGAATACTTTTGTTACTATCTGAAAAAAAATGTTCCTGTTGGAATCTTGTAGGTAAAATTGTGACATTATTTATGAATAAAGAACATTTCAGATTATATGTAAGCAATTATTTTTTAAATATATACTTTTCAGAATGTCATTATTCTTAATTAATCTTGTTTGCGTTTTTTGAACTACTTTCATTGTTTGTACACTCCTTGGATTTTTTTTATTTTTATTTTTTGCACCACTAATATTATATAGCAATTCTTGATATGATAAAACCTTAAAACTTAAAAGGAGATATAGTGTAAGAAAATATTAGGGGAAGAGCCCTTGGAAAAAAGGCGTGTCTGTACGCACCATGACACTCCCATACTTGTCAACATAATCATTAATATTCCGTAGTATTGTTAGCCCCGCCTTCTTTTTTCACACCAGTATCTTTTTAGAGTATTTTTCTTCTTATTTAATCGCAACTGCATTTGGAGAATATTACTCTAAAAATTTACTGGTGTGAAAAAAAGGGCGGGAATAACAACTTTACGGAATATTAATTAGGAGGTTGGCAAGTATGCACTCTACGCTTTCTAGAAAAAAAAAAAAAAAAAAAAAAAACTGGATAATAATTTTCCACGATTAAACAAATTAAAGAATACTTTTTTGAAACATTTTCCACTACCAATTAAAGGATATAAAAAATAAAAAGTAATCATACGAATACTGAAATTATTTTGAATGAGATTTCATCTTATAACATATGCTTGTTTCTTACACCAAAATATGCAAGTGAATAAAAAGAAAATGTTTGTGTAAGTATAGTTCAACTTTCACGAGTTGGCCCTTCGTCCCTCCTTCTTTTCGAAGAGTTTACTTTAAGGAAGGGGTGCACAAAGTGAAAAGAATGAATGGGTGGGGAAAAAAGAAGGTTGCCATGAAAATAACACATCAAGCCAATAATTTTTACTTTTCGCTAGCTGAAACTCGTTTTGCCTATTAAAAGGAACATGTGTTAATATTTAAAAATTAATGACACATAAACTAAAAGGAAAAAAAAAAAAAAAAAAAAAAAAAAAACACTTTTCAATAATGTCTGAAATTTCAATAAGCACTAATACCTTATTTGCATAAAGAAGTTTCGAGCAATAAATTTAAACAAGAAAAAAAAAATCGTGCTGTTTGCATGGATTATAAATTATTGTCTACGCATTTTATTTTGTATTTCAGGAAAAAAATAATTTTCTTTGAAAACATTTAAAAAATAAAAATGAAAAAGGTTTTTACGCTGTACTCTTTTTTTTTTTTTTTTTTTTTTTTTTAAGAAAAGAAAAACATTTTTAAAAATACTGAATCAATAAATGGGGAATTTTATAAAAATAAATTGAGCTGTACGCATAATTTACAGTATATGTACAATAGCTCTCAGAATATTTGCATACACATCAGATACGAATATGAAAGATAATTTCTTACATTATTGTTAGAATGGCTTTTAATTTCTATGTATTTTGTCTAAAAAAAAAAAAAAAGAAAAGAAAGAGAAAAAAATAATTACAGTAGTGCAGTTCTTTATTTAAATTTTAAATACTTTTCTTTCTTTTTTTTTTCTTTTCTTTTCTTTTCACATTTTTTCTAAGAGAAAGAAAGCAAGAAGAAAGAAAGGTTGGTAGATTGGTAGTTTTATTTATGATGCTAGGTCCAAATTAGGACATAAGGAAAGAAAAAAAGAAAAAAAAAAATTAAGAGAAAAAAAAGACTGCAAACAGAAATTTTGAAAAATCGTTTAGACAATCATAACAATCCTCATCGTATTAATAATTAGTTATAATGTAACAAATATTTTTTAATGATATAACATATTAGAAAGCCCAAAAGTTCTCCAAATTTGGAAATAAGTAAATAGTTAATAAACAGTATTTTCGCCAAAATGTCACAAAACTCCTAAAGATAGCAAACCACCTCCCTTTTCACCCTCAACCGATTTCAAGGTAATAGAATCGTCACTGCCTACGTCACGTTTGATTGACAGGGGCCAACTCCTGACAGTCGCACTATAAAGCAGCTTTTGAATTCCGATTTCAGTGTTGGAAAATTAAGGATTTTTTAAATTCAATATCTACGACTGAATTTTCATTTTAATGGTTGCCTTCGAAGATTAAGGGGTTACATCCAGTTGTAATTTTCAAAAAATCGATTTTTTTTTTTTTACATATTTTGAATGTACATATATTTGATAATATTGTCTGAAAATTTCATATCGATCCGGCAATTAGTTTCGGAGAAATTTGCATATTTGTAAAGACGTCTCCGAGCGTTTTAAAGTAGGCGGAGCGTAAACCAGAGTAGCAGCTGTTTTTCATTATCCCTATGCCCTTGTCCATGCTTTTCATAATGTTTCGCTTCTTAGAATAAGAATATGAAAGGTTTATCTTATATCTGAGAGCTATATTTAGAAATTTTAGGTATACAGTAAGTAATAATCAGCTGATATGGAAAATAACTCCAAAAATAATCCCATGTGGCTCTAAGATTGTTGAAATTGCTGCTTATCTTGCTGCCGGCATGTTCAATGAAGGAAAAACATCTCTTCTATACTTCATGAACGCAATGGGACTATCGCTTGGGCCTAATGCCCATGCCTATGCAGAAAAAGAGGACGCAGAGCGCATCTTGATCTCTGACGCACGAGCACAAGGGAGCACGCGCGAGGGGAGAATGTCACGTAGACAACAACAGTTGGCTGTACTAGAAGCAAATGATGAAGCAGAGGGTTCCTCTTATGGTCCTGGAATAGATGACTCGATGTAAGTAGGAAAAATTTTTTTTTAACTTAGTTTAAATGGTTCCCAAAACTTTTAATGCGTTTATCTCGAAACGGTGTTTTCAAAGTCGGTGAGCAAAATTTCTCCGAAACGGCTGGACCGATTGACTTGAAATTTTGACACGATTTTCTTAGATATTTTTGTCAGGTAATGATCGTAGGAATAAGGTTTCTGATAATAATTTCGATTTTTCAGCCACTTTCAAGTGTAAATTTTCATGAAAAAAACGATTTTTTTTTTGGGGAAGCCGCCATTTTGTCAAAAATCAAAATTTTGACTATTCCTACGATCATTACCTGTATTCATCTATCCTAAAAATATATCTTTTGGCTTTTTTCATTTCAGATAATTTGGATCAGAGATATCTTGCTCACCGCCAGACACCTTTTTGTGGAAGTCCTCTAGGAGATCTACTACAGGAACAGCGGAACCCAATATTTTTGTAAACTCATCACGGATTCTTAACATACATTAAATTTGCTATATGTATATGTATTGTATATATTTCTTTAATAAAAGGCCTCTTCACAAAAAATTCACAAAAAAAACACGTTTTTTCGTGCATACAACTGGATGTAACCCCTTAATCTTCTATTATATATATTAAATATAATTCCTCAAAGTTATTGGTGATTATTGAATGGTCCTGAAAAAAGTCCTGAAATTTTGCAATATTGTCCAGTTTTTATCTTCCTTATTTTTATAACGCTTTTAAATTATATCTTCTGTACATTTATAGATGATGAAAAAAAAAAAAAAAAAAAAAAATATCAATAAAAAACTCTAATTTAACCAAAAACATATTCCTTGCTTTTAATAAAATAGTCATTTTAGAAGTGTTCTAAATATCAAATTATACTAAAAAAGTTTGTTAAATTTAGTTGATAAGATTAATTTATTTGTGTTAAAAGTCTATTTCAACCAGTCAGCAATAAAAGCTTTACTTCAGTTAAAATGGTACCTAACATATTTTTAGTACCACTATTTGTAATAATGAATTTTACTTTACTTATCGTCAAATTTAAGGGACTAAAAAAAAAAAAAAAAGAAAAAAAAATAATTATTTAAAAATGGTCATCAAAACAAGGGTATTCACAAAAATAAATTTGAATACTACTATTTTACCATGTTTTTATTAACTTCGATTCTTGTGTGTTTGTGTGTTTGTGTGTTTGTCAGGGACAAATCTTGCAATCGATTTTTAACTAACTTCCCGACTAGCTAGATATTTGAAATTTTCAGGACAGCTCACAACGCGGTGAAATTACATTTTTCTAATAATTTTAGTCAACTGCTTCAGGTTCCGCTGCCTTCGGCAGCGTTTATATGATTCGGCAGAAAATTTATTTAACTAACTTCCCGAGTAGCTAGACATTTGAAACTTTCACAATAGTTCAGAATAAGGTTAAAATGCATATTTTTAATACCTTTAGCCAAGTGTTTCGGGTTCCCGCTGCCTTCGGCAGCGTTATCAGTACAAGGATCGCAATCGATTTTTCCTAACTTTCCGACTAGCTAGACATTTGAAACTTTCAGGATAGCTCAAAACACGGTAACAATACATTTTTTTAATACTTTTAGTAAACTGTTTCAGGTCCCCACTGCCTCCGGCAGCGTTTATATGATTCAACAGAAAATTTATTTAACTAACTTCCCGACTAGCTAGACACTGGAAACTTTCAGAATAGTTCAGAACACGGTGAAAATGCATTTTTTAAATATTTTTAACCAACTACTCCGGGTTCCTGCTGCCATCGGCAGCGTTACCAGTACAAAGCTTGTAATCGATTTTTCACTAACTTCTCGACTAGCTAGACATTTGAAACTTTCAGGATAGCTCAGAATACAGTGACAATACATTTTTTTTATACTTTTAGTCAACTGTTTCAGGTCCCTACTGCCTTCGGCAGCGTTTATATGATTCGAACGAAAATTTATTTAACAAACTTCCTGACTAGCTAGACATTTGAAACTTTCAGAATAGTTCAGAATACGGTGGAAATGCATTTTTAAAATATTTTTAACGAAATGTTTCGGGTTCCTGCTGCTTTCGGCAGCATTACCAGTACAAAGCTTGCAATCGATTTTTCACTAACTTCCCAACTAGCTAGACATTTGAAACTTTTATAATAGCTCAAAACACGAGAGCAATGAATTTTTTTTATTTTTATTTATCCAATTACTCCGGGTTCCCGCTGCCTTCGGTAGCGTTTATATGATTGAACAGAAAATTTAAAAACATGGTATATAAAAAGATCTTTTTATCTTGTAATTATTTATACAGTAATTTTAGACTCGCATAATCTTTGATATCCGTTGACAGCTACTTAAAAATATTGTGGTACCTAAATTTTCTTTTGAGAGAAACCTGATCAAAACACAGGTTGGTGTCCCTCCCCCCGCCAAACACTCACATACATAATGAGCCATTTTAGATCTCCGGAATAAAAGCATTACAGAAAGCAGTGGGATTTGTTTATTTTGGTGAAAATTAAGGGTTAGGGCTTTTTGCGGGCAAAGGTATTGATCTGACTGGAAGTTGTCGCCAGGAAAATTTGTTTTCACTGATAACCACTTTTCTCTCTCTCTCTCTCTCTCTCTCTCTCTCTCTATATATATATATATATATATATATATATATATATATATATATATGTATATATATATATACATATATATAAATCAGATAATGAATAGTTTTCACTATTTTGATAAAGTCCAAGGATGAATGATTTGGTAGCAATATGAATCCGTCTGGCCGGTTACAAATTACTATTGAAAGGTATTAAATTGCTTCATTTATAAAGAACATTTAGTGATTATTTTTTTAATTAGCTAGTTCCAGTGGGAAAATGATCAGTAGATTTTTAAAAAAAAATATATATATATATAAAAGAAATTGTTTATCGAAGAAAGAATTATTAATAAAATAAAGACATTGATTCCTATGGGCATATTTTTGCCTACAGAAAAAAACAGACTTTCTATAAAGTAAAATAAATGTGATATACCATTTCAGCTACTTTCTCTTTTACCTTACATTACAACATTGTAGTTTAAATTGTTAAATATGAGGTTCCGTATTTTAACATTCCTACTGTTCCATAAAAAAAAGTTGCAAATAAATTTATAAGCAGTTTTATTTCACATGTATTTCTTTGTGACGTTTGGATACTATCCTCTTAACCCTACAACGCTCAATTTTTTTAGTGCGCGACAAAAATATATTAGTTGTAATTAGTGATCAGAAGATAGGGAAAACTTATAAAAATAAAAATAAAACCATATTTTACGGAAAAATCAACTTTTTAGCTCAACGTACCGTACGTGAAACATACATAAAAATATGATTTACTAATACGTTTACTATTGAAATATAAAAAAAACAACTTACCTCTGCAAAATATACACTTCGTTATAACACACAGTATTTTTTTTTTTTTTTTTCCGAGTCAAAACTGTTCAATAACTATTCCTTTTTTATTTTTGAATTCAGACAGACGACTAACGTATTACTTTCATTCAAATTTCACACTGAGTGCACTATAACGAAAACACGAACGACATCTTTAGGTAAAGATTCGTATTACTACATTGTTAAATGTCAGTAGCTTCTATCAAGATGTCAAGAGATGTCGCTACTAATAGTTTTATAGCTATAGGAACGATTAACGTTGGTGTTCCACATATGGAACTGGGTGCTTTGTAGGGTTAAACTCCGATCTTTTATTATCCGCTGACTGAATTGTTAGTGTCCTAGTCTTCGGTTAGTACGTTTTCGAACCAAGGTACAGTTCAGGTGATGGGCAACATAACTGAAACAATTTCAGTTTCACACGTTTTGAGAAATATCTTTAAAAAGGCACGATTCAGTATTCTGAAACTTCAGGTATGAAAAGTACATCTTATACTTCATATAATATACAGAACTGCTAAATTTTCTAATTTATTACGTAACACTGTTAGCACCCGACTTTTATTCATACCACTTTTCCCGGAAAATAATTGTCTTCTTATTTAATCGTAATTATATATTGGAAAAAATTATTCTACAATGAAAGTGGTGGGAAAAGAAGGCGAGTACTAGCAATGCTACGAAATAAAATGAAAAAAATATAAATTTTAGAAAATTAATTTTTCATTATTTTTATTTATTTATTTATTTATTTATTTTTTGAAAGGTTACTCAAATTTATTCAGGTGCATTATGGATATGCTAGAAAATTTTTCGAAACATACTTTAGATTATTTTATTTAAAAAAAAGCATTCATTGACACATTTATACCCACTTCTGATGCATTAATATCGTTATGCTGCATAAAACTGGAAGAAATTTACCTACATTACTCTGATGCACAAGAGTATGTTTCCTACAGAATATGGATTATTGACTGGTCTAAAAAGCCAAAAAGAAAAAAGAAAAAAAAGTATTTAGGTACATTATGAAATAGTAGTGGAAATCTTCCGAATTAAATTTTCATTTATTTTGCATTTTTTCAATACCATTCGTTGATAATTTCTAATTAATATTAGATTTATATTCTGAAAAATTGTAAAGTGTTTCAGAATCCATGCATGATGCATGATTTTCCTTTTTCATTGGCTTATTTAAAAGAGTAGAGAAAATATTCAAGGTATTATGGAATATCAGTGAAACTTTTTTGGAACACTGTCTCATTTAATAAGAAAGCACCACAGAACTGGCGCTTAAAAATAATAATTACAAAACTTTGAATAAACACCATAAAATGCAATAAAGTCCCAACAATTGTTTAGAGTCGAAAGAAGACACGATCCTTTGTCAGGCGAACAAAGTAGGCACGACTGCAGCACTCGTGTCTACTTTGTTCGCCTGACGAAGGGTCGTCTCTTCTTTCGACCTGAAACAATTGTTGCGAGTTTATTGCATTTTACGGTGTTTATTCAAAGTCTTGTAATTGTCACTGTCTTATTTATTTTACTTTTTTAGTAGCATTAATTGATGCATTCCAAATTAAACTATATTCATTATCCTATAACATTGAAGAGTGTTTGAGAATCAATGCATGATTTTCCTTTCTTGTTTTCGCAACTTAGAATAATTATTCAAACACCGTGAACATCGCTTTAGTTGTTTAAGATTCTTATTTTGTTTTATGCTCTTGGCCTTGACTTATTAAGGTGATTTGTTTGCAGTTAAGTTTAAGGTGTTAAGAACGTGAGGCGATTATGGGTTTTACTCTTGTAAGAAAAGAGGCTGATGACCTAGCTTACTATTTAAATAACCAATTCCAACTTGAGAACTGGTTTTCTTTATTTCTGCTGAATTCAGGAAGTTAAGTGTGTTTAAGTTCGCCTCCTCAATTTGTAAGACGTCTTACAGTTAAATCTCGATAAATGGAATGCGAGTCTTTTTGTTTTATTTTGCTCTATTCGGTAAAGTAGGTAATTTAATCGAGTACAGTTTAACGGGTCAAATGTTTCTTATGTAAATGTGATAAAATTCCGAATGCTAAGCTTTTGTTTCCTTGCATATAATATTCGTTGCAATTTATTGACAATTTATTATGTCACTGAAATTGTGAATTATTTAATAATGCAGCTTATATTATATTTAGCATAAAATAATACAAAAGGTGGATTATATAAAAGAAAAATTTAGTTCACATTAGTATTTTACATTAACAGAGCTGCCAACCTAATCCGGCAAATAGTTAGTACCGCCCATTTTTCTACACCACTTAATTTTTAGAGTATTTGTTTTCTTAATTCATCGTAAATATATTTGAAGAGAATTACTCTAAAAATTAAGTGGTGTAGAAAAATGGGCGGTACTAACAATTTGCCGGATTAGGTTGGCAGGTCTGCATTAATATTTAGCTTATACGTATATTTTTTCGATTTTTGCTCATTGGTAGAATGATTCGCTCCCTGATCTTTATTTGCGAGATGCCGGATTCGAATTCCAGTTGAGGCATAGATGTTCGTGGTGTTTCGAAATTCCCGTTAAGCTATAGGGGTTGGTGTTGGTGTTTGGGTGTAAGGCCGATTGACTGCACTAGAGTCCTAGACCTGAATGGGGAGTGTCTTCCACAGGGGGTCTTTCTAAAGGGACCTAGCTCGTATTTACGCAAGTTTCGGAGAAAACCACGGAAAACTCTGAACGGCTAGGCTGACGAGTGCGACCTGGGAGCGAACCCGGCACCTCACGTCTACCAGCTTTGAGAGCAGAGCCGTTCGGCCACTGGTAGGCCCGGTCTGATTAGCCACATCGTGCTATGATATTGGTATATCATATGTTCTATTTCTATAAAAAAATATATTTTAATATTAATACATTAAATTTCATCAATATTTTTTAACCCATGTCCCCCTTTATTTAATTAAATAATATTCTCATTAAAATAAATGCGTCAAATTTCTTTACTGATAATCTTTCTATGTACCTATTCTATACAATTAGTAATACAAGTCAACAAAAATGATGGTGGCAAAATATTATTTGATAATTTTAGCTGAAACATATGATTTTAATGTGCTGAAATCAAGAATGAAGCCTGTTTTTCTTTATCAAGTATAGATTTTTGTCAACATAGGGTATCTACCGACAAAATATCTTCATTTTAGGTAGTTTTTAGTAGGTTTCCATGAATAATTATAATTAATCATGCAAAAATACTATAAAAGTTACAATATAAGTATATTGGTGAAAGAGTCAAGGAAGAAACTGTGTCGGTAGACACCCTGTATAGACAAAAATCTATAAGTAAGAGAGAATACTCGGTTTCAGTTTCGGTTTCAGAACACCAAAAGAAAAAAAAAATAAATAAATAAAAATAAAAAGAAGAAGAGGAAAAAGAATTATCCAAAATTATCAAATCAAAAGTTTTAAATGTAGACCAGTCTAGTGACATCATGAATTCTTTTGAGGTTGTTATCACAACACGTCAATGTTCACTGATAACTTATTCTTTTATTAAACATAATATATCTAACTTCATAGCAAGAGTATTGACTGTGCAAAACTATCAGTTTACAAATTCTCCCTAACTTATGTAGACTATCCCAGGAGGAAATGTAATGTATCAAACATATCCTTCGTTTGATACGTTACCGGCAACCAGATTTCATGCTAATCATGATAACCCTACTGAGAAATGTTCATCAGAAATAAAAATTTTATATATTCGATATGCCTTTCGACTGTGATATTAAAAAAAAAGAAAGTGCGCATTTGGTTTTCAAAATGCAAAATTGGCGGTATAATAATCAAGCATTTGCGGTCAGGAAATTTTAGAAACAATTCTTTTACACCATGTGTTTTTTTGCTGCAAAAGGATCTAAAATTGACTCTATTATACCACAAGATGACGTGCCTTTCATCTTGCTACTTCAACTGACTTTTAAAATAAAATGGGAAATACACAAGAGAATGTAAACGGTTTTAATTTGATAAAAATCTTTGAAGAATTGCTAAAGAAGATTATAAATCAATCAAGCAGGTTGTTATCTCTGAGAAAATTAACAACTTGAACTTAGTAGTCATTAGCAAGATACCAATAGCAAGCACTTCATTTGAGGAAAGTAATTGAGGAGCAAACATTCAAACTGTGTTTTCTCTCCCCCCCACCCCCCCACAAAAAAAAAAAAAAAAAAAAAAAAAAAAAAAAACTGAGTTACTAATTTTTTTTTTTTTTTTAAACTTAACATAAACATAGTATATCTACATGTCTTCCTCGATATGTCTACATATTTTCCTGGTATCTAGTAATACATCTAAACAAACGATAAATAGGTGTTAAGTTTAGTTAATTTTTAATTTATTAGTTTTTGCGTTGTTTGAAAAATTGTGTCCTAAGGAGAAAACACGGTTTGAATGTTTGCTCCTCAATTATAGAAAATGAAATTTAATCATTTTAAAAGTAGTGAAAGGTTAATGGTTTCTGTGCACAGAAATCGATCTGAGCAGTTATTATTTGAAAAATAATTTTCACTGGTAACTTGCTCTTGGAATAGAAATGAAACATTACACACACATACACAAACACATACATACATACACATACACATATATACACGAACGAAAAAAAAAAAAAAAAAAAAAAAAGAATCTCTTCGACTATTTTGATGAAATGAAAATAATTTTCTTAAAAGAGTCGATAAAAACACTCATCCTAATATGAAAAGTCCTAGACCTATAATGATTTTCGCTCAATATTACTAAATCTTTTTTTTTTTTTTTTTTTTTAATAAAAGCATTTTTATAAAATTCATTTAAATGATATATTTACTTGTAACTTGGTTTACAAGTCTCTTGATATTTTAATTTTACGAGAAATTTAAAATAAATACATAAGTGAATAAATAAAAATTTGTATTTTCAAAATTTGGTAATTTGCTAACAAAATCTGCTTAAAGTAATAAATGTAACAGAAACAAACAAAAATGTTTATGATTTTTTTTTTTTTCTTTTTTTTCTTTAATCTGTACGAGTTTCTGAATGAGGAAAGTTATCACTTCCACCAATCGCCGTTCGAATATTGGCTTATAATCAGCATACCTGCCAGCATCCTAATTAATATTCCGTCGTATTATTGCTTGCGCTCCTTTTTTTTCACACCAATATTTTTTGAGAGTTTTTCTCCTTATTTAATCGTAATGGCTTTTGGAGAATATTACTCTCTAAATTTACTGGTGTGTGGACAAAAAAAAGGGTGGGGCTAATAACATCTCGGAATATTAATTAGAATGCTAGCAGGCATGCCAATATGGGTATCAAACAACAGAAAGTACATATCTAGTTGTTAACCTTTTATCTACTGCATTATGATAGAGACAAAAATTGTGTTTGAAACATATATTTTTGGTTTCTAAAGTGCATTATTTAAAGATATATATGTTAAAAACTATGCATATCACCTCATCATAATAATTAATGAGAATTTTGTGAGGTCGTACTTTAGTGTACCACTGGTACATAGAGGCCGAAAAAATTATTTCGACATGAAAAAAGTGTAGAGAAATATTTACTCTTTATGTTCCTCATATTTTTTCTAAGATTAGTGGGATATTCTTGAAATAATATAGGTATTAATTATAACACACAAGAAGATCGTGAAAAATATCAAGCAAAAACAGCAAGTGCACTCCACAAAATTCCTTATGAAACAAAAATGGCTATATGTATCGTCTAATGCTTTGTAGTGAGAGTAAAGGGAGGTACATCTGTTCCCTTCTTATAAATATCTTTGACATTTCTTCTATAAATTCGATTTCATACTATTTTTAAAGTAATTGTACTTTAAAGTACCGTCAGTAGATAAAGGGTTAACACGAGTAGTCAAATACGTATCGGAATTCTTTTATATAACCATTAACACTAATTATTAATTATATATACAGATTTTCTACAGAAAACAGGCTTTTATGTATGTTTTTAGCATAATTTTAATTACCTTATTTTGGTAACATGTAATGATTTTAAGTGCACTTAAAAGACATGCAGTATTAATACCCGATATTTTTTCATACCACTTTTCTTACAGGATTTTTTTTTTTTTCATATTTACAAAAAATATCACTACAAATAAAGACATGCCAACATTTTAATATATTTCGGAGCATTGTTAGTACCCGCCCTTTTTTACATCACTTTATTTGTAGTGAAATTTATTCCAATATATACCGTAATTTATGGTAGATAACCCGCAGGTAAGATGTATCATTTCTCCACCAGAAATTTTATTTAATAGAGAAATCTATACTTTTTCGAAGGAAGAGCTCGAACAAATATAAATTTATTTATCAATTGAAATGAAATTTCTGGTGAAAAACTGGATTATATAACCTGCGGGGTATCTACCAGAAATTACGGTAAATATCATACCTGACAACAATCTAATTAGTATTCCGGAAAACTGTTAATGCTCGCCTTTTATTTCCCACCAATCATCTTTTACTAATTAAATCGTAAAGGGGCGGGTACTAACAATTTTACGGAATGTTCGCAGGCATGAATTACGATTAAGAATAAATATGTAAAAAAAAAAAAAATACCCGTTGAGAAAAGTGGTATGAATATGTGAGGGTACTAATTATGCTTCGGAGTAAATTAAAATGCTGGCATGTCTCCAAATAAAGTTGTGTGAAAAAAAGGACGATTATAAACAGTGTCCCTGAATAAATTAAACTATTTTCATGTGTAGAAATAACACCTAAAGAGAATAAAGCATATAAATTCTTATATGTATTTCTGTATATAAGCCATAAATACAACATACATCAAAAACTATACAGATGATTCTATGTAATTCATAAATATTTGCCCCAAATTTTTGTAATTTCTATCGATGTACATATTGTCACCAAAAAGTTTTTGGCACTGATGTGTATGTAGAATGTAGTTTGAACAGGAAGTCCTCTGTGACGTTTTGACAATTATTACTAATTATTAGGCCAGAGTTAAAAATAGAAAAAAAAAATATGTTCAGAAAAAGTTTGAAAAAAGCGAAACAATAACAAAATTTAACATATACATATACAGTGAACTCTTGTTAAGACGGCCCCGTTTAAGATGGATTTCTCGTTATTACGTACAAAAACTGTATCCCCGACTAAGGCCTATAGGAATTGCATGTAATAAACATCGCTTTATACGTACAATTCATTATTTAAGATGGACATTTTTTTCCCCTCAAAGCTTACTTTCTTCGAAAAAGAGTCAGTTCCTTAAATCTTTTCATATTCAATGTATATATATATATTTTTTTTTACATGGAAAGGTTCAATAATAAAAGGGTTAATCTCTTTCACTCTGTGCTATTACACTGTGGGAGGTAAATAGTATTGATTGACAATGACAGTTGAGGTCGACAATTTGCACTTGTCTCCACTTCCATTGTGGACACATAGCAAAGGATTTTGTTATCAAGTTGTACTATATTAAAAAAAGAAGTTTTGAAAGTAGGTATCAGTTTTCATGCTTTTATATTTTTAGTGAATAAAAGGGTTTAAGGAAACAAATTTTCGTTCCTGTTATACTGTGTATGTGTACATAATAGTGATTTTATAGTTCATATAGAACTTCAGTTTATGAACTCCTGTTATAATGGACTCTCGTTAATATGGACAAAAACTGCTGGCCCTTCATCGTCCGTTTTAACGAGAGTTTACTGTATCATCACAGATTATAAAATACATAACTGATAATTTTTAGGGTGTTTTAAAATAATAGCCATACTAATATTTTCTAAAAGTATTTTGCAATACAAGTAATCGTTGATAATTTACTAAAAAAAATTATCAAACATTTCTATCAAAAACTAGTGGTTATAGTTCTTACAGAAAAATCGAAATACTAGGCAACTATGAAAAATTATGGATCAATTTCTCTAAATGGCAGCTTTCTTGTCCTCCTTAAAAATAACGCCTCTAAACTTGTATGGAAATGCAACAAATACAAGAAGTTTGCAGTCACATGTTGTTTTATCTATTGAATGAGTTAAAAGGAACTTTTTACAAATATGGCATACTCAGAATTTGTTTTTTGTCTAAGAAATATCATCCCCCTATGCATCAATACCTCTCCCTTAAGGAGTCTAAAGGTAACCTTATATATATATATATTTAAAAATACATATATATATGTTATATATGTTATAATATATGTTAAAATAAAAACTAATCTGAACATTTTGACGCTTCATTTATGATTCTACGTATTTCGGTTCAAAAGGTATGAGTAAAATTGTAATTGATTATTTGCTGAGCAAAATTGAGGAGCAAATATTCAAACCGTGTTTTCTCCTTCGGACATAATTTTTCCAACAACACAAAAACTAATAAATTAAAAAAATAACTAAACTTAAAGCCTAATTATCATTTGTTTAGATGTGTAACTAGATACTAGGAAAACATGTAGACATATCTAGAAAGATATGTAAAAATTTTAGTGTTAAGTTTAAAGAAAAAACACTAACTCTTTTTTTTTTTTTTAAGAAAACACGGTTGGAATGTTTGCTCCTCAATTTTAATTGATGTAATTGATGAGGCGAAATTGTAATTTATGTAATTGAAGAGTAAAACTGTAATTGATTACGAACTTATATTTCCGAATTTTAAGGCAACAAGAAACGACGAAAATTGTGAAAATTGATGCAATTAAAAATATCCAGATAGTTATTATAAAATGTACGAAGCTATGTGATGTTTTCATGTAATAACATTCTACAAACCCTCAGTCATTTCTAAAAAGCATTTACAAAATTTTAAATTTTAAATTTATTTTTCTTGGGTAGACATTTTGGGAATAACCAGTTACTTATACTGTTTCATGTGAATTTGTTTTCATGCAATCTTTTAAAAAAAATTCGCGAATGCTAACTAGTGTATTTGTCACAAAACTGGATATTGATCTTGAAATAAGGAAATTATTACCTTTATTATGAACTCTCAAATTCAATCGCAACAGAAAAATTCATAAGAAACTAATTTTTTTTTTTAAACTGATTCTGTAATATATACAGGGTGGTTGCAATTAAACTTCCCCTATAAAGAGCATCCTACAGTGCAAACGGGTGAACAGAATGCAACGAAATTTGGTATATAGACTATACACGAGATGCGCTTATGGAATTTCGTAAAAAAAAAAAAAAAAAAAAAAAAAGGTTCGAAAATGTCCACCAGAGGGCGCCTTTTCCGGAAAAAAACATTAAATTTAATACAATGAACGACCAAAACGGAATACAGGAACAATATTAATAATCTAGAACAAGAATTATGACTAATAAAATGTAAAACCTGGAAAAGCTGTCAGTTCTAAGAAAAAAAATGTCATGATTTGCATGCTTGCGAAGAGGAAGCTTTATGCAAAACAGGTTAGGGTATAAAACGTTTGCAGACGTTGTCATGTTTTATGTCGAAGTTTCTGGCTGTAATGGGGACGGTATCTTTAGTTGAACGTGTGTTATTGGTGAAGCTGTTTTCATCCCATGCTTTTTCTATAGATTTTTATCTTTTTCCCCCTCGATTTCTACAATCTAAAGTCCAGTGGCTCCCCCCCCCCATCCCCCCGTTGAATGAGGGTGGTCGCATGGAGCACCTTTCCCTACATCGTCCTGCATACGATTAACAGCTGCTCCTCTTGTGCAATTTCGTCCTAATCTGTTCTTCTTTTTACAAACTGAACTTTTTTTTCCCTTACCTTTACTTAATGTGGTTCGATGACAGGGTGATAATAAACTAATCAGTAAGTGTTAATATTGTTTCGGTATTCCATTTTGGTCATTTATTGTGTTAAATTTAATGTTTTTCCGGAAAAGGCGCCCTCTGGTGGACATTTTAAAACTTTTTTTTTTTTTTCCGAAATTCCGTGAGCGCATCTCGTGTATAGTCTATATACCAAATTTCGTCGTATTCCGTTCACCCGTCTGCGCTGTAGGATGCTGTTAATAGGGGAAGTTTAATTTTAGTCACCCTGTACATATAAATAGCTAAGAGATTTCCTTGGACTCTGTGTGTGGACGCATCGAGTATAAAATCACATGCTGAACAAAAAGTAAAAGAAAAAAAAATGGTTAAATGAATTTAATGTTTTCATTATATATAAAAACATGATCGCGTGCTATCTTTAAAAGAGTGTAAAAATTAAGAGTTTATGTGATGCATGTGGCATCTGTATAAAATGTTTATGAGAAATATGTTAAAGAAATAGAATTAAAGAAATAGAACAAAGAAAATGTTTATAAGAGAATGTTTAAAGAGAAGCAACTATGTTGGTTACATTTTGTTTTACAGCTTGAGTTTATGAATTTTAGGTATTATTTACCGTAGGAATAATCACATTTTTTATGCTAGCACAGATTGATGCTACTTTATTGGTTTTTAGAGTGTGGATCTTTTTTGTTTGCTCTCTCTCTCATTTTCTATCTTGAATCAGATGGATTGGCACGCAAATAGCATAAGATCGAGTTTTGTACATTTCGAGTTTGATTTTGAAATTTTTCCCGCATTCGGAATTCGGTTCGTTCACAAACCGGGGCTTTTCTAGTTGAAACATAAAATAAATGAATGAATAAATAAATAAATACCCAGATGTGTTCAGTTAAAGTACAAAAAATGCGTAATTAAAAAAAAAAAAAAAAAAAAAAAAGAAAGTAGATTTTTAAAATAATTTAGAATTCGCATGGAGTTTTTCCTAATTAGGCATTATTTTGTATTACTTTTTATCCCTTAAAATGTGCTCTATGTGTATATATATATATATATAAATGATAGATTTTCATAACAGTATATGATTTGTGAAACGATAGAATGTAAAACGAAAACCATTAATTTCAACGTCCCTTGTCCCCTTAAGACTGTACATCAGTCAAATTTCTTTCTTCTTTTTTTCCATGTTTACCTATGGATTTTCGTTGCTTCGTTTTACAAGGATATCTTTTTCAAAAATGAAGTTTTTCAAATTCTGTTTTATTTTTAATATTGCTTTTTGAATACGCCTAATAAGCAATTTTTTGAAAAAAAAAAAAAAATAATAATAATAATTTAAGTATCTTAATCATTAAGTAAATCACTAAACGAGATATTTAATATATATATATATATATATATATATATATTTTTTTTTTTTTTTTTTCAAAAGCTTGCTCATTAAGCTAAAAGTCGCCATGTTCAAAGAGTAATATTCAAAAAAACTTATTTTTGAATGAGACAATTCTTATAAAACTAAGCAACGAAAACAGGGCTAAAAATGCTTCGGAATAAATTAAAATGTTGGTAACGCTTGGTTTCTCGGGAAGAAAAAAAGAAGGAATCTGACTAATTTGCAGACTTAACGTCTAACTTTCTCAAAAGTGCTTCTTTGTTACTATCCGCAAGATTTTGAGAAAAAAAAAAAAGAATAATGTCTTTACCCAATGCCTTAAATTTTTGTTCACACTTTTGTACACAGAATAGCTACAAAATAAATAATTTACATTCAGAAAAACTAACTTTAATTAAAAAAAAAAAAAAAAAAAAAAAAATGCCGCTCTTTTTTTTTTTTTTTTTTTTTTTTTTTTGAAAAGTCGAAAAAAATTTAAGTTTTACATAATTTTAAAAATTGTAAATTTTGAAATACCTTAACATCCTTAATTCATTTTATGAAATAAATTTTTAGGTATGTTTTAAGACCATGATAGATTAACTTAATGGTAAGACATCTTGCGAACAGGGTCATAAAAGCACTTTTGAAAAAATAAACATGAAAATTTGGAAAAGCAATAAATTTGGTTTTAATATCGGAAACAATTTTGTTCAAAATTTTGGAGTCAAAGCACGTAGAATTGGTGTTTCCAAATTTAGAGTTGTTGGTTCGTTGTGTGGCTAAACAAGGTCGATTGACTAAACTAGGGTTCTAGGCCTACACGTGGAATCCCTCCATTAGATAATCTTACTAAAAGATCCTAGCTCGTATTTATGCGTGTTTCGGAGAAAACCACGGAAAACACCGAACGGCTAGGTCGGTAAGTGTGATCTGTGATCGAATACGGCACTTTTCACCTACCAGCTTTGAGCGCAGAACCGCTCGGCCGCTGATGAGACCAAATTTAGGGCTTTTTTTAATTGAATAACTAACACTAAATTTTAATTGTAACGTTTACCTAATGACATTGAAGTTTCATTTCTCATATCTAAAGTTTGGCGGCACACTGGGGTTAATATAACGTGGCAAACCGGCTCGCAGTATTCAAAATTATTAACTTAATGAATGTACAACAGATATGAAGACGCCGTTATATAGGTGTTCTTTGCGGCGAAAAATTATATGCCAACATGATCGGGATTTTTAAATTTGGCTAAAATTTAGATCAATCTCTCACCGACCGCCGTGAGGAAAAGTTCTCTATATGCTGGATTAGGAGTTTTTAATCTTCGTCACTCTCTCTCATTCCTTGCAATCCCTGAGCAGAATGTATTGCTATTTAAATTTGATTGTGATGCCATTATACTTATCATCTGATGTTCAGCTATCTTGACTACTATATAAAAACTGTTTTTATCTCTTCATTCCGAAGTTAAGATTCTTTACGGCCAATTTAGTTTGAAACTATCGAATCGGATTTTTCCTATTCTACAAGCAATTTCGTCCGGCTAATAATCAATACAACAAAATTAGCATGGAGTATTTTGAAATGAAGCATAAAAAAGCCTTTTCATCTCAAAAATTTACTTTTTACAATTTAAAATACTCTATAAAATGACAGATTTCATGGAAGAGTTGGATTTGAGACGCAATAGAATGTAAAACAAAAATAATTAATTTTAACGTCTCTTGTCTTCTTAAAACGCCCTAGCCTTAACAAAAATCTAATTTCTAAAAATAAATTGATATAAAAATTATATATATATATATATTTGTGATGTGTGGTGTTTGTACTATTAAAAACTATCCTATTAAGCCCAAAAGCAATAATTGATAAATCACTATGGTTTGATTTTCATTAAAAAATTTATAAAAACTTTTCTTTTGTTTTTGGTTATTTGTCCTCTGTCATTATTGATTTTTTTTTTTTTTTTTTTTTTTTTTTGTAACCGAGCAAATTGAACACATTTCTTTTTAAATATTATTATTATTTTTCCTTTAGAAAATATTTCTAATATATTTACATAGTCTTTGTAAGCAATAAAACATAATTAGTGAAAAAGTTTTTAATGTAAAGAACTGAATTAAAGTTTAAATTTTTAGTATGCAGGGAAATAAAAACCGGAGACAGGAGAAAGATAACAATAGAGAACAAATAATGCCTAATAAATAAATAAAATGACATAAATAAATAAATAATCATCATAATAATAATAAAACGCTTTGTTCTTCCAAAATGTATTTAAAACAAATTTTGAACTGTACTTGGGGTACCAGCACTCCTCCCCCCCACCCCTGCCCCACATACACACACACACACTCCTACTTCCGTTACTATTTTTCAGCATGTATTGTCATAGGACTTATACTTGTATACAATACTTCAGCTGAATGGGATGTTAGAAAATGGGTAAAAAGTCAAAAAACAAATTTTGAATTAGATAGAGTTGGGATACCCCTTCGTAAGTCCATTACTGCATGAACGGGTATTGTCATCGGAGTTATATGATAAATTTCAAATCAATCATATGATAGAAGCGTGTTACAATTTGCTTGCAAGATTTGGCTCTGACAGACAACAAAGGAAGTCAAACAGAAGCGTACAGAAACATAAACTTTTAGAGAAAATAACCATTATGTGAATATGCAAATCATGAATAGCGTGGCAGGTTTGTTTTCATATAAGATACTTAACATTCAGAATGTTTCCCCTTTGATATATTTGTTTTTGCTAGTGTTATCTCAGCTTCCTGACCTACGTGAGATTACATAAATCTGATTATAGATTACTTCCTACTGAATTCAAATTAATTTTTAGGATGGCTAAAAAAAAAAAAAAAAAAAAAAAAACTGGAAACTATATCATTTGTATACGCTGATAGTTTAGATTAAAAAAATAAAATAAAAATAAAATAAAATAAAGGATATTTTATAGCTTTGGTTGCAATAAAATTGTTTGATAACCGTGATTGGATTACGTACATTTTAAGTGATAATAACTACAAAACTTTGAATAAACACCATAAAATGTAATAAACTCGTAACAATTGTTTCGGGTCGAGAAAACACACGACCTTTCGTCAGGCGAACAAGGAGGGCACGAGTGCTGCAATCAAAGTGGCAACGCCCCCCCCGCCCCCCTTCAGCACTCGTGTATACTTTGTTCGCCTGACGAAGGATCGTGTGTTTTTTCAAACCGAAACAATTGTTCGAGTTTATTGCATTTTACGATGTTTATTCAAAGTTTTATACTCATTACTTTAAAATGCCAGTTCCGTGGTGCCTTTTTATTTTAAGTGATAGTTAAAGAATATAAATTGGTCACATACTGATTTGTCATCTGGTAATTATGGGAAAAATATCACAAATTTTCACATAATAATGTTGATGTACATTCCAATGCTTGTAATGCTTTAAACAGAAGAAATGGGAAAGATTGAAATAAACAAATACATACAATAAAAGGTTTGAGAAATCCGGTTTTGTAAAAATAAATGTATCCATTTAAAGGAATTATGTATACATACTTTTGTAAAATTTATGTAAGAAACATACAATAAGAAATAATTATAAACGATGATGTCTTAAAATATTTTATGTGAAAAATTTTACAGCGTGTTATTAATTTTTTTTTTTTTTTTTTTTTTTTTTTGATTTTAAGATATTTTCAAAATCAATTGAATATACAGTTTTATGTCCGAAGCATGTAGATAGAAAAAATTATTATTAGTTACGAATGCATAAGAATAAATAGAGAAATAGAAAGAGAGATATAAGATAGATAGAGATAGAGATAATAGAGATATAAGAATAAATAGTGAAAAATTCTATACATATTTTAATAGCAGTTAAAACCATAATTACAAGTTATTTTGGATTAAGTGGAAGTCAAAAAAGGAATCTAATGTAAAAATATTTCTTTAAACTTGATACAATACCGTCAAAAAGAGAAGCTTTTCCTCAAACCTGTTAATGAATATTCAAATACAATACATATTTTAAAATATACTATTTTGAAAGTTTGAAAATGATTAAATAAATAAAATAGAGATATGAAAAATCAGGTTTTATAAAAAGGTACCATTTAAAGAAATGTTGTATACATAACTTTATAAAATTTAATTAAATGCATTTATTTTTATGTAAAAAAAAAACTACTATGTTGTAGTCACCACAAGACTTTCTTCTATATTTTCCTATATACATATTCAATCAGTAACAATAAAAAAAAAAAATTACTATTTTTTTCTAAGTTTTTTTTTTATTAAAAGTAATACATATTCAACCAGTAACAATATTAAAAAAAAAAAAAAAAAAAAAAAAAAAAAATTACGATTTTTTTTCCGTTTTTTTTTTTTTTTTTTTTTTTTTTTTTTGTTAAAAGTAAAAAAAAATCGATAACTTTGTTTTAAATTATCACAGATTTATAGTTCAACCATTCGTTTTAAAGGTATTGACGAGATCTTTCGAAAGATACCCATCTTGAAAATTTACCCCCCGGGGGGGTACTTCCCCCCAGGGGGGAACCGGTGCCCCCACATGCACAAATTTTTTTTCGTAGTTAACTACTATTATTATCAATAATTCATATTAATTTTACAATCACAAGTTAAAAATAACTCTCATTATGTACATTTATACGAAATTTTGTCCTATACTGCCATGTTAAAAATTTAGAAAAAACGCGATCACAGCGCCACCTGTTGAGCTATTCATCCCCAAATGTAATCAGCACCACTTTACGTCGGGGACCAACTAAATACCAAGTTTGGTTAAATTTCGTTAAAAAAAAAAAAGTTTTTTTTTCGTTAAAAGTAAATAATCCGGTGTGTCACTCACACGACTTTCTCTTACCCTGAAATTTAATACTATAAATACAGGTTGCAGATTAATAGGTAAGATAACGAGTACTGTTATGTAAACCTATGTTAAACAATTCATATTAGGCTTCTGAAGAGTTTTATATGATAATTAGTTCTGTGTGAGGGGGGCTGCCGCCCCCCTCAACCCCCCGTTTCATTAATGCACCTACATTTATATAGAATTTAATTCGGTTATTAAAAAATATTTCTCTTTTTAAAAAATAATTTATTAAAATTATTATTTTAAAAAATTATCTTTTATGATAAGGCAGACGATTTCCATATTAGAGAAGTAGTTTATCACCAAATATCCAAAAAAAGTCCATTTTATTCTCAATATTTAAAAAAAAAAAAAAAAAAAAAAAGTACGATTTTTTTTCAAAGTTTTTTTTTGTTAAAAGTAAAAAAAATCGATAACTTTGTTTTAAATTATCGCAGATCGATGGTTCAACCATTCGTTTTAAAGGTATTTTCGAGCTCTTTTGAAAGATACCCATCATGAAAATTTACTCCCCCTCGAGGGGGACTTCCCCCCCAGGGGAGGGAGGCGAGGCTCTTACATACACAAAAAAATTTTCCCAGTTAACTGTCTCTATTACAAAAAATATATATTTGTTTCATTTGGTTTAGTGCAGTCTATAGACGTTAAACTCTATTTTCCTGCAATTTCCCCCATAGACGTAATGTATTAGAATTCTCTTGATTGTCCCTGTACATGAACCATTTGCTTGATCTTAACGAAAAGCTTACTGTAGCATCCCTATATGATACACATTTAGAATACCAAGTTTGAACTTTCTGCCATAATTTGTTTTTGAGATATGCTGATAACAGACACACACAGACACACAGACCATTTGCTAAAAACATGATTTTCGTATTCAGGGGACCTCAAAGCGTGTAAATATAACAAAATCTCGCGTTCGAAAATTTGAGCCAAAAACAATACTTTCTCTACCTTATGGGTAAGAGAAAGTAAAGGGTAAGAGAAAGTAAAAAATCGATAACTTTGTTTCAAATTGTCGCAGATTTATAGTTCAACCATTCGTTTTAAAGGTATTGATGAGATCTTTCGAAAGATACCCATCTTGAATATTTACCCCCCCGGGGAGGTACTTCCCCCCCAGGGGGGAACCGGTGCCCCCACAAGCACAAAATTTTTTTCGTAATTAACTGCTACTATTATCAATAATTCATATTAATTTTACAATCACAAGTTTAAAATAATGCTCATTATGTACATTTATACGAAATTTTGTCCTATACTGCCATGTTTTAAGTTTACATAAAATGCTATCACAGCGCCATCTGCTGGGCGATTGATCCCAAAATCTAATCAGACACTTTCCATGTCAGGGTCCAACTATACACCAAGTTTGGTTCAATTTCATTTATCGGTTCGTGAGATACGGTGAAAAATACGAAATTTTGCGATCACAGCGCCACCTGCTGGACGATTGATCCCCAAATCTAATCAGCACCTTGCCCGTGAGGTTCCAACTATATACCAAGTTTGGTTGAATTTCATTCATTGGTCTGTTATATACGGTGAAAAATACGAAAATTTGTCCTATACTGCCATGTTAAAAATTTACATAAAATGCGATCACAGCGCCACCTGCTGGGCTATTGATCCCCAAATCTAATCAGCACAATGCCCCGCCAGGGTCCAACTATATACCAAGTTTGGTTGAATTTTATTCATTGGTTCGTGAGATACGGTGAAAACATTAAACCACAGACACAGACACACAGACAGACATTTTCTAAAAACTATCAATTCGTGTTCAGGACATCCCAAAACGTGTAGATCCGTCAAAAAACGGAGGTCGAAAATTTTCGCGAATCCAATACTTTCTCTATATTACATATTTTAATTAATTAAAAGAAAACTAATTAAAAATTCGAAAATCGGGCTCCGTATTATTGTGTTGTCATCGGGTTCTGAGCTATTCTGAAAGTTTCAAATGCCTAACTAGTAGGGAAGTTAGTTAAAAATCGATTGAAAATTTGTACCGGACAAACAAACAAACAAGAATCGAAGTTAATAAAAACATAGTCACATAAATTTTCCATGTAATGCATAAAAAATACACGAATAAACGCAAATAAAAAAGTATATGTACTACAATAAGAAATATTTATTGAGATATGATTTTTTCCCCTTTGTACAAGCATTTTTCTTTATTTCTCAAACAAAATGAGTATTTCTGTTTAATGTTTAAAGAGTTATTAGATGTACCAGAAAGTTTTACCGTTTTGAATTAAAAACTAACACCAGAAATTTATCTTGGATAACATTTGTACAATATTTAAGATGATACGAACGAAAGATTCATATCGTAACGTACGAATATCGTTAAACAAAAATTTGCGGTATCATGTTTCTAACTGAAAACGTCAGAACTTTCTGGTACATCTAATATTAATTAGTGTTGGGCCCGCAAATATTGATCATTGGAGAGAAAAAAGTTATTCCTTTTCACTTGGAAAAAGACGTGCGATTGTACCGAAATATGGCCGAGGGAATACAGACTAATATTTTAGCAAATAAAATTTATGAATAATTTATGTATGAAAGGTAAAGGAAAAACTCTTGATATAGTTTCAAATTCATTTTTCTTTTTTTCAATAACACTTAATAGCTTATTCCAAACTTTTTTTTCGGCATCAAAAATCTTTGCACGATAACATGTGCATGTGGATGATATATATTACTATATCTATGGTTACTATATATATTACTATATCTATGGTTGGGCCAAGTTCAGTGCTGCCAAAGTTAGGGATTTTTTTTATCCAATATCTACCACTAAATTTTAATTGTAACGGTTACCTAATCACTTCGATGATTATTCACCTGTTTTGTGTATCAGATATACCTCCTCAGAATTATTGGTGAATATTGAATAAAAGGAACACTAAATTTGGCAACACTGTAAGTTATGTATGCATTATAATTAATTTTAAATTAAATGTATATGTTTTTTTTTTTTTTGTAAAAGTGCTAAAGGTATCCGAAGGAAGTTGGATACCAAATAATTTTCTAAATAAAAATGCATTTTATGTGAAATAAGATATTTATGCATATCTTCTGGGGAAAGCATGTTGCAAATAAAGAATAGATTTACGTCTAAAAAAAAAAGTTTAATCTCAAACAAGTTCAATATTATTATTATTTTTTTAAATTATCTATTTTTTCGAATTCTTATCTTTCAAAATCTAACTGCGAATAAACTTCAATTTAGATGAAAAAAGAAAAAAAAAAAAAAGAATGAGGTGAACGAATCGATTTGATAAAGAGGTTCTATTTAGAAAGATACGTGAAATCTTTTATTTAAGAAATTTAATATCTCAGGGTCACAAAAAACAAATGGGGGAAAAAAATCCATATTACCATGAATTTTTTTCTTGTTTTAACTGCAGTTTGACCGAGATGTAGTGTCAAGGTGATGTTTTTGAACTGAGATAAAAAGACATCGACTTTTTGAAGGAATGACCGTACAAATGCATTTATTTTTTTAATATTTAGTTACCTTTTTACGCAATTTATTTCATTTCATGACTTTACATATAAAATAAGATTGTGTCTCAAGTGGTTCTTGTCCACCTGTTTGAAAGAAGTTCAAAGAATTTTAAACCACTCCCATCAAAAGGAAACAACCTGTGTAAAGTTCAATAAAATTTGAAATAGTTTTCGTACAGTGACTTCTGTTAACTTTTTCTTATCTACTGATATTTAAAAAGATAAAGAGTTTATTGTTTTAATCACATTAATTTTAATAACAATATCAACAACTACATCATATTTGTTGAATCAAATCTCTTTAAGGTTATGACGCCATGTTTTGTAAAATGTACAATTTTTATTACAGATTAAAAAAATTCAAATTTTATTTAAGTGACTGTAATGAGTACTTTCTTTAAATTTGGTACCACTAATACACATTTGAAATTCTTGTATAGTGATTATTACTCTATAGTGATTAAATAACAGTACTAAAATATAATAAAAAATATATTTATTATGTAGTTGGCATAGACCATAGCTAATAAATTCAAAACTTTGAATAATTACCATAAAACGCAAGGACTCGCAACAATTGTTTCGGATCGAAATAAGACATTACCCTTCGTCAGACGAGTAAAGTAGGCACGAGTGCTGCAAGCAAAGCGACAATGCACGTTTACAGGTGTTTGCAGCACCCGTTTATACACGTGTTTGCAGCACCCCTGCCTACTTTATTTGCCTGACGAAGGGCCGTGTCTTCTTTCGACACGAAACAATTGTCGCGAGTTCTTGCATCTTATGGTGTTTATTCAAAGTTTGTACTTATTATGTTTAAAAGCCAGATTTTTTTTTTTTTTTAATAAAAGATCGCTGCTTTTTTATGATAGATAGCTGTGAATCGTTCCGTATTTTAGATACCAGAATTTTTTTAAGGAAATTTTTTACAATTTAGTAGCTATTTTCAATGGCTCAATAAGCTAAAAATTTGTATAAAACAAATACCGTATCCAAAATACGGACCGGTCGGCAATTATACATAGGTAGACTCTGCTCAGTTCGTATATTTGTTTTCATAAATTTCTACTACAAGGTATATACAGTAGTCAAGTAGACCAATCATTCGACACAGTTTCAGACTGAAATAGCCCACCTAGTAGGCTACCTTCCCTTCGATTCGATTCAAATTCCCTATCCTAATTTGTTATTTAATTTTATGAGGTTTAGTTTTGTGTATTGGTTTTTGTACTATTTCCAATGCAGTGGTTCCCATAATGCAAGTTTAAGTGAAATATTGCTCTATTCTTCCATGTTAAGGTAATCGTAAACTTTGAAAAACTTACGAAGTTTTCTAACTGAAATAAGTAGTATGTAGAAATTATTGAAACACTCACTACCTGATGTAAATTTTTCAAATTCCGTTTTTACATTCGGAAAATTCATAACCGCAAAATATATATTTCTTAAAAAAATATATATATATATACATATATACATAAATATATATATACATTTTTTTAAAGTTTTTAGTGTTTCCTTTTACAGCTAAATTACGCCTTACTAAAAAAAAAAAAAAAAATAATAATAATAATAATAATAATAATAATAATAATAATAAAATAAAAAAAAACTTTAGTTAATTTGTAGCATTGTTAAACTAAAAAACAATGCTCGTATATATATATATATATATAAATGACAGATATCGTAATAAAATTTAACCTTAATTTTTAGCAATTAATAGATACAAAACAATACCAACACAACAAAAATAGAACTGATTGTAACATTTAGGTAACACTGACACAAAAATGTTGCGATACAGATTAAGAACCAATAAGAGACAAAAACAATTTAAATTACTTACGCAGACATGAATGATAATAATAAAAAAAGGACCATTAAACTTAATGACGGAGAAAGTATACCACAGAAATAATAATTGGATAAAAATGCTTAAAATTTGAAGTATAAACTCGTTAGGGGGCAGGTACTCCATAAAGCTGGGAAAGCTATATCGATTTCGTAAAACAATATAGCTAATCATAGCAATTTATATTGTTTCAGCGCCGATCGAGGCAGCAAAACCATTTTGAATGAGAAATTAAATAATTTATTAAATCAAATCATCAATTAATCCAGAGAGAAAACTAGAAAAAAGCAGAGTAGCCACATGTAAAACTTTTACACAAACTGGGGAATAGGAAGATGCAAACAGATAAATGAAATGAAAAATAAAAGCATTGCAAACAACGATTAATCGATAAAGAATTAACATCTGAGCATTTTTGTTAACGATAAAAGTCACTGAGTAATTCTTTATTGAGTTAGTTAAATTATAATTATATATATATAAGAAAAAAAAAAAAAAAAAAAAGAAAAAAGAAAGAAAACCAGTACAGACTTAATAATTGTGGAAGTAAAAACGGAGATTAAAGAAATGAAATAGGCACTGAGTAATTTTATAAAAAAAATTTCCTGTAAAATAACACGGGTCTTGGCCGTCGGCAAGAATAGGTATTGTACGCATACGTTACGAACTGCATCAAAAAATGACCAAGGCACAAGAGAATTCAAATGTAATGCAGTCGAACCTCGCTAGTGTGAATCTGAAAAGGGATAAAAAATTTGTTCATGTTATAAGGAGTTCATGCTATCAGTAATTAATCTTTATATAACTAAATAAACTAATTTTCATTTTGACGGGATTGTGGAAACAGTTCATGTTAAAAGTAACTCACGTTAACAGTGTTCACGTTAACGAGGTTCGACTGTAATGCATACTTGCCAACATTCTAATTAATGTTCCGTAGTATCATTAGCCACGCCTTCTTTTTTACACCAGTATTATTTTAGAGTACTTTTCGTCTTATTTGATCGTAATTGCATTTGGAGAATATTACTCTACAAATTTATTGGTGAGATAAAAAGGGCCGGACTAGCAACACTACGGAATATTAATGAGGATATTGGCAAGTACGCTGTAATGGCATAGCTGACAACTGTTCTGCTTTTTTAAAAACCGGTGAATTTTTGTCGAAATTCTTTACAAGTTTCCACAATTTTCTATGATTAAATAAAATGGAAAACACTATAAAAAAATTTCCAGTACCCCAAAATCAAAATGGTTAGCAGCTATTTTATGGAGATAAGACGGCATAAAAAGAAGAAGTCAACTACGAAATTATCAAAAATGTTTTCTAAACAAAACCAGAATTGGAAAATTGGCGCAGCTTTGACAACACTATTTTTATATAGTAATTTTTTATGATAGTTTTCTGCAATTAAGACTTCTTCAATGACGGAAAGTTATTACTCTTAAATAGTGCTGTGAAATCTGAGACAGATTTACAGCCCTGCAAAACATTAAAAATTATAGTTATTTAGAAGCTTATTTAAAAATATGTTCGTTTCTATTTCTAAAGAAATATTTACCGACATTTTGTTAATAGGAAAATATATTTAATTCCAATCTTTTTAAAATATATGTAGAATATATAATATGTAAATTTATAAAAATATTTTAGGTGACAAATTTTTCGTCTATATGTGTGTTTGGCGACACTTCTTGCAGTGATATATCGTATTTTCTATATCAACTACATTTGAGAGGGGGTTCCAAAGAAAATACTATAAAGTGTCGTTATTACAGGCAAATGTATAAGATAGTTCGTATACTGTCCTTAAATTTTCTTAATTTTCTGCACCAGTATTATTATTTAGCAAATTTTCACATTAAAAAAGTTTTAAAATTTAAAAGGAAATATATTGTATAAAAATACTGGTGGGAGAGTCCTTGAAAAAAGGCGTGGCCATACGAATCATGGATAGAGAAAATACATTAAATATGTGATTGTTCAAATTTTTATTTTAAGTTGTAATTGGTAGAACTTAAAAAAAAATAAATATATATATATATATATTTCTGGGTAGGGTACTATGACGACTGGTTCAAACATATGAAACAATAAATAAATAAATAAATAAATAAATATGCATTAAATATTTAATGATTTCTTGAAAATATTTAATTTCAGGCTCTTTTACAATTCATCCTAGCAGCATGAATATTTGTACAAGAGAAAATACAATAAACACTTGGTAAATAATAAATTAATTATGATACTCATAATTACATTAAATGATGCCAACAAAATTAAATATTTTTGGGGAATACAATACTTTACAAAGAAGTGATATTCTATTTCTCTATTGTTGATCCTCTGCACTATGTCATTAAGCAGTATTCACGTGGAAAATATTTGAATACATAGAAACCAACTTATATTAAAATATAAAAAATGCCAATTTTCATTAAGAACAAAAAATTATATGTATATAATAAGTAAATAAATAAAAAACGATATTTTACGCAGTAATTAGAAGTTAATTTAAATCGTCGATATCGCTACTTTTTATTGCAGAAATGTATGATAAAACCTGCGATAAAAGAATTCTGTGTTTTTTGTTACCACTATATCCCTGCAGAAATCTTTAGAACATTTTTGTTGTAATGTATATATATATATATATATATATATATAATTGGCAATAAATAGGATAATATTATTTGAAAGCAATTTCATTTTAAATGCGTTGTATAAACTCTCTTTTATATGTCTACGACGAATGTATTGTATAAGTTTGCTACACCAGAAAAAATGTTAGGCGAATGCGAGGTTAAGTGGATTTATTGTCTTCTGTCCTCACTTATCTCCAAAAAAAAAAAAAAAAAAAAAGGCTTATAATGAACGTAGTAGTGTGTAAAGAAAGTCGTGTGGTTGATACACACCAGATTTAAAATAATAATAATAATAATATTTAGTAATCATTTGCAATAGTTTTCTTTGATTGAATAGTCAAAATTTGCTTTACATAAATAATGGTTTTCAAAATAAAGACAGCTCTGATTTCTGATTTTTAAGAAGTTTCTGTTGCGATTATCAAGATTTGTTTTCCGTTAAATAATTAGAATAAGCGGAGGAAAGAAATTCTTTTATTTATTTTAAACTTTTTACACCCCGCGACAAAAAGATAGGTACAAAGGGTTTTTTCTTTGATTTTTAATAAAATAACATTATGCTTATCATATATTATTATCATAAAATAACACTATACCCGGTCTAATTTTTGTTTTAAGAGTAATTTAGAAAAGTTTTAAGACTAAAATTTTTCTAATTTAAGAATACACTCCGCGACAAAAAGATAGGAACAAAGGGTTTTTTTTAAATTTTTCTTAAAATAACATTATCTAAATTGTGCTGATCATTTATTATCATAACAAAATATTATCATATCAAAAACATATTAAATATTTGAATCATATTCAAAATATTCATATTCAAAATAATCATAAAAAAAAAAAAAAAAAAAAAAAAAAAAAACCTTTGTTCCTATATTTTTGTCGCGGTGTGTAGTCTTAAATAAGAAAAAAATTAGTCTTAAAATTTTTCTAAATTAGTCTTAAAACAAAAATTAGTCCGGGAATAGTGTTATTTTATGATAATAATAAATGATAAGCACAATTTAGATAATGTTATTTTGTGAAAAATCAAAGAAAAACCCTTTATCTTTTTGTCGCGGGGTGTATAAGAAATTCTCTGATAATCGCTTATTTTGTTTATTTATTTATTTATTGACATAAATTGCCTTCTCGTCATTAGAAAACCCCTCATGTCTATACCACAACGGAAAAAATGCCTCTTAATAATTCGTATATGATATAAAATTCAAATTACCACCATTTAGCAAGTGTACAACTAAGAAAATAAAAGTCATAAATGCAAGAATTAGAAAGTGTTTAACATGAATAAAATGACTGCAAGGGAATAAAAAAGGAAAAGATGTAATTATCGTTTCTCAATTACTATTCTCAATTACCTCAATTGCTAACCTTATCACGGAACTTCCAAGTTGTACTTTTTTAATCATTTACCAGCCAATTAGATAAAAACATCAGTTTAACTACCCCTATTAACTTTAATACATTATCCAACTCGAAACACACAGTGATGCCAGATGGTCGAAATTTATTTTCCCAAACAGGTCTTCAAATTTCCCCAAATCAGGGGGGGGGGGGGGGGGGGTTCGAAAAAATCCCCAATTTGATTTCTACTAAAAAAGGAAAAAAAAATATATATATATATATCAGGCAGATTTAAGCTCAGATTTTCCCCCAAATAAAGACAATTTTTGAAAAAAATCTGCAAATAACAATAAAGCTATTGAAAATCCCTGGTCGTAAGGATAAATCATTACGTTGCCTACATTGACAGAAAGTTGAACTTCCCAGATTTGTCCCCAGAAATTTTAGAATTTCCCAAAAATGTCCCCACAAACATTTGGTCCCCAAAATTGTCCCCAGAAGCCTCAAAAATCCCCAAAATGGGGACAAAATTCCCAATCTGACATCACTGGAAACACAGGATAAGATTCTCATACCGGTTAGAAGAAAATGGCAAGGTCAAGTTTAAGTCTTTCATGGTCGACATGTAATAGATTCAAAGCAAATATAATAATAAAAAAAAGGGGATGTTCCGTATTTTAACCCTTGAGTTCTTTAGAATTTGCCGACGAAAACAAACCGCATTTTTGCGGTTTATTGTAATTTTTTTTTTTTTTTTTTGTGGTTTTTAATTACGATGACTAGACATGAGAAATTAACGACGTCCTGGATCAACACAGGTCATTTTCCAGAAATTACGTAAGTTTACAAGGCGGGATTTAGGCACAAACCTGCGAGACCCGGACTTAGGTAGGCAAATTTTTTAAGGCTTTTAAATTTAAAAACCTATTTCGTTTTGAATACGAATTAAAATTTGAAAAATGAGCGAAATTTGAAAGCGATTCTACCGATTCGAAATATACATCGATTTGCGAAGAAATTACCAAACTTGATCTGTTCTCTCTATCAATAGTCAAAGTCAAAGATGTTTTCATTTCATTTAGTAGAATTATTTTATTAAAACTATTAAATACGCATTTCATTTAAACATGAAATATCAAATGAAAGGCTGCACAGAAAATATTTTTAATCGAGGAAAATTATCTATTTTCACTGTAGTTTCAGATGTAAAAAATCGGGGAGGAAGGGGGGGATGGAATAAAAGATAAAAATTTAAGGAAAAAAGTACAGGAAAAACCCATAGAATCAAAAATGTCACGGGGAAAAAATTACGCCAGTCAAAAACTATACGGAAAATAGTCCGGCTGCAGTTGACATAAAGGATTCATAATTATAAAATTTTTTTATAAACCATGTTTTTAAATTTTCTGTTGAATCATAGCTATAGAACTGACTACATTAACACTTTATCAATGCGTATAAAATCTTTAAACCGATAGTGACGTCAATTTTTGTGAGATACATAATTTAACTTTTTACAATTTTTTAACGCACACGTATAATTAAATTATTTATTTAATCACGTTTATTTATTTTTATGTCGAAAGAAAATGAACTCGTAATTTTTTTTGGCAACAATTAAATTATAGCTAATATTTTAATAGCTATTTATAAGGTATTAGGAGGTCATTATTTTCAAATTTTAATTAATTATAAGAAAACTATTAGAAAATAGGACTTCGAAGTATTGTGTTGTCATCGGGTTGTGAGCTATTGTGAAAGTTTCAAATGTTTAGCTAGTAGGGAAGTTAGTTAAAATTCGATCGCAAGATTTGTACCGGACAAACAAACAAACAAGAATAGAAATTAATAAAAACATGGTAAAAAATGTGAGCTGCAGTTGGTATAGATGGGAATGAAGAAAGGAAAGCAGCTGATATGTCGGACCGCATTGGACTACACCGAAATAATCATGGTAAATGTATCAAGAGAAAGACAGAAGTCGGTTTGAGGCGTAGGCGTAGTAATCGTCGGACAATATCTCTTTACTGAAATTTAAATTTAACCTTTGTCTACCCCTCACCAATTAAAATAAAAATGTTAATTTACCTCACATAATTAAAGCTTCCGTTGCACGTAACATTCGACATCACTATTTTTGTAAATTTTATTGAAATATATAAACAAATCGTTTTTAAAAATAAAACGGTATTTATGAACAGTAGTGGCGAAAATTACCGGTGACGGATATTTTGCTTAATCATAACTTCGTAGGATAAGCTGAACAAACTAATTAATATTTTCTTGGTTATGTTACAGAAATTTATTTTTTTAATTAACAATTGATTATTACATGTAATAATGAAGAATGGATTATTATATGTATTAATGATTTACTGTACCAAATATTAATATAAGTTTACTTTGTTATGTTTATTGTTATCACAGATATATTTATAAACTAGCAGGCTTTGCCCGCTTCGCTGGTCACTATATTTAAAGGAACCTCTATTTTATATTGCTTTATGGGAGAAAAAAACTGAAATCGATTAAAAGCTCGCTTTGTGTTCCCGCTGCCTTCGGCAGCGACTTGTTCGTCTTCGCGGCCTTCTGTGCCTGGCCCTACTGCCTGCGACAATGGCTAACCCGTCCCCCAATGGCTTACCCGTTCATAAACGATGCAGGAGACGCCCGCTTCGCTGGTCCCTATTTTTAAATGAATCACTATAATTACTGAATTCTCAGAATTGCATTAATTTTTATCACGTGAAAAAAAAAGAGAAACAAAATCTGATTAGGAAAAATGTCGCACCGGGTTCTCACTGCCTTCGGAAAAAATTCCTAAAATGTTCTAACTCTTATTTCTATTTTTTCCCCCTTCGCCCCACCCCCACCCGTTTATGCTAATAATTTTACAAATTCGAAAATATTTGCAATCGATTTGTAAGTATCATAAACCTCTATGCACCAGTTTTGAACGATCTATCTCTATTTTTATTTTTTTGCCCCTCCGCTCCCTCCCCCCTTCCCGCCCCTCCCAATTATTTTAAAAATTCAAAAATATCCTCCATCGATTTGTAGGTATCGAAAACCTCTATGTACCAATTTTGAATGATCTAACTCTATTTTTTTTGCCCCTCTGCCCCCCCTTCCCGGCCCTTCTAATAACTTTACGCTTTCGAAAATATCCCCATTCGACTTGAAGGCCTCTAAAACCTGTCTGTACCCATTTTGAATGGCCTAAATGTATTTCTATTTGTTTTTGCTCCATAGCCCCCCTCCCTTGCTGTCCCACCTGGGGGCTGAATTTCTAAAAATCCAGAAATTAGTTTTTAGATAATTGCATTAGCTATATTTTAGAGCAAAAATTTCACGTATATCAATTTTTTTTTTGTTTCAGATATATAGGATTATGCGAAATCACGTTTTACGCATGTGAAATCACGTTTTGCCCCCCCCCCCGCCCCGTTTGGGGACCGAATTTCAAAATTCCAGAAACTGATTTTTAGTGATTTGTATTAGCTATATTTTAAAGCAAAAATTTTACGGATATCTGTTTTTTTGTTTGAGATATGAAGGATTTTGTGAAATTACGTTTTGCCCCCCTGCCCCCCTCAACCCCTCTTGGGGGGCGAATTTTGTAAAATCGCTTGCGGCGTTGTATTTCTCGGGTCGTAAACATTAACCGTGCCGAATTTTGTCCCGGTCGGTGAAACGGCCTAGGTTTCTATAGCGGACAGACACACAGACACACACAGACAGACAGACTCTGCTCTTATATATATAGATAGATAAAGTTATATTTCAATGAGATACTGTTAGAAAGAGTGAAATAATGCAGGATTCTCACACAATCAACTACGCTAACATTGTGTACACATTTGGACCTTTGTACAAAATAAATTATAAGGATAAGGAAAATTAACTTTGAAATGAAGTGGAATAGCTATCATTCCAAACAAGAACGAAAAATCATGCGGTTCCCATTGGTAATTAATACTTTTCAACTGTACATAAACGTTGCAACGTTTAACTTTCAAAGTTCTTTGGCTACGTTATCCCCCCAACGGATAGAGAGAAAGACAGAAATACAGATAGACTAATTCATTTCATGATCACTTTGAAATATTGTTGGAATGTGTTAATAATGTTGAACACAAACGAAAATGCCATTCCAACAATTTCCAATTGCAGCCTTTAATGTATCTAAGTATTTTAGTGTAGCCCTGTAAATCTGAACGCTGAGGAGACTAAAGTTATATGAAAAGAAATTTTAATAACAATATTATAATTACAGTTCATGTGGAATAGTACAACTATAAATAATTGTCATTGACATTGATACACTGATGCCAGCGCGTAGGAAGGGAGTGGATGGCTCAACACATGGGTCAGGTAAACATCCATTCTCTCCGTCTCTTAGTACTCTACACAAAATATTAATTTATCATATTAACAATAAATTTCAATTTAATTGTTATTTTTGCAGTTAAATGTTATTTAAATGTGATTTATAAAAATATCTCTCATAAAACGCAATTCTGATATATTTTTGGGTGTCCGCGTACATAAACAAGTTGTACAAGGCCTATTAGTGCCATTTTAGATAGGGGATTTTCCATAATGAACTTTAATAATGTATATCATTTTGAAGAATTTCTGAAAATATTTACGGACGCTGAAGGCGGGCAGACGGACAGTCAGACAGACAGATAGGCTAATTCAAATCATATTTACACTTAAAAATTGTTAGAAAAGCTTAAAATGTGTAATAAAAATAAAAATGCAATTCCAGCTCTTTGAATATATAGTCCTTAATGCATCTGGATATTTTAATGTGGACCTGTAAATTTTAATACTAATTGCACTGTATACTCTTGAAGCATTTTTTTTTTCTTTCGCATATGAATAATTTAATTTTATTAAGATTTGGGCATAATATGGTTTATAGAAGTATCTCTCGTAGAACCTACAATTCTATAGAGAACATTTTATGGTATTTTCATCGTAATGTGTCGTGATTAAGCAGGATAGTGGTTTTTCTATAAAAATAGTGGTAGTAAAAAAAGCGGAAAATTTTCCTCCTCGAAAGTTCCTTTAAAAAAAAAAAAAAAAAAAAAGGCGGAGAATGCAACCCCTGAATAGTTTTTTTTCCCTTCGATTAAATAAGAGGAAAACTACTGTTTGTAATTAGTGGTACAACAGTTATCTGCAGTTCATAATGAATTGGAAGCTACGTTTGAATATTATTTGTTTCGGAGGAAAAATAGTTACATTGTTATATTTTGTGCGAGTTAAATGAAATAGTATATATTTTTATCACATGGCATACCTGCCAATTTTTATGCATTTTAAGTATCATTATTTTGAAATAGTTTTATTTGACTCATGCAATTGAAGACTGTAGTCTTCAAATAAAGCAAAAAAAAAAAAAAAAAAGTTCTACAGATCTACAGAACTACTGGCATTTAAAATGCGTAAAATTTGGCAACCTTGTCATGAATATTGAAAATTAAAAAAATTCATTGTAGCATGAGCAGTTAATTTTCAAGACATTTTATAACTATATCTGTGTGAAATGATCTGTAAATTCCATTATTTAAAAAATATTTCACCAGTACAAAACTTTTAATATCATTTAAAGATGTGAAAGGTTTTTGTTATGATGTTTGCAGACAGAATAATGCTATTTTTCTTTCTAGTCGTGCATCGACTCGGAATAGACAAAACTAAATCTTTCATAATGATGATATAATCATCAGAGTTTTTAATTGAAGATGAAAAGAATTATTTTTCATAGATTAAATGCTCTTTTTAACATTTTTCAACGAAGTTTGAAAGTGATTGTAATTGTCTGTTTGACAAAGTTGAAATTTTTCTATAATTTCTGTTTGTCTGTCCACGCTCTAACTCCCGAAAATATTCATGGAATTTTTTGAAATTGATGTACAGTGCATTAAAAAAAAAATCTGGAGTGACTCCACTCGACTTTCCGAACATTGAGTAATTAACAGTTTTGTAGATAAAGTAAAGAAGGAGGAGTTGTTAAATAAACAAAAGAGAGAAACCATAATAGAGTGTTTGAGTATTTTTCTCCATATAGTACACGAAGTTTTATTTGACGCTACTGAACTTTGAGACAATAGATCATAATGATAAAGAATTTTTTGTTGTGTCCTTGTAAAAACCTATAAATGCTAGATTCACCAAAATGCTTATAGTTAGTGCAACAGTGATTTATAATATTCATATAAATTTTCTGCTCAATTGAATGAGGCGTTTAGACGCTATCGCACTTTTAAAAATTTGGTCCCATAGTCCATAATGATAAAGAATTTTTCTTTGTGTCCCTGTAAAAAACTGTCTGTGCTAGATTCACCAAACTCTATACAGTTGGTGAAACTGTGACCTTTAACATGTGTACAAATTTTTTGCTCAATTGAATAAGGCGTTTAGACGCTATCGCACTTTTAAAAATCTGGTCTCATAGGCCGTAATGATAAAGAATTTTTCTGTGTGTCCCTGTAAAAAAACTATAAGTGCCAGATTCACCAAAATCAATAGGGTTCGTGCTACGGTGACATACAACATACGTACCAACTTTCAGCTCATTCGAGCAAAGCGCTTAGATGCTAGCGTATTCACTCACACACATACACACACACACACACACACATATACACACACACATAATCGTAAAAATAATGAAAACGGACTCAGGACACCTCAAAACATATAGAAACATCAAAATCTCAAATTCGGATTTTTGACATGATTACAATACTTTCCTCACTATAGTGTTCGGAAAGTAATTGTATGAACACTGACAAATCTGTGCATTTCTAAAGAAGAAGACACAATATGAAAATTTTAGCGTATGCATTTAAAATTGATTGTGAAACATTTTGTATTATAGTTGCTAGAATAAAATTTAAGTTACATTTTATTAAAATCTTTTCATTATAAATTAAAACTGTAAGACCCAACTGCCATTTATAATGCAATAATTAGAAGAAAAAAGAAAGATTCAAATGAAACTGATCGATTTGGAAGAAAAAAGTATTTTGACAACACGGGGCGATGCACAGATATTTCGATTGTCAACTACAAAAGATTTTTTAACTCGTGAAATTTCAAGAGGTTTGAACAATATATATATATATATATATATATATATATATCATGTAGCAATTTGGAAAAGTCTTAATAGTAATGCGAAATTTATAAAACTTTTGAAAAAATTCGAGGTTTTTGAAACATCATTAAGAAGAGAGACTGAAATGGGTTTAAAATGTCATGTCATGGGATAAAGAATGAAAACTCTCTTTTAAATATACTTCTGTATGTAATTGTTGTTTTCCGGTCAACAATTGATTATGCCAAGCTTTGGCAAAAGTCGGTATCTCAAAAACGGCTCTAACGATTTTCTTGAAATTTTTTATTTAAATTCCATTTTAGATATCCTTTCTCATGCTTTACGGGGTTATTACAGGAAAATTAATTCTCCTCCTGATAAGGTAGATAAATTTTAGATCTCGGAAATTCGTGTTTAAAAAGTAAATGAACCTCTACCGTTTTTTTTTTCTTTAACTGGCTATGTAAATTCTGTTTTTCAAGTCTTTACGCCTGTATTAACTTTCTCTTACCGAAATAATTTTAGGTGTCTTCTGATTACATTATCTTTAAAGAATGCATATAATACGCATAATAATCTGTAATAAAAGTCATGTGTTGTTTCACATCAGATATTTTTTTTTCTATCGATGCAGTCACTCTAAAGTGACAAAAGTAAATGTTTAATAATTGCATTTTATCTTAAAAGGGTATTTATCATTTTCCCCCAAAGGACATTTCATTTTTCCTTTTTGTCGCATCTTTTTCTCCCCCTCCTTTACTTTTTCTTTCCTTTCTTCCTTATATATTATTTAATCACAAGCATATTGATTTCTCCATTCTTTTAAAATTAGCAATTTTTAAAAGTTCACAGTTACAGTATATGTTAATTTAAATCATACCTTTCAACTCAAAAAAATTTAACCCATTTAAAACTAATAACACATTATGAATTTTTATTTCGAAGAAATTTACACAACAGTTTCATATCGGCCCAAATCTGATTCATTTGAATGTTTGCAATTCTGAAATTGACAAGAGTTCATAGCAGTTATTTAAAATATATATATATATATATATATATATATATTTCATACCATAAATTTCAATATTTCATGATATTCTTGCAGCATTATTCAATAATAACATTTGTGCTTGACATTTTGTCGTTTACGTCACCTTAAAGTTATTTTACCAACTCAAGGATTATAACATCGTTTGAAAATGTAAAACGTTTTTCTTGTGATATTTCCAGACACAATAAGCGCAGTTTTTTATCGTTACTGTTATTTGTTTCCTGATTTTCTTTTCTTTTTTCTTTTTCTGTTTAATATATATATATATATATATATATACATTTATATAATACACAGGGATCAACTTCTACGGTTTTCTAACACCACTTTTTCTTTGTAAAAAGAATCCATCATGTCTAAAAAAAAAAAAAAAAAAAAAAAAAAAAAAAGTAGAATTGATTATTCCTTCCCTCATTCTTCTTCTTCTTTTTTTTTTTTTTGTGTGTGTGTTCCTCTCTGATTGGTCCTCTTGATGCTTCCTATTGGTTGTTTGGGTTGCTCCTCCCCCTCTGGATTTTGCCCTCCTTTCAGTCTTGCTTTTGCCTCCAAGGCAGTAACACGTGTTCTTTTGCACTTGATGAAGAAAAGCTACGCCCTTTCGAAACCGGTTGTGCTGGCTTAAAATATATGGTGTGTAAAGAAGTTTTAAAATCTATATATTAAAAATTTTCTAGTAGAAAAAAAAAAATAATAATAACGTACAAGTTAGCAGCTATGTATATATCAAACTGGAAGGAAAACTTGAATTAATCAGTAAACAATTATATACAAAAGTGAAGCTAGATGCAAAGCAAGAGATACTGAAGAATTTAATATGATTTGTGTCTGAGACCTTGATAGATGCAATCATATACACATACTGGCCAACGAATTAAAAATCTTAGATCAACATTTTATTGAACAACCCTTTTCACATTGGACCTCCTTTTGCCCGTATTTGTAAGTAAGACTCCTATATGATAAGAGCTGGCGCTGTGTCCGCCATTTTCTAGCCCGTCTGGAAAAATGTTGGCGGTAGATAAATCTAGGTTACCTGATTACCGTTGTTATCTCCTTTAAACTTCTATGCAGATCCAGTGAGGTAGAACTTCTATCATGAAACAAGCAAGTTGGCAATTTTAAGAATATCGCCAACATTCTCAAAACTGTAACCTTTCACGTTAAAAGAAATGTAATTTTAAAGTTAATTTTAAAAGAATTTTAAAATAATAACTTAAAAAAAAACAGTGCATTCATCTTAAATTTGCCAAACAACTTTGAAAATAAAATGGAATAATTTGAAAATAAGGGAAATCTTACGCTACAAAGTTGTGCTCTTGCTTCGGGTATCCACGAGTTACATCTGCAATTTATAATCAACCTTTTCCTTCTTTCTGGATTAGAAGAAAATGTTAGCAGGCGGTGCATTTTTCTGGAGTTATACGTGCAATTTATTGCCGAAAAACCACCAATAATAAATCGTCAACCGGTCAATGGCGGATGCCATTTTCCTACCAACGTAGGAGTTTTCCTATCAATATAAGAGGGAATTATTGTAGTAGGAACAATGTAGGGTATTAATTATTGAGAAGGAAACAACGTAGGGAATTATTGCCTATCAATGTAGGAGTTCTATTTGTGAGGATCGTATGTCTGAAGGGCATTTACGCCCAGAGAATACCATGTATTGGCTACACAGATCCTTTATGGAAGAGAGGATTGCTGTCCGAAGAGCCTTTCAAACATGCCCCAAACATTTTCTATTGGATTAAGATTCCGGCTTTGCAACGACTAGGGAAGCTGTTGGAAATCAGATTCCTGCTCACTGAATCAACCTCGAACGATTCTGACACGATGTACAGTTGCATTAGAAGTGTTTGCATTCTGGGTTTTTTATTTTATTTTCCACCAGTAATTACGAATTGTAATTTTGGTAATAGTTAATTGCTAATCTTTGCTACAGAACTATCAATAATAGCACAGTTTGTTGCCTTATTGTCCATGAAGTATCCATCACGTCCGGAGTAAAACTGTGACATTGCAGGATAAACTTCATCAGCCAATATGTCCAGGTATTGCATGGATTTTTGTTAACACTCAAGTAACACTAGAGCATCACTTCCTTACCAGCAGAACATTTCCCACACCATTATAACAGATTTCGCATACTTACGCCGATAACGAGTATATTTAGAAAATCTCACAGGTTTCTAAACCATTGGCTAGTGTATGGTCGATTATAAACAAAATATAATATGCAGATTAAAAAAATAAAATAAAATAACCAGAAGAATCCGAACCAGAAGCACACACATACGCACACAGCAGAGAGGGATGAATTGAATTAAACCAGTTGGCCAGGCGCCCAAACTTCCCCAAATCCTCTTTAAGGCCATATGGTAAAAATCAGAAAAGTTAAAATGAAGATAATAATTACTGGAATAATCTGGTGTATCACACACACGACTTTCCCTTACCCTGAAATTTGATACTATAAATACAGGTTGGAGATAAAGAGGTAAGATAACGAGTACTGTTTGTTAAACCTATGCTAAAACAATTCAAATTAGGTTTCGAAAGAGATTTACATGAAAATCAGTTCTGTGTGAGGCGAGCTACCGCCCCCCCCCCCTCAACCCTTCGTTCCATTATTGCACCAACGTTTATATAGAATTTTAATCTGTTATCAAGATTAAAAGTTCACTTAAAATTATTCAGACAACTTTCACACACAACATTTCTTGAAACATATCAGTCTTGATCAAACTTTTCCAGCAACGAACTTATATTAATTTGAAAATAGAACTTTTGGATCTCCTGAAGTTATTCGTTTTTCAGTTACTCTAACAGACACAGACAAAGATCAAACATTAAAAAAACTTGACTTCGGTAATCAGGAAGCTTCAAAACGAGTAAATATCCAAAAAACAAGCAATGAATATTTAGCTTAAAAATAAACATTATTTATCATTTCTCTATGAGGAAATCATTTCAATTCCTGAGCAGCATTCCTGGACATGGTAAAATATTTAGTAAAGCACTTCCATTAATAATAAAAAAGAATTTTATGACTTAAATATTCGCAACCCTGTATATCTTTTGAAGATTATGTACAAACCACATGGTGCACCTGAATATAATCCTACAGAAACAATACACGGCACAACCTGAAATACACTTCCATCAATTTTTAGCTATTGTTGCACTATAATCTAGTTCTTTTGTGTAGCCCTGTAAATGAACAGTGAATGATTTCACTGCCATATTCTACATGAGGCATGTGTTTACGCATATGAAAAATATATATTCATTTCATTTGGTTAGTGCAGTCTATAGATGTTAAACACAATTACCTACAATTTCCCCCATAGACGTAATGTATTTGAATACTCTTGGGTGTCCCTGTACACGAACCATTCGCTTCATCTCAACAAAAAAACTTATTGTAGCATCCCTACATCATACACATTTAGAATACCAAGTTTGGAATATCTGCTGCTATTTGTTCTTGAGATATGCTGATAACAAACAGACAATCACACACACACAGACCAACCGCTAAAAACATGATTTTCGGAATCAGAGGACCTCAAAACATGTAAATATTACAAAAACTCACTTTCGAAAATTTGACCCGAAAACAATAGTTTCTCTATCCAGTGGGGTCGCACTATAATCTAGTTCTTTTGTGTAGCCCTGTAAATGAACAGTGAATGATTTCCCTACCATATTCTACATGAGACATGTTTTTACGCATATAAAAAATATATGTTGTATTCATTTGGTTTAGTGCAATTTATAGATGTTAAACGCCACTTACCTACAATTTTCCCCATAGATGTAATGTATTTGAATATTCTTGGGTGTCCCTGTGCACGAAACATTTGCTTCACCTGAACAAAAAACTTATTCTAGCATCCCTATATCATACACATTTAGAACACCAAGTATGAACTCCCTGCTGCTGTTTGTTCTTGAGATATGCTGATTAAAGACAGACACACACACAGAGACAGATACACATACAGACCAACCGCTAAAAACATGATTTTCTGAATCAGGGGACCTCAAAACATGAAAATATAACAAAAACTCACTTTCGAAAATTTGACCCGAAAACAATATTTCCTATATCTAATAAGGTCGCACTATCATTCAGTTCTTTTGTGTAGCCCTGTAAATGAACAGTGTATGATTTCCCTACCATATTCTACATGAGACATATTTTTACGCATATAAAAAATATATATTCATTTCATTTGGTTTAGTACAGTCTATAGATGTTAAACGCTTTTTACCTACAATTTCCCCCATAGACGTAATATATTTGAATACTGTTGGTTGTTCCTGTACACGAACCATTTGCTTCATCTCAACAAAAACTTATTGTAGCATCCCTATATCATACACATTTAGAATACCAAGTTTGGACTTTCTGCTGCTATTTCTTTTTGAGATATGCTGATAACAATCTCACAGACACACACACAGACCAACCGCTAAAAACATGATTTTCGGATTCAGGGGACCTCAGAATATGTAAATATGACAAAAACACACTTTCGAAAATTTGACCCGAAAACAACACTTTCTCTACCCAATGGGGTAGAATGATTTTCTGAATCAGGGGACCTCAAAACATGCAAATATAACAAAAACTCACTTTCGAATATTTGACCCGAAAACAATATTTCCTATATCTAATAAGGTCGCACTATCATTCAGTTCTTTTGCGTAGCCCTGTAAATGAACAGTGTATGATTTCCCTACCATATTCTACATGAGACATATTTTTACGCATATAAAAAATATATATTCATTTCATTTGGTTTAGTGCAGTCTATAGATGTTAAACGCTTTTTACCTACAATTTCCCCCATAGACGTAATGTATTTGAATACTCTTGGGTGTCCTTGTGCACGAAACATTTACTTCACCTCAACAAAAAATCTTATTGTAGCATCCCTATATCATACACATTTAGAATACCAAGTTTGGACTTTCTGCTGCTATTTGTTCTTGAGATATGCTGATAACAGACACACACACAGACAAACCGTTAAAAACAAGATTTTCGTATTCAGTGGACTTCAACATGTGTAAATATAACAAAAACTGATTTTCGAAAACTTCATCCAAAAACAATACCTTATGGGTAAAAGAAAGTCAAATGAAATTAAGTAAACGAAAATTATATTCTTGAAAGGTTTAATTAATTAATTTAGTAATTCGCTTTGAAATATGACCTATTTTAATATCACCCTTTGAAATGAAATGTTTATGTTTTCAATCGAATATGGAAGTTAGCTATTTATACTTTCTCTTACCAGTAAGGTACAGAAAGTATTGTTTTTGGATAAAATTTTCAAAACTGAGTTTTTTAGTATTTACACGTTTTGAGGTCCTCTGAATCCAAAAATCGTGTTTTTAGAGGATGGGCTGTGTGTGTGTTTTCAGCATATCTCAAAAACTAACGATAGCAAAAAGTCCAAACTTGGTATTCTGAATGTGTATCATATAGGGGTGCTACACTAAGCTTTTCGTTGAGATGAATCAAACGGTTCATACACAGGGACTCCCAAGAGAATTCAAATATATTACGTCTATGGGGGAAATTGCAGGTAAGTAAAGTTTAATACCTACAGACTGCACTAAACCAAATGAAATAAATATATATTTTCCATATGCCTAAAAACATGTTTCATGCAAAATATGGTATAGAAATCATTCATTGTTCGTTTACGGGGCTACACAAAAGAACTAGATTATAGTGCGACAATACTTGAAAATTAATGGAAGTGTACTTCAAGTTGTGCCGTGTGTTATTAATATAGGATTATGTTTATATGCACGATGTGATGTGTACATAACTTTCAGAAGCTATACAGTGCTGCCAACATTTAAGTCATAACATTCTTTTTTATTGTTATTGGAAGTACTTTACTATAAAATTTTACCATGCTCAAGAAATGTTAATAACTCCTCATAGACATATGGTAAATAATGTTTTTTTTTTTTTTTTTTTTTTAAACTAAATATTCATTGCTTGGTTTTTTGTATATTTACACGTTTTGAGGCTTCCTGAATACTGAAGTCAAGTTTGTAACGTTTGATATTTGTCTGTGTCTGTTAGAGTAATTTTAAAACGTGTAATTTCAGGCGATCCAAATGTTGTATTTTGAAGTTGATACGTTTGTTACTAGAAAAGTTCGTTCAAGATTGATAAATTTCAAGGAATGTTGTGTGTGAAAGTTATGTAAATAAATTTAACTGAATTTTCGAATTTAATAACAGATTTGTATTTTATAGAAATGTAGGTACAGTCGGGAAAAAAAAAAAAAAAAAAAAAAAAAAAAAAAAAAAACGCAACACTCAACATAACTTCGTTGCTAATCGATGTAGAAAAATGTAATAGGCATCATTCGACGAGGAATTGTGAGTAGTTTCAGAAAAACGCGCACCAACTTTGATTTTTTCAATGGTAATGCCCAATTTTTATTTTATATTTGAATTCCTGGGATCGCGACAACGCGAAAAAGTATATTGGTTGTATATTTTGCTTATTTTTTCACAGAGTTATAAGCGTTCAAAGTTTGAAGGTGCTAATGTTAAATTCATATTTCAAACTTTTATTAATATCTTCACAAAAAATAACTTGATCGATATAATTTTTTTTTTTTTTTTTACGCGATACAGTGAAGAAACCCAAACATAATCCATCATAACTTTTGATTCTGAAAAATATTTTTAATTCTGAAAAATATTAATAAATTCATATTCATAAAAATTATGAATTATGACCTATATCAATTTTTACATAAAATGAATCGCAATGCTGAAAAATATGGGTATGCAAATTTGCAGCTCATTCCAGTTATTAGTTTTCGAGATATAAATAAATCTTTCTTTTTGAGTGGTTTAGGGGGCCGTCTCTTATAAAGTTTTGCATTAGATAACGAATCAAATCTTAAAAAATAACAAAGAAAATTAAACAAAATATTTTTTTTTTCTATTTACGGGCCAAATTATATAACAACAACGTCAAACGCAAAGAAATGAAACAAAAATGATGATTTTTAGACATTAATGTTAGCGTCGAGAATTCCTGTTTTCTAAAGAAGACAAGCCCCGCCTTCATCGTTCTTCAAAACAAAACAATACAGAAAATTAAAGTAAATGTGGCATTGAGTATTCGTGTTAAACCCCTTATTTTATGCTGACGAAAATATGCACAAGTGGTATTTACTTCATCGATTAATTGGTGATAAATTTTGAAACTTTTAAAGGAACACTAGAAGAAAAAAAAAATAACTAAATAGGCGGGGTTTTTTGTTTTAAATAGAAAAATAGGTTTAATGTGAAATTGTCAAATATAAAAAACGAATGGAATTAGAATGCAAGACAGATTTGTAAAATCGTCTCTTAACTATCGTCCTAGTTAAAAAAGGCTTAATCATTTGCTTCATATATTGCTTTATTTTATTTACTTACTTATTTATTTATTTTGTAGGGGGAGGATTATTATTTTAAGGACACTTTAGTCTTTAAAATTTTATTAATATATTTTAACTTTATACATTTTTAAAAACATACTTTAACTTTTATAAATATATTTTAACACTTCTTGCGACCGTAAGATTTTGTCTTTTTGACAGTAAGACCCGCCTAAGGGCATTATATTCTCAAAATAAAATATTTCAGAACAAATTTTCTGTATTCACAATTATATTACAAATGGATATACATTATAATTACATTCTTTCTAATCAATATATTTCTATCCATAGTATATTTTATTGCAAAAATATGATCACTGGGTACACACTTAAGAAATATGTAACACACAAATTACGAAAGAAACGCCCACTGACAGAGTTACAGATTTTCAAATGGCGCGAGTCTACGTCAGCAGTCACGAAAAAGTTAATTAAGGAATTATATTTTCATAGAAATTATAAAACGATTCGTACAGTTCCAAAGAGTTCAACTGACCCAAAACTGGTAAGTGCGATTAAAATAGTTTAATATTTACTTCATGAACCCTTACCATAATTTATCCGAAAAGATTTAGTTCATGAGTTGTTGTATATATATATATATGTATATATTATTTCATTTCGTATAATATGTTACACCTACGAAAGAAAATTTAAGCTTTATTGCTGATCAGTACAGCCATAATAGACACTTTTACTTGAAATAATTGCACTTTTTTCAAACAGTACTGTATGGACCAATCGCAAGTTTAATGTAATTAAATAGACGTAAAATTATCTAAAAAAGTACTGAAGTATATACAAACCTAAAAAATTTAACCCTGGATAGATTTGGAACTTAAAATGGCGGCAGCGTTTTAATAATTTATATAATAATTCTTTTCCTGAAAGATTTCTGGTGTGAAACATTAAAATTTTGTCTATTTCTTATAGGATCTTAGTTTTATTTTTCTACATTTACAGATAACCCCCTAACACATTTCTGATTATAACTCTATAAATACTAAAGATAAAGTGTACAAACAGCATACTTTTCCGCACTGCCAGACTCTCAAAGTTGGCGCTCATTTCAATATGTAAATGGCCCCTAATTCAAAATTTGACGACATATTCAGAAAGTGATTTTAATTTCCTGTTGAATTATGTCTATTATATGTTCCTGCGTCAATTAATAACGAAATTACAGCGGGTGTTGCGGTTTTTTTTTCCCGACTGTACAATAATGAAACGGATGGTTGAGGGGGGGCGGTAGCCCCCCTCACATAGAATTAATCTTCAAATAAAGCTGTTCCGAAGTCTAATTTTAATAGTTTTAACATAGGTTTACATAACAGTACGCGTTATCTTACCCCTTAATCTCCAATCTGTATTTATAGTATTAAATTTCAGGGTAAGAAAAAGTCGTGTGAGTGACACACCAGATTATTTCTTTAGTTTAAATAGATATTCGAAACTATCTACTAGTTGAGTAATTTTAAGGATATCAAGAATTGTATCAGGCAACACTTCATATTATTTAAAGAGACTCTTTAAAATCAGTTTCAATTTGATACAATATTTCAGTTATTATTTTAAACACTTTCATTAACGCATTTGCATCATGAGAATATGTAAAAAGGAGACCTTTATCACTAAACTTTTTTTTATTATTATATTTAACCCTTTGCCCACACTAACGCCGCTTTGCCAAATTTAGGGACTCTTTTATTCAACTGACGCCAATAATTGTGAAGAGTAATATTTGATACACATAATGGACGAATAACTCTCTAAGTGCTTAAGTAACAGTTAGAGTTAAAATTTAGTGTTGGATATTGAATAAGAAATCCATAAATTTGAGAAGACTAATCAAAGGAGTGAAATGAAATAGGACTGTCAAAGGGTTAAGTTAAAAAAAAAAAAAAAAAAAGGAACAAAGTTGAGCGTATCAGAGCTCGAAGTGTCCTCCCTTTTATCTGGACACTTTCAGAGATTGTAAACTTCCACCTTCTTTGTTACCACTATTTTTGTACAAAAATCTTTACCACGTTTTTATAGTAATGTGTCGCGATTAAATAGAAACGATATCATCATCATAGCCTTCTAAACTAGATGCCTGTTGCGTGGTTCGGGAACTTGGCAACAGTTCAATCGGTAGATAGCGCCACCTGGTATAGATTGCTCGACTTTTTTATTCAACAGCCACCAAAAATTTTTAAAAGTGGGATTTAATATACCTAAAAGTCGAACAGAATCGAAGAAACGTCGATTATATATATCATATATCACTTCTTAAAATTATTGGTGACAATTGAATAAAAATGTCGCGCAATCTGTACCAGGTGGCGCTGTCTACAGTTTGAACTGTTGCCAAGTTTCCGAGCCACGCGACAGGCATCTAGTTTAGGAGGCTATGCTATCATATAAAAATAGTGGTAGCAAAAAATGGAGTTAAAAGGTTTATATTTTGTGGTTGTTAAGATAATATGCGATTGTTACAAAAAAAAAAAAAAAAAAAAAGAAATTTTTTATCATATGACTATTGGAAATTCCCGCTATTAATGCAGCAGAATCAGTTATTTCTTCGTATACGACATCGCATACAACATTTTTTCTGACATTGTGTCAATTCCACTCATTTAATTTTGTTTCAAGAACGCAATGTTTTCAATGTCATTTAAAGATATAAACGATTTTTGTTATAGTATTTATTGACTGGCCGCCATTTTTTTTTCCTATTCATTCATCGACTCTGAAATGACAAAATTCTAACAATGACTGTCTTTACCTTCCTCTTCTTGTCACGTCTGTTGAAATTTTTTACTTATTTACCATCTTCAATATTTTACTCTGTCTTTTATTATTATTATTTATTTAAACTCTAATTATCAATTAATTAGCTATCCAGTTTCTCAAAATTATTTACTTTTTTTTTAGTATTTCAGAGATACATTATATGTTATTTGCAACGAAATGCATATTACGTAAAATGATTCTTCTTTTAACTAAAAGTTATAGTAAGTTTTTATTTCGGCGCAAAGGTAATTAATTTAGTTGAAAGTTTAATATTGAATGATACGTTAATAATAATAAATGTTAATTAATAATATATTATTGAATAATATATTAAATTGATACATGTTAATAAAAGTAAACTAGAAAAAAAAATGTATATTCAAAATTCATGATCAGTTCATTTATTTTTTAATTGACAATATTTCACAACATTTGTGCCTGACTCTATTAATTAATCTGTCTCATTTTATAGTCTCAAATCTTTGAATTTTGTTCAAAAATGCAAAGATTTCTCATTTTGATTTATATGTATATAAAGAATAATACAAGCGCCATTTTCACATGCAATATATTTTAAATGAAGTATTATAATTATATTTAAAACAGAATTTTCCAATTTGTGCCTGACATTCTGTCAATTCCGTTAAATTAAACTTATTCCATCGACGCAATTTTTTTAATGCTATATGAAAATGTCAGGGAATTTTTGATATAATATTCCTAGACAGTGTGTATGCTAATTTTCCTTATTCATGTATAGACCCTAAATTGACAAAATTAAAACTTTCAAAATGACAGCAGCTTCTTGTTTTCTATTGTCAAATCCATTTCATTGTTTTCTATAGACTTTTATTTTTACGTGTAAATAATGCTTAATTAAATTTCTAATCATTCACAATTGTCGGGGAGGAGGAGAAGGAGAAGGTGCGCACATAGGAACTGATTTAGAACGGCGCTGAGCAGTTTTGTTTCAGTCGCTTTTCGAATCCGGACGAGGTACAAGGTATCTCGGAACAATAGAATCTGAACTATTAAAAATCTTATAATCGTATTCATAATATTTCCATTCATCATTCTTAAATATTAATAATCAATATTAAATCAGTCATGTATCAAATAAAGTGTAGTTTCAAGGATATCGTAGGTTTCAGAGTCTATGTATTAGCAGTTCTAGTTTTACTAATCCCGGACTGCTGGCAGAGGGGTAAGTAGATTTAAACTTATTCTCATTTAATTATATGCTAATTTGTCTTTAAGTAAAAGTTGAAAAATTTGAATTTTTAAATAAATGAGTTAGCAATCCTTAATCCGAGATACTAAATTTAATCAACCCTAATTCGAAATGCATAAATTGATTTAGTCGAAATTCTATGTTGGCTGCAAAGCCATAGTGGTCCGTCGATTCACGGAGGTTTAATTATCTATTAATTTAACTAGATAATATAATTAATCGCAATTCGTTAAATTAAAAAAAAAAAAAAAAAAAAATTGTAAAGTGAAAAAATTCTTTTGTTTACGTAGGATTAAATTATCTGTATAAGAACTTTAAAGTAAATTAAAATTAATTTGTGGAAATAAATCATTAATACAAAGTTAAATTGTTTTGATATAAAACGTAATTCAAAGTAGTTTCGTTTTCATGCATACGTAGAAGTTTTGTTTTGAGAGAAAACGTAATTCAAAATAGTTTGGGTTTCAAACCGAAAGTTTTGGTTTGGAATTTCAGAAATAAACTTTCATGTTAAGTAATTGTTGAATAATTGAGTGTATGAGAATGAAAAGGGTGCTTTTAATATTTTATTAGTTTATTTATTTCAGTAAAAAAAAAAAAAAAAAAAAAAAAAGAACTATTCTATTATGTGTGTTTCTTTTCATTTGTTCTTATATTTTTTTGTTTTGTTTTACTTCCTGATCTGCAGAATAATAATTTAATTCATTCGATTAATTCATATTTAAATTTAATTGTTTGTAATTAGTTTACTCATAAGATGGGTAGAAAGGGAAAAACAAGGGCGAATGACGATGAAAAGAGTGCGTTGTTCCCAAAATCTAATGAAGTGATAAAATTTGAAAATGTAATTAAAGAAATAGAATTTATAAAATCGAAAGTCAATGATTGTGATAAAGGCGATCAAGCCAGATTAAAAATCTTAAAAGATAAGGTAAATGCACTGGAGGTTAAATTCGAGGATATAGTTACAAATTTTTCCGAAGAGGAAAACGATGAAAACTCTGAAGAGGTGTTAAAGAATAGGGACATTCTGTTAGAATTATCCGTTGTATTAGAGGGTAAATCGCAATCAAATACTCCAAATGTAAATAATGATGCATGTACCAAACCCGGGACTTCTGTTAATTCGCATATTAGTCTTCCCAAACTTGAAATTCCTTATTTTTACGGGGATAATGAATCTTGGTTGTCATTTAAAAATTTATTTAAATCATCTATTCTGGATAATGACAGCCTTAGTGAGGTTGAAAAGCTACAATACCTCCAATCGTGTGTAAGAGGTAGTGCATCAAAACTTATTCGTGGATTTTCGTTACAATCGGAAAATCTTAAACACTGTTGGGAAATTCTTACTCAGCGCTACGAAAATAAACGTCAATTAGCTATAACTCAAATAAATAAAATCTTTTCAGTAAAAGTAAACAAAGCGGATGATCCTAAATCGTTTTTCAATTTAATAGATACTTGTAACGAAGCGGTGCGAAATTTATCGACCCTCGGATTGGAATCTAATCCTCTTAGCGATCTTATTCTTATAAATTTCATGATTTCAAAATTGGACTCATCCGTTAGGCATAGGTGGGAGCTCAGTCTAGAGAATACGCAAACTATTCCCGATTTAAATTCGTTTCGTACATTCATTGAGAGGGAAGCTTCGAGTCAAACAAAGCTTGAAAATAAACCAGGAATGTTTAAGAAGCCAGTAGAAGGTAGTAGTGTAAAAAAATCTTGTGTCAATAATTCAATACTAGTCAAAGAAAATAAATGCGTCGCCTGTTCTCAAGTACATCAATTGTTTAAATGTCCCAAATTCAATCGAATTAGTGTTCAAGAGCGATGGGACTTAGTTAAATCAAAATCACTGTGTGAAAATTGTTTGCGAACTAATCATCAAGTGCGTCAATGTAGAATTAATATTAAATGTAAAGTATGTGCAGGTTCACATCACACTCTTCTGCACATTTATACACAGAATTCTGCAGATCAGGGAGGCGGCCTTGTTACTACGTCGGTGGCCAATAGTTCACAATCTAATGCAAATTTTAGTAACCTAAAGGTGTTATTGGCTACCGCCCTTATAAAGGTTAGGTCACCTAACGGCAAAATTATTCAATGTCGGGCGTTAGTTGATAGTGCCTCACAAAATAGTCTCATAACAAAGGACTGCGTTGAGAAGCTAAATTTGCCTTTGTTTGGCACTTCTCATCGACTTATAGGCATAAACGGTCTTTCCGCAGAAACTGTTTTAAATTTTACGGAATTCTCATTCTCGCCATATTTCGCTAACGAGTATAGGAACTTAAAAGCGCTAGTAGTAAATAGGGTTACTGCCCCTCTGCCGAATTTCCGGGTGCAAACGACGTCTTGGCCACATACAAACAATCTTCAATTAGCGGACATGAATTTCTTCAAGCAACAACCCATCGAAGTTTTATTAGGTGCAGATATTTTTGCGTCACTAATTTGTGGCACACCGATATCGGGAAGGCCAGGAGAACCATCTGCCATTCCCAGTTCACTTGGGTATTTACTCAGTGGCCCCCTCTCAAGGGATGGAATGGAACCAGAATCAACATATAGCTCATCGTTTCTCTGCCTTAACTTGAACGATTTTTTTGACAATCAGCCCATAATATCTTCTAAGAGTGAAAACGGAACCGATCCGGCAGAGGAACTATATAAATCTTCCACCAAGCGCAACCCCGAAGGCCGCTATGTTGTAAAATTACCCCTCCATGATGAGATAGATTTGGGGGAAAGTGCCAACTGTGCACTAAAAATGTTTAAGAAACTGGAAAATCGATTTGCGCAGAATCCCAAACTAAAAAAGGAGTATGCTCAGTTTATGTGTGAGTACTCCGATTTAGGTCATATGACTTTACTAAAGGCTGAAGAGCTTAATCGTCAACCCAATTATTATATGCCCCATCATGGAGTTATAAATGAAAATAGTAGCACTACAAAACTACGGGTAGTGTTCAATGCGTCGGCCTTAACTACAAATGGCAAATCCCTGAACTCCTATTTGTACAAGGGGCCAAAACTCCAATCCAGTATTTTTAGCAATCTAATTAGATTTCGTTTAAATAAAGTTGCCCTCTCGAGTGATATCGAGAAGATGTTTAGGCAGGTTCTAGTCGCAGAGCCTGATACACACTTTCAAAGAATATTTTGGAGGGCCAATGTTTCAGATCCACTCAGAGTGTATAAATTGAACACTGTTACTTATGGCACAGCCTGTGCTCCATTTTTAGCCCTGCGTACCATATTACAGCTATTAAACGATGAAGAACCCAATTTTCCCGTAGCTGTGCAGGCTGCCCGCAACAACCTGTATATGGACGATTTCCTTGGAGGGGCTGAAACAATCGAAGCCGCTCAATCATTGGTCACAGACCTTCAGGCATTATTTAATGCTGGGGGCTTCAAGCTGCGAAAATGGGCTTCAAATTATGTGGAAGCTCTAGTTCAGGTCCCAGAACCTTTAAAATCAACAAATCAGGAATTATCCTTAAACCCCGATCAATCCCAACGTATTTTAGGACTAAACTGGAATTTAACATCGGATACACTGCAGGTTGGCGTCAACACAGAAGAAAACGTTAAAACTAAACGACAATTGTTGTCCGTAATTGCACGCATCTTCGACCCTTTGGGTCTGTTATCCCCTGCCACTATTCTTTTAAAATTGCTTCTACAAGATGTTTGGAAGCTAAAACTTGGTTGGGATGATCCTTTACCACCAGACATTCAAACCAGGTGGAACGAATTTTATGAAAAAATTGCTTCCTTTAAGGCCATGTCAGTACCCAGATTTTTAGACCTGAAGTCTGAACTTATTTTCCAGATTCTGGGATTTTGTGATGCGTCAACAAAGGCATATGCTGCCGTAATTTATATACGCCCAAGTCAGAACTCATCTTTAAAATTGATTGCAGCTAAAACCCGTGTAGCTCCTTTAAAACCCATTACCTTGCCTAGGTTGGAGCTATGCGCGGCTGTATTACTCTCGGAACTTTTGGCAGTCGTCCAGAGCTCGCTGGATTATCAGGTTGAGGACATTCTCCTATGGACAGACTCAACAATCGCCCGTAGTTGGATCTTAAATCCACCCTTAAAGGGCAACACATATGTCCTACACCGAGTAACCAAAATTAGGGCTCTCACAGACCCCACATCATGGCATCACTTACCAAGCAAACTTAACCCAGCAGACTGTGCAACCCGTGGGCTGTTACCCGACAAATTACACCACTTTAACTTGTGGTGGTCTGGACCTGATTGGTCAAAGATTCCGGTCTCAGATCATGAGTCCAAGATTGCTACCTCAGTCCCATGTACAATTGTGGGAATTCCTGGACTAATAGAGTCAATTCCAAAGCAAGAATCCGTTATAGAGGATTTGGTTTCAAAATTTTCATCAAGTAATAAACTTTTTCGTGTAATTGCATTTATGAAGCGATTTATAAATAATATTAGAAATGCTACAAAATTGAAAGGACCAGTCTCAGTACAAGAAATTTCAGAAGCTAGAAAAATTGTTATTAAATTCGTCCAACAAAGGTCCTTTGCTTCAGAAATCGCCCTTTTGCAGCGCGGCCAACCCGTGGCAAACAGCAGTAAATTAAAAAATCTAAATGTGTTTCTTGATTCAGAAAATCTATTGAGAGTGGGAGGTAGAATTGAAAAAAACATCACTCTGCCCTATGATACTAAACATCCAATACTCATACCTAAAAATCACCCTTTTACATCGACATTAATAAGACATTTTCACACGTATAGTCTTCATGGAGGTGTCGACCTAGTATTAAATCTCATTCGCCAGTCTTACTGGATTCCTGATGGTAGATCCACTGTGAAAAAAGAGCTTCGTAAATGTGTCACATGTGCCAAAGTCCAACCGACCCCAATTCAACAAATGATGGGTGACCTTCCCAGTGCAAGAGTCAACCCTTGTAGACCATTTCAACATGTTGGCCTTGATTATGCAGGCCCTATTCAAACAAAGTGTGAACATAAACGAACAAAAACAAAATTTAAGTCCTATATTTGTCTATTCATCTGCATGAGCACCAAGGCAATTCATCTCGAATTAGTAACAAGCTTAGCAACTGAACATTTTTTATATGCCCTACAAAGATTCATAGCGCGTCGAGGCTATCCTACTGACATTTATTCTGACAACGGACGCAACTTTGTTGGTGCCCATGCCCATTTGAAGAAACTCGTGACACTTTCAAAAACCAACACTATTCAGGAATTTGTAGCAAATAGACAAATTCATTGGCATTTTATGCCACCTTACGGGCCTAACTTTGGCGGCCTATGGGAATCTTCCGTTAAATTGGCTAAACGCCATTTACTTAAAACATGTAAAGGCAGTTGCCTATCGTTTAAGGAGTGTGCTACGATTCTAACTAACATTGAAGCCTGCTTAAATTCTCGCCCCTTAGTCCCACTTTCCACCGAGCCCAACAATTTCTTAGTGCTTACACCAGGACATTTCTTAATTGGGGCTCCGCTTCTCCAGCTTCCTGAACACTCTTTTAACCAACCTAATCCATTGTGTACCAGTTTTTCTTCCAGGTGGAAACTCGTCCAGCAGATCAAGAAGCAATTTTGGAGTACATGGGCCAAGTCTTATTTGACGTCACTCCAATCAAGAGGAAAGTGGACGAGCGGCAATACACATCTGCAACCTGGTCAGCTAGTCCTGGTCTTAGAACCCTCAATTCAGCCAGCACACTGGACCCTTGCCCGAATTCTGGAAGTCCATCCTGGTGAGGATGGCATCATTCGAGTTGTGAGTCTGAAGACACCATCTGGAGTCATCACAAGACCGGTGAATCGGATTGCCAGTCTGCCATGCTCAGCCCCCCCCCCCCCGGAGGATGTCGGGGAGGAGGAGAAGGAGAAGGTGCGCACATAGGAACTGATTTAGAACGGCGCTGAGCAGTTTTGTTTCAGTCGCTTTTCGAATCCGGACGAGGTACAAGGTATCTCGGAACAATAGAATCTGAACTATTAAAAATCTTATAATCGTATTCATAATATTTCCATTCATCATTCTTAAATATTAATAATCAATATTAAATCAGTCATGTATCAAATAAAGTGTAGTTTCAAGGATATCGTAGGTTTCAGAGTCTATGTATTAGCAGTTCTAGTTTTACTAATCCCGGACTGCTGGCAGAGGGGTAAGTAGATTTAAACTTATTCTCATTTAATTATATGCTAATTTGTCTTTAAGTAAAAGTTGAAAAATTTGAATTTTTAAATAAATGAGTTAGCAATCCTTAATCCGAGATACTAAATTTAATCAACCCTAATTCGAAATGCATAAATTGATTTAGTCGAAATTCTATGTTGGCTGCAAAGCCAACAATTATTTAATTATTTTTAGCGGTTCAGAAATGCAATAATTTTAAGCGACAAATTTATAACGTACTATGAATATTTATCATTTTATTCCTAATTTATAACTAAAGGTTAGAGTAAATTTTTAATTTGACGTAAAGCCAACTCGCTTAAAAAAATATTTTTCGTTGTTGCTAAGTTGATATGCGTTTATTAAAGCATATAAAAATAAATACATAAAGAGCATGTATTTTCATGACATAGATGCATAAAAAAATTACTGATATGGTTGTAGAATATAATATGTTATTTATAAGACATTATAGCCAGGGACCGATTTACTCAGTTGGAGGCCCAGGGCACTCATGTTCAATGGGCCCCTTTTCCTCGTACTTTAATATTACAACAAACAAAACAAACCGCATATTTTTGATTCAAGTGTCAAAAAAATTTCTCTTCTTTTCATTTTATTGGTAAGAAAGACTTAACTAGATCCGATGCTTGTCTATCGGATCAATGTACATCGCACCCGCGTATCTGCACTGTGGTGCTTGCCTCGGATTTAGTTAGCCTTAGTAAGACTTTGGAATGCAGTATCGGTAGTATGCAGTTGTATTTGCGTTTAGCAAAAATATTGCAATTTTTTCAATGAACTGACAGTTTCCTTGAAAGATTATACCGCTGATATATATAACAGCGCATTAATACCTCCATCTATTGATGAAAAAACAAAAAGCAATGATCATTATAGCAAAATTTGGAAATTTTTCATTTTAACTATTTTTTTAAATGTATGATTGAATTTGTTGGAGGCCCCCCTCAGTGAGAGGGCCCAGGGCACATGCCCCGAATGCCCTGCCTTAAATCAGGCACTGATTATAGCATCACAATATTTGTGTCTGATATTTTATCAATTCCGCCACTTTAAATTAATTTCATTAACGTAAAGCTTTTAATAAAGATGCAAGGAGTTTTTTGTTATGAAATTTATAGACAGAATAAGTGCTATTTTAATCTATTCAGGCATCCAGTATAAAATGATAAAAAATAAATTCTTAAGTATGGTACATATTGCTTTCTTATTTGCCATGTCTGCTTCTTTTTTCTTTCTTCTTTTTTCTTCTTTCAATTTTCATGCTTAAAAAACATTATTATTATTATTTTTTTTCTAAATACAAGTTCCCAATATACAGTTAAAAATAAATTATTTATTATTTTTAGATATTTGAAAAGACAAGTGACATTGTAAATAATAAGATCTGTCTAAAAAGTCATTACAATGCTCTATTGTCATGTTGCTTGCGGACATAGCTGACAATTTTTTAATTTATTCCGTAATGTTGTTAGTACACGCGTTTTTTTCGCACCACTTTTTTGAAGAATTATTTTGTCTAATATTTAATCACGATTATATAAGAAAGAATCTGGTGTGTCACTCACACGACTTCCTCTTACCCTGAAATTTAATACTATAAATACAGGTTGGAGATTAAGAGGTAAGTACTGTTATGTAAACCTGTGTTAAACAATTCAAATTAGGCTTCGGAAGAGTTTTATATGATAATTAATTCTGTATGAGGGGGCTACCGCCCCTTCAACCCCCTGTTTCATTAATGCACCTACATTTATATAGAATTTAATTCGTTATTAAAAAATAATTCTGTTTTTAAAAAATAATTTATTAAAATTATTATTTAAAAAATTATCTTTTATGATAATACAGACAATTTCCATATTAGAGAAGTAGTATAGCACTAAATATATATAAAAAAGTTGAATTTATTCTCAATATTACAGTAAAAAAAATAAATAAAATAAATAAATAAATAAATATATATATATATATATATATATATATATATATATATATTAAAAAGGAAAAGAATCGTAACTTTATTTTAAATTATCGCAGATCGATGGTTCAACCATTCATTTTGAAGGTATTGGCGAGCTCTTTTGAAAAATACCTATCATGAAAATTTACTCCCCTCGAGGGGGGACTTCCCCCTGTCGGGGGGGGGGGGGGTCGGAGAGGCTCCTAGATACACATTTTTTTTTTTCCCAGTTGACTATCTCTATTACAAATAATATATATTCGTTTCATTTGGTTTAGTGCAGACTATAGATGTTAAACTCTACTTACCTGCAATTTCCCCCATACACGTAATGTATTTGAATACTTTTGAATGTCCCTGTACACGGAACCATTTGCTTCATCTCAACGAAAAGTTTACTGTAGCATCCCTATATGATACATTTAGAATACCGAGTTTGGAATTTTTGCTACTATTTTTCTTGAAATATGCTGATAATAGACACACAGACAAACAGATACACAGACCATTCGCTAAAAACATGATTTTCGTATTCAGGAGACCTCAGAACATGTAAATATAACAAAAACTCACGTTCGAAAATTTGACCTTAAAACAATACTTTCTCGAACCTATGGGTAAGAGAAATTAAAAATTAATCTTCGGGGAAAAAAAATGGTGTGGAAAAAAAGGGGGGGAGGGGGGGACGTGTTCTAACAGTTTTTCGGAATCAATTAAAAAGTTGGAAGTTATACTTGCGGGCAGTGTAAAAGTACATTTTAAATGAAAATTGTGTTCCACCTTTAGGCGTTCATTTAAAAAAAAACTTTATTTTGAAAACCTTTAATAAGTTTTTAGGTGTTACCTTTGGCGTTCCCGTCAATGGAACGCCAAAGATTGTGCATGTTGTTAAAAATAGGAAAATATTAACTTTATTTTGAAAACGATGTCACGCGTTCATTTTTAATACTGTATGTGCTTCCGGTGTATACCTACGCCCTTGGCATTTATGGCATCGATTGTTGAATATAAAATTTAGATAATTTAATTAGGAATATGCAAAAGCATTTAGTTAAATAATATAACATTTTAGTAGAACGCCAAAAGGTTGTGCTTGTTGTCAAAAATAGGAAAATACCTCTACGACAATTTGTTAAATCTGCATAAAAAAATGTTTTTGTTGCCGTATTTATTAGACATTAATCATTTAAAATGTTTATCTTAAAATCATGTATTGTTTTTGTATTTTTTCCAGATTAGGAAATAGCATGATGTTTAAAAAATTCCTGAAACTAAAATAATAATAACAATAAAATAAATAAATAAATAATAAAATAAAATAAAATAAGATAAACAAACAGGTTCCAAGCACACACACACACACACACACAAAAAAAAAAAAAAAAAAAAAAAAACTCTACATCTCTACTGCAGTGGTGAGTATCTCGATGTATATTCGCTTCGCAAGCATTAAAACTATGGATAAAATTCTGTCTATGACAGAATTTAATTTAGTACGACAGGAATACTTATATTTGTATTTTAACACATTCGTTGCCGATCTCACGGAACTGCTATTTGAAAAAATACTGCACATCACGCGCTGGCGCGTGATCGGCACAGAGTGTGTAAACACCCTTTCAATAAATAAATCAATAATATACATATATATGAAAACACTAGTCTAAATAATCAGGAAATATACAGCCGAGTCCCGTTGGCTCTGTGGCCAGAATACACAACTACGATCCTGAAGGTTGTGAGTTCGATCCTCACCGATGGGAAGTGAAAAAAATAAAATAATATATCTGAAAACACTAGTCTAAATAATCAAGATATATTCAGCCAAGACCCGTTGGCTGTGGTCAAAGTAATTAACTACGAACCCGAAGGTTGTAAGTGGGAAGGAAAAATAAAAATTATGGGAATTGAAAATAAAAATTATATACATATAAAAGTTTTTACGGATTTCACAAAATATTTTAAGATAGAGTAAGAAATTAAATGGTGAAATTGGATACTGGCAGGCATTTTCGAAGTAAAACACTATAAATTGGTAACGACGCAAAATGCCAGATTGAAAGAAATAGTCCTGTCGTACTAAAAAAAAAAAAAAAGGTTCAGTATTTATTTAATAAAAAAAGTGGGCAGTATTCATTTACAAATTAAAAGAAAGGGGGGGGGGGACGACCTACTATTCTGTCCCCAAATGAAGATCTTTTCCTTTACAACAGTGACAGGTAGTACACATTAATGCTGTCAATCAAGTAAGTTTTGGGGTATATATCTGGTGAACATGTTCGAAAATTTGAAGACAATATAAGCCGACTACGAATGTCATATTATTTTCCTTCAAACGCGAATGATTCAGTTATTGTTTTTCAATCAAGTAAAAACTTGGGAAGAATGGTAAAAACGGATGGTGCTTATTTTAAAGCAAGGTCTTCGGGCTTTAAAACCAATGTAAATATTTTTAATACATTTTATTTTATTTTATTTTCTGTCATCGATCCATTGCATATATTTTCTTCTAGATACATCGATTTAAAAGTCTTTTGAAATGCGATATATAATTTCTATATTAATATCCATGTTCTGCATGAGAGAGTAATCAAATTAGTGAAAAATTGCGTCATTTTGTCAAAATCGTAAAGAATTTAAAAAAAAAAAAAAATTCCCTGGTAACGCAAGTATTTCCTGCACTATTGTGAATTCCTGTAAATGTAGGACTATATTATGTACACAATATGGTGTACATACTTATAAGTCTACCAATAATTAAGTAAAATTATTTTTTTCTATTGAATGTAATTTGTTAAATTGCTTTATTATATTTTACCACAGCCAGAAAAGCTGCTCAGGTATCATACCCATACGGTTAGCAAAGCATTTTTCCTGTTAAATTTTCAGTGCTTGTGTTTTATATAATTACACTTTTTGAGGTTTCCTGATTACTAAGGTCAAGTTTTATAAAGATTGATCTTTGTGTAGGACTGTTATCAGCGTTACTTAAAATAATTTAATAGTCTTAAATTTTATATACATGTATTTACTCTATTCAAATAGAGTTAACAACTTAATAACAAAAAGAGTTAATGAGGAATAAATTTATGCATTGTTAAGGCTGTTACATTAGCTTCTTTCTTTCTTCCCATCTTATTCCTATGGGATTTTTTGCTTCGTTTTATACGGATATCTCTTTCAAAAATAAAGTTTTTTGAATATTTCTCTTTGAATTACTATGCCGCCTTTTATCTTAGTGAGCATCTTAAAAAAAAAAAAAAAAAAAAAAAAAAAAAAAAAATAAATATCTTGTTTAGAAATCAAAAATTAGAATCCTAAATGTACTTAAGGAAATAAAATATTTAAATTATTTTTTTCAAAAAATTGTTCACTATCAAAGAGTAATATTCAAAAACCAGAATTCAAAGAACTTCATTTTTGAATGAAACAAAACAAAGCAACGTAAATCCCATAGGATAACTTGGAAAGGAATAAAGGGGGATGGATGGTTGGGTTTTACGTCACACTAGTGCTGCGCAGATGGGCAATTGGCGACGGTCTGGAACACACCCCTAGAGGGGGTCCGGAGACATGCCATCACAATTTTGATCCTCCACGGAAGGGATGGCTCTCCCGCATCGGTGACCCCCAGAGGTATAATTTTTGATGGGAACATGGAGGACATTGCGGCCACGACAGATTTTACGTGCACCAGCCACCATTAGTGTACACGACGGTCTTTGGCCGGCTCGAGTACCCAACTCGCAATCTTCCAATTACGAACCCAGCGCTCTAACGACTGGGTTACCGCGGCCCCGGAATAAGAGGGAATCTCACTGATATGCGGCTTTAACCCTTTATCTACTGCATTATGATGTACTGCAATTTTTTTCGTGCAATATTTTTTTTTGAGTCACTACATCAAAAATTAAGGGATATACATAAATAAAATACTCATCTTTGGGAAATTTAATCCGTTAGAGCTAACTAATTAAATTGGTACTTTAAAGTACCGTCAGTACACGGAGGGCTAAAATAGTTTCTTAATACAAAAAGACCTTATGACTTTTTTTAACGCAGTTTTAACTCTTAAAAATGTTAATAACGAGCGAACACTAATATGTTACAGCACAAGAAAATTTATTTTTGAAAATTATAATTTATTTTTAATTTACTTACTTTTTTTACACATAAAAACAGATTTTACACAAACTTAAATTTGATGATATTCAAGGAAACAATTTTTCTTTTCATTAATACGCAAAAATACATTACACGTTGCGCATTTTGAGTGAGGTTTCGATTGAATGTTTTTTAAAGCACAAAAAATTCACAACAACCCCGATTCGACACACAAGTTGGCCAATGGCATCCACGATTTTCTAAGCGGATATCTTTACAGACAGACATGTTCCCTTTCCTCCTCTTGTATGCACAGAAAACTTGCTCATTGCCATTAGATTTGGGTCTTCCTTTTCGTTTAGGTTCTGATTTTGATTTTGTAAGCAGTCCTTTGGTTGTGCAACGCCTATATTCCAAAGAAGATATGTTTTCTTGCTACTCTTTATATACTATATATGCAGCTAAATGTTCAAATGTGGTATCCACAAACTCAGATTTTTATGGGTAAAATGGAACTTCGGTCTGGACATCTCTTTTTTTTCCATTGCCTATTCACTCTTGATTTACTTCATCCTGGGGTAGGAAGTACTGTATTTTCTGAACATGAACTACTGCACCGTGGGTCTTGTTCAGTCTCTTGGTCGTCTTCTTCAGAATCTGACGAATATTCTAGCAGATTATTTGCAGGGACTTCTTCATCTGAAGAATCATCTGTTAGTGCACAACTGCTTTCAGATGGTAGGCTCTGTAATAAATACAAAGCCTCTTGAAGTCTGAGCTTCATTTTTCCAGACATTATAAGTAGAGGAAAAAAATAATAGCATCTTGAAAACCTTCTATTACTGTTAAATCTCAGTTACACACGAAGAAATTAAAATGTTGTAAATTTTTGAATAAAGAATAGATATTTCATTTAATTTTGTGGCAAAAGAAAACAAGCTCAGATTCAAATTTCAAAACTTTTCGAAAAAGTAAAAAAAAAAAAAAAAAAAAAAAGTAAAAAAGCTAAAGCCGTGGGTCTTGTTCAGTCTCTTGGTTGTCTTCTTCAGAATCTGACGAATATTCTAGCAGATTATTTGCAGGGACTTCTTCATCTGAAGAATCATCTGTTAGTGCACAACTGCTTTCAGATGGTAGGCTCTGTAATAAATACAAAGCCTCTTGAAGTCTGAGCTTCATTTTTCCAGACATTATAAGTAGAGGAAAAAAATAATAGCATCTTGAAAACTTTCTATTACTGTTAAATCCCAGTTACACACAAAGAAATTAAAATGTTGTTAATTTTTGAATAAAGAATAGATATTTCATTTAATTGTGTGGCAAAAGAAAGCAAGCTCAGATCAGATTCAAATTTCAAAACTTTTCGAAAAAGTTTAAAAAAAAAAAAAAAAAAAAAGTATAAAAGCTAAAGAAATAAGTTAAACTAAAAAGAAATTCCAAAAAAGCATAACTCTATTACAGTTTAGTAATGACCCTACAAAGCAATGAAATACAATAACAAACTACATGGACGTAAAGTAAACACGAAGTTGTGCTTTCTCTAACATCCAGTGTACTGACGGTACTTATAAGTACCACAAAGTTAATCAACTGTAAAATCAATTATATACACTGTTAACATAAAATAAATAGTCAAATCGTTTTCTAAGGTCTTAACTAACATAGAAAAAAAATAAGGAACTTAACTTTTGACTTTAACCACTTTTGCGGAACAAAAATGACAATCTTTGCAATCCGATCAGAATGACAGCTGAAAACGCAATATCAGTTTTAAAACTATTCGCCTTCCCAGCTAAAATACTCACCATAGAACCCGTGCTGCCATATATCTTGGAAGAACGGAATTAGACGAGTGTTCTTGCTAAATACCATTAGAATATTCGTAAAAATGGTTATTATATGTAATTTTGAAGTGGATGGTACTTATAAGTACCGTCAGTAGATAAAGGGTTAACTTGTGTTACGTGTCGGTGGATATCTTTTGAGAATGCCAAATTTATACCATTTTATATGGAAGGGTGTTTCATCCTATATTATCGCAGGTGCTCCACGGAAAATGGTGACGACACACACACACACAAAGTTTATTTTTTACTGATGTATTTAGTTTTATTTTATTTATTTTTACTGTTTACTAAAAAATATTCAATAAGTTATTTTTTTTTTTTTTTTTTTAATTTATTTGAAAGAGATGCAGTAACTTAAATTGGATATGTACTTTGAAAATATAAATGAAATAAAGAAGAGAAAAAAATAAATGGTCTGTTTTTTCTGTAATAAAACATAAATGGTAAAATATAATTATTATTTATTATAAAAAAAGTATAACTTATTAAGAGAAATGAAAAACAAAATAAAATAAATAAAAAATATAGCATTATTCTTGTTTTTACTTTCTTCTATATGTATATATAGAGAAAGTATTGGATTCGTGAAATTTTTTTTCCGATAGATGGATATTCATGGGATATGAATATTCGATCCCATATCGAATATTCGATCCCATAAATATCGAAATTTTTTTTCGATGGATTTACACGTTTTGGGATGTACTGAACACGATTTGACTATTTTTTGAAAATGTCTGTCTGTGTGTGTGTGTATCACAAAGTTTGTGGACGCTGTATCTCACGAACCGATGAACGAAATTTAACCAAACTTGGTATTTAGTTGGACCTTGGCATAAACTGGTGCTGATTAGATATGTGAAACAATTGCTCAACAGGTGGCGCTGTGATCGCATATTTTCTAAACTTTTAACATGGTTGTATAGGATAAAATTTCGCATAAATGTACATAATGAGACTTATTTTAATCGTGTGGTTGAAAAATTAATATGAAATATTGATAAAAGTAGTAGTTAACTAGGAAAAAAAAATTGTGCATGTGGGAGCATCGCTTCCCCACTAGGGGGGGGGGGAAGTCCTCCCCCCCCCCCCGGGGAGTAAATTTTCAATATGGGTATCTTTCGAAAGATCTCGTCAATTACTTTAAAACGAATGGTCGAGCTATAGATCTGTGATAATTTAAAACAAAGTTATCGATTTTTTTAATCTTTTAACGAAAAAAAAACTTGGAAAAAATCTAATTTCGTCTGATTTGCAAAAAATTGACATCTTTCGACATTTAGTAATAATATAATACTGTCAGATAAAAATCATCTGAATTTATAATCGAAAATAATTTCATAATTTAATAAATATTTTGTACTGAATAAATTTTGTGTAAAATTATACAGAAGAAAGTCATGTGGTGGCCACATCATACTACCACATCATAAAGTGTGTGTCATAAATTATAATTTCTTCGGGAAAAAAAAAAAAAAAAAAAAAAAAAATCTGGTGAGAGACAACCACACGACTTCCGTTACCCACTATTACACGTATTATATGCATTTTTGAGAGATAATGTAATTATAAAACATAAAAGTGACCTAAAGAGAAAATCGTTAGAGCCATTTTTGATATACCAACTTTTGAAAAAAATCAATTATTGACAGGAAAACAATAATTACATACAAAAGCATATTTAAAAGTGAGTTAAAATGACGAGTTTAAAAAAAATCCGTACAACCGTTTTTAAAGGAACGCTTTGCGAGGCCTGAAATTGAGCTATTTATACAGGACGCCTATCAATTTTCCTGAACTAACCAACTATATCATTCGAAAGGACATCTAATAGAGTGTTTATATAACAAGTTTGAAGAAAATCGTTAGAGACGTTTTTCAGATACGGACTTACGGTCCCACTTCCGGTTTCCGATGTCCCACTTCCGGTTTTTCAATTTTCACCAAAATTTGGAAATTTCATCTGTACACCAGACGTATTTCAATTCTAAAGTTTCGTAGCTCTATCTTTATTAGTTTCTGAGCTATACTAGCCAGAAGATTCTCCACATACATACACACACACACACACACATACATACACACTGACCAATTGCCAAAAACCACTTTTTTGGACTCAGGGGACCTTAAAACGTGTAAATCAGGTGAAAACCCGATATCGAATTTTCAGACCGAATACAATACTCCCATTACCTACGGTAGTAGGGTAATGGAAGTAAAAAGTATATTTTATGCTGTCTAAGAAGAAAAAGGGGACTTTTTTTTTTTCTTCTTCTTTGTGTGTGTGTGTATGTAAGTAACTAAGTAAAAATTTCTGTAATAAATGTATATCATGTTTTCTCTAAGAAAACAAATAGAATTTTATTTTTTATTTAATTTAACTTGTTTTTGTTATTGCTAAAATGGTAATAAAGTATATCAAGGTTGTCACATGCTGTAATCATTAGTAATACGTTTCGCCGATAATTTAAGGTAAAAATTACTGTATAAATGTTCTGGTGAAAGAGTCAGGGAAAAAAAAGGCGGGTTCGCAGCAATCCTGCTACATGTAATAAAATACAATGAAAATTATAATTATCTTTAATAAAAATTGTTATTTCTTCTAACAAGATATTCTAATTGAATTTACTCCACGTTAAAAATGCTCTAGAAATTTTCACTTGTTTAAATTTTCGCTGATAAGGGTAGAACAAGGTTTAAATGTAGTTCTAAAAAGATATTTACAAAAAAGAATGACGAAAAGGAAAAAACAAAAACCTTATTTCTGCTTACAACCCTTTTCCCCCTTTTTGATTGAGTGTTGCTAAATTAAATACTATGAGGAATTATATTTACTATGAGGATTTATCCCTTATAGTTGAAAATGTTCTCAGAAAAGTGTAATTTATTAAGAATTTATTAAATGTATTAACTTATTTATCTTATGAAAGATGGCACCACTGTGCAAATCAATGTGTACAAATCTGAGATTAGGGTTAAAATTCCACAATTTAGTAATTTTTAATTTCTTGGGATACTAGACAATAATAAAACTTAACGATAGATAAATCGAGAGAAAACCTATTGTTAAAAAACCTAGAAAATAATGAATTTATTTATTAATGTTACGATGCATTAGAAACATCTGAATTACATCTACATGTAAAATTTAGGAACTGTTAAATTTTCAGGTAAACCAGTAAAAATTTACATAAACTGTTCTTACTATTATACCAAAAATGACAGAAACGAAAATAAATAAATAAATAAATAAACAGGAACAGAAAACTCTACTTTGAGAATCAGTGTCTGTAATATAAATTGTGATAAAACAATTCAACATCTGAGAAGAAAAGATTCAAATTAACTTCTCATGTGACAAGAAGCTGAGATGATGAATCTGTTAATAAAGCAGACAAATTGAAGTATTTTTACAATTTAATAGAATTTTCAAACCTGCATCTTTATAATACTTTTCAAAAATTTTGAAAAAAGAGTTTATGGCTTCAGTGTGTCTGTCTGTCGGTCAGTCTGCTTGTCTGTATATGCTCGAAATCCCGTAAATACTTTAAAAATACCTTAGAACTTTTTATATTCTATTCATGTTTATTATGATGTGTTTCCTATTCAAAATGGCGTAAATAGCTAGACTTTTTTTTTTTTTTTTTTTTTTGTATACTGGGGCATCTCAAAGAATTCTCATACACTGCGTTCAGTGAGGGGTATTTCTCTTATTACCACAGAAAACATAATAAGTATACATTATTCGTAAGCACAAATGCTTGTTTTCTATGGCTACTGTACGATTAGCATATATGATTTGTTTACAGGGACACCCAAAAATTTTCAGATACAATAGGAAATATAACTAGAGATTGCTGAAGCTGTATTTCAAGTTGTGTTATGCATTTTCAAAATTTTCTAACACAATTTAAAAGTGACTACGACTTTGATTTATCTATCTCTCTGATCGTTCGTCCGCGTTATAAATCCCCGTAAACCTTTTTTTGAAGCCTTGAACCGTGGTTTATGTTATTTAAGTTTTTTTAAGTCATGTTCACTATTGAAAATGGTGTAAATAGCATGGCATGTATGTGTAAATGTTCAGCTCAAAGAATTCGAATACGTTGCATTCTATGAAAGGTATTTATTAAAAATATATTTTAATCATTGCACTGCATAAAACGTAACGTAATTAGACATTATTCATAGGTACAAAAGCATGAAAATGGTATTATTATAATTATTGTTTGGTTTACAAGTTACCACAAAAATTTCCTGTATGAATTAAACGAAGATTGCTGGAAATGACAGTGGCGGTCGCTCGAAGCCCGAGGCAAAAGTCTCACTGGGCACTCTTGTACTTTCCCTAACTGCATATCTTCTCCACACGACATCCACAGGATATCCTATGGATAAAAATATCCTAAGGACATCTTCAGGATATGCTATGGACAAGTGTGCTGTTAGGGGTTTTACTTAAACTTATAACCATAAAAGGCATTGAAGCATACAAAATTGGTTATTAATTTCAATCTAATATGGAAGGGGGGGGGTGCGCTTGTCTTGCCTTAATCAAGCCTTGCATAAATGGGTTCTTTTTGTTGTTGGGTTGTTGCTCTACGGTCACTTTTTGCATGCTGTAGTAGTCTTTTAGATCGGAACCTATGACTCAAAGCGGAAATGCAGTGAATGTTTCAGGTAAAAAAAAAAAAAAAATGGCACGACAATTTTACCAGATACATACACATAAAACTTGAGTTTTTTCTTTAGTCCTTCATGATCAGAGGTCTGCGAGGTTTGCGTTGACGCAGACCCCATCTTAACTCAATGATTAATTAAGTTAATCTAACTACCTAAGTATTAGATATGAAATTAGCACAGAGACTCATATATAAAAAGAAAACCAAGAGTTTATTCAACCAGATTAATGGGAGGGCGATCTGGAATTGCGGTAGCTCAGTCAGCGTATTTAAATTCTTTATCAAATAAATGCGTATAATGACTAATTTTAGATAATTTTAAATATCTCACCCCAGAATAGTAGAAGTTATGGACGGATGCCCTCCTTTACGTATATACTGTGACTTCCAACTGATTCGTGGATTCCCGGCCGAAACAGTTTCCATTCACAAATTCTCGCACTGAAGCATCCCAACACTTCTCAAACTGCTTAACTTAACCACCACTTAATCTCAACAACTGAAATATAACTTTCTCCGCACTTTTTTACGAAAGCCATCTCTATCTTATACTACTTTCTACCAACTTCCTTTCTCTTCATTTCAATCAAACTTTCAAAATCGCTTCCAATTCATCTACCTCTCACAACCTAATTCCTTCGTTGCAGAACCATGTCGACACAAAATTAAACCGACCTAAAATTTCGCCGAATCACTGGCGTTATAATTTCTAGAGCACTCCTACACCCATACCCGTTGACATTCTACTTGGAAGTACATTTTAAGTTGTGTTACGCGTTTTTAATATTTCCCAATAAACTTTAAACTGATTATGACTTTTTATATGCGGTTTATCAGCCTCTTTATCTCTTGCCAGCGTTTTTAATACTGCAACTGTTTTTTGACGGACATGAAAATGATATGTTATAGTTAAGTTCCCAGTAGCATGTTCTTTATTGAAAAGTGCATAAATAATGCTGCTAGTTTATATACTGGAACTCGCCAAAAAATTTCTGATGTATTACAATCTATCAGAGGTATTTTTTTAAAGAAGATTTTAATATCTTTATGCTGCACGCAACATAGTGAAATTTATATATACACTAAGCAACAACAACGACAACAAAAAAAAAAAAAAAAAAAAAAAAAAAAACGCACTTGAATATTTTTTGTTTGCGCCTTCTACAACCACCAATTTTATCTTTTAAAAAGCAAATTTTTGAACAGTTTTTATTATGTTGTCCTCCACATACCCTTTAGCGTTGAGTTCAGTGTTAAAAACAAACTGCAATTGTCAAAAAAGCTATAATTTTAGAAATTATTTCAAAAATGGTAATAATAAGGCAGGCAGTTAATGATGACACAAAAAGTATTAACTTTTGAATGAAAATAAAAAAAAATATTTGAATACGTGAGAGGGCAAAATAATTAAATATTAACGAAATATTGGTAAAATTATTTTTAGAAAGATATAAATTTTTTTGGCCGTTTAAACTGGATATTTGGCTTTAGGCGGCCATGTTGCTCATCCAAGCGAGATGGCCGCAAGTTAAAAAGCCATTGCTTATAAAATCGGTGTGTATTACATTTAGAACATAAAATAGATCCAGCAAAAGTGTTTAGCAGCATAATTTCTTTAACTACAGTGCAGCGGCTATTAAACAAAGCAGGTTTAAATGACAAAAAATTTGAAAAAGATCAATTGTTAGTGAAGAGAGATAGGAAAGCAAGACTAAAAAATTAAAAAATGATTAGTTATTGGGCTGAACTGATTCTCCCTGATGTGTCAAGTTTAATTTATTTCGAGTTAAAGAATACAAGCAGATCTGACAACGAAAATACGACCGATTTAATGACAATCGCATTTTTAAAACAGTGACACATTCTCCGTACATTATGGTACGGAGGTGCATAATGTTTCGAACAGTGGGGCAAATTTTTATGCTCAAGGGATCAATTAACTCGAAATAAAACACAGTCTTTATAAAAGTGGTGCCTGACCGACAATTTTGGAGGTATCTTGAACATTTCCGCAAACAACATTTCAAGATGATAATGCGTCTTACTACACGACGTCTGTGGTAAGTTTATTCACTTCAAATTGTCAAAATTTCCTATCCATTCCCATGAGAACATATAATTCTGTAAGTAATGATATCTTTTTTTATTTTACGTTAAATTTCACGAAAGATATAGTAGAATTTTTTCTGTACCAGACATGGAAATAGTCCTAAATGCGATCCGCTCGTCTATAAAAAGGCGGGCGAGAGGGCAGAGGATTTGAAATTTGCAGCCTACAACTCTTCAAGAACTAGAAAAAAAAAACATTTGTGATATTTGACACAGTGAAATTTCTGAGATTTATATTAAAAGACTGTATAATACTACGCCATTGCGCATTAAAGCAGTAATTCCATATAAAGGTGGAATTAATTCAATGCAGAATACGTATTTTTAATAAAAAATTGCTTAGATCTAACAAATAAATAGTTTTATTTCATATATTAAAATATAACTTGTTTGTTTCATATAAAAAATCATAATAGAATACAAAGTGTATGATTATTGTACTATGTTTAAAAAGAAAGTTTCATGCACATTTTTATAAAGTACTTCGTAGAGTGTAATAAAGTGAATTATTAAATCGAAAATGTACATAGGTATCATTTCACCCCTTTGATATTATGCAAACAAGATAATTTTATTTGTTTCAACCATTAATTTTTAAATTATTACAAATAAAAAAGGTATAAGTCATTTTCTCTGCAGTGCGCCTTTTTTTTTTTTTTGTCGCTTAGTGTATATGTACTAAGATACGAAAAAACATTCTTTCTGTAGATTAAGATGTTATTCACGTATTTACAAAGCTCCACAAAATTATTCAGATGCATGTTGTTATAAAAATGGAAATTGCTCATTGTTAAAGTTTCATGTGTTACTTTAAGAAAAAAATTCTCTAATTGACATCTAGAAAATAAATTTTGGTTCTGGTAAAAATAGTTCCAAGTCATTCCTTATAAATTCTAATTCTTTTGGATAGCGAGTTCAACAGAGACCTATTAGAATTGTAGAGCGTTTTTATATATTTTCTTGGTCAAACTTATTTAAAAATGTCTGCAAATAAATGCGAACATAAAGGTCAAATTTCGCATCTATAATTTTGTTTTATGACTCATTCCAGGAAATCAACGGAGAAGTTCTGTCAATACAAAGAATTCATAATAATCATAATATTATTTCACCATCTGGAAAAGTATAGACTAGAAATTCTCGATCATTTCGTCTGTTCAATTTATTTGTTTATCTTATACGATTAACTGTTAAACCTATATTTGTAGTTTAGGGATTCAGAAAATGACTACTGATTCATTCTAGATGAAGGCGGTATATATTTTTCTCACTGTGAAAGGTCGCAATGACAACATTCAAACCCTATGTTATTTCATAGGAAAATTTTGTTTATCGAATTACTCATAACTTATTATTTAAGGTATTTCTTTGAATTCAGTTTTCACATGCAGAAAATTAACAACTTTTAAATTAGTTCTTGTTTACTAGAAATATATATGTTGTTTTCTGATATATTATTCTAGATTATAAAAATGAAGTATGGGAAATTTAAGAAATCTAGTTTTTGAAGAAAAGAACTAATAAAGCTTGTGAATATTTTTAACGCTGAAATGGAATTAAAAAGAAATACTCTAGGTAATGATTAATTTTATAAACAAATCTGCCCCTAAAATAAATGAAGTATGGCTATAAGCGAGGATAGTTATAGTGTGCCCTATTTCAAGGAGTTATTTTTAGTGCATTAAATGGTGCGTGAAAAGTTTTTAGACAATATACAAGGGTATACAAAATCAATATTTTTTAATGCTTTCTCTTTAAAAATAAAGCTTTAAAGAGGCTTTTGTGAGATTATTATTATTTTTTTTTCATAATTAAAATGAGCATATGTAGGGTAGGTGCTTCAGTGATTACCATGCTCCAGTAAAGTTCTATCCCAAAATAAAATCTACCCCCTAAAAAGAAAAATAATAAAATCATATATTTTACATATAAGAATTTTAACATTTTCTGTCAAACACTGGAGCATAGGGTGCTAATAACTGGTAAAAGGAATGACTGTAGTGCCAAACACTGGATCATAGGGGGACAATTACTCATATAAATAAAAACTGGCAGTGTCAATTACTGAAGCACTGAGTGGGTGTCAAATAAAAATTCATAAAAAAAAATAATTGTTATCAAATGTATATATTGTAACATATATGTGGTTCTGGATGTCTTTCATGTCATATGTATTAAAGTAAGATTTCTAAAAAAATTTTCTGATGGCTAGAACATTAAAACATCAGAGATTGCTCTAAATGTGTCAATCACTGGTGCACTTACCCTATTTGTAGTGTGTCAGGTATTTTTTAAAAGCTTAAATATTATTTCTTCTTCTTTTTTTTTTTTTTCTATACAAATTTTTAGTGAATGTTACAAGCTAAGTTTTTTTTTTTTTTTTTTTTTTTTCCCTATTGGAAATATTTAATAGACATTTTTAATAATTGTTTTAGCAGTTTTCTTCGATTTAACATAGTGAAATATTTTACAAAGAAATAGTGGTGTTAAAAAAGGTATAAGTTAATACAAATGTATATAAATATTAAGTATTAAAAAAAAAAAAAAAAAAAAAAAAAAAAACATTTAAAAGGTAACAATAGCATTTTAGTTATTTCGAGTATTAAATGTAAAAGTACGACATTTTTTACAACATTACCTATTTATATAAAACACAACATATATATTTTGTAATCATACAAAACTAATTCTAGGATATTTACGTTCTTAGAAATTAGAATAGGGAGGCCTAGCTTTGATCACTCGCTTTGAAAAGCATCCTCAAGTTACAATAAATTCCATTTGGCACAGTTAATACATTTAAATCCTAGATTTACCAAAGAGTACTTTGGAACTCTTTATAATAATTATCGACGATTAAATTATATGAATTTGTTAATCCGGTGCTTATTTTATTACTGTTCAGAGAATAGAAATTACCTTAATAAAAAAAAAAAGTCCTATTTTCCTTGGGATAACGCTAACGACACTGTTACAATTATATACAACTACGTCACAGCTATGACGCAGCGTTGTAGCTATGATTAGAGCGCCTTAAATAAAATATATAGTCCGGCGTATCGCCGCCATTTTTTTGCCTTAGAAGAGGACAGCATTCCCGTTTGGCGTCCTCGTCGCTTTCTTGGTGATTTAAACAAATTTTGATCTGAAGCTACGATTGGTCAACAAAAGCAATAAACAACAATAATATTCCTAACAACACATTTTTTTCACATTACATTATCAGGATATCCTCTGGATGTACTTGAAATAAGATGTGTTATTAGGTCTGCGGTCTGCTTCTGTTTATTATACAAAATGTCGCCAAAACTCAAATACACAATAATAAAAAGTCTTCTAAAATAAATTTATCAACATTAATATAAATAATATGATTAAAATAACACATTTTTCTGTATTTTTACATTAATTCATGTCAGAAATACAAAGAAAGATATAAGTAATGCTGTTTTATTCTTCTTAAATCATCTTATGGAAATCTGAACATTTTATGTTCTTTTCTTTTGTTATTATAGTAGTTTATCGTTAAATCAACTCCCGTATTGTACTTTACTTAGTTAAAATGATGAAATATAATAAAAGGAGTAACTCTAAAGTAACACAAGACGATAGAAGTAATGACTATTATTTATTTATCAATGGAACGCTCTGAGTGCATGTGGCAACCCTAAGGCAACAAAATGCCTGATGCGCCAGCTCGTAGATACGGAGCCTTAGCTATGATAACATATAATTGCAACTTTGACGTTACAGTTATGTCAATTAGACCTATATTAATTCATTAAGTCAAAATTTTAATGTATTAATATAGAGAAAGTACATTTTTATTCTTGGTTTGAAGGAATAAATAAAACAATGGAAATAATTTGGTTTTAATGAAAAAATACAATAATACGAAAAAACGACAGTTGGCATTTTGGCGGTTCTCTTCCTCGGCCTACGAGATAAAACACCGAATTATGTTCAAACAATTTAGTTCATTTAGAGGAAAACCTGAAAAATGGTTAAAATAAGTGTAATAAAAAACAATCTGGCGTGTCAAGTACACTATTTGCTCTTAACCTTAAATTAAATACAATAAAAACAAATTGCAGATTAAGGGATAAGATAGCAAGTACTATTATTAAACTGACGTTGAAAATAATTCAAACTACGCTACGAAATAGCTTTATTTTACAAAAAATTCTGTGTGTGTGTGGGGGGGGGGGGGGGGAGAGGGGTATCATCCCATTCAATCCACTATTTAAATATTGCATCAATATTTATATAGAATTCAAAGCTGATATTAAATTTTGAAGTTCGTTCCAAATTATTCAGACAGCTTTCATCCGCATCCTTTCTTGAAACTTATCAATCTTGATCAAACTTTTCCAGTAATAATCTTAAATTAACTTCGAAATACAACATTCGAATGGCCTGAAATTATTTGCTTTTAAGCTACTCTTATAAAACACATAGACAAAGATCAAACATTAAAAACTTGACTTAAGTTTTCCAGGAAACATGAGAACATGTAAAAAATATATAGAAAAAAAAAAAAAAAAAAAAAACAAGCGCTGAATATTTGCTCGAAAAATAATGAAAAATAATTTATTTATCGTTTGAGTATGAAGAATTAATTTTAATTCCTTAACAGTTTTCCTTGACAAAAAAAAAATCTATAACTTTGTTTTAAATTATCACATATTTATAGTTCAACCATTCGTTTTAAAGGATATTGACGAGACCTTTCGAAAGATACCCATCTTGAAAATCCCCCCCTCGCCGTCCGGAGGGATGTACTTCCCCCCAGGGGGGAAGCGATGCCCCCACATGCACAATTTTCCCCCCTAATTAACTACTACTATTATCAATAATTCATATTAATTTTACAATCACAGGTTAAGAATAACTCTCATTATGTACATTTATACGAAATTTTGTCCCATACTGCCATGTTAAAATTTTAGAAAAAATAGGATCATAGCGCCACCTACTGAGCAATTGATCCCCAAATCTAATCAGCACCAGTTTATGTCAGGGGCCAACTAAATACCGAGTTTGGTTAAATTTCGTTAAAAAAAAAAGTGAGCTAGGTGGGCGAAATCGACTAGTAAAGTAAGAACGAATATAGTAATAAAGTAAGAATTGGAAATATAATTTTTATTTCTTATATTAATCTATATCTGAAATAAAAATTATAAAGATATTAAAAATAAAAGAAAAGTAATTTTCGCTCAAAACTATTTTGGGATAAATTCTTAGTGAAAAATAACGAATATCAGTTTTATTTCTTTGTCATCTTCCATAATACATGAATCCGTTATGAATAGTTTAAACTAACAAATTCCTATTTTCAAAATGTGTTTATTTTCTTTACAAAGCATCTTAAGGTAAACTTTCAATACATCAGCGACAATGGAAAATATTCATATTATCATATAAATCATATTGGAAGATTGACATGGTGATATATTGTAAAGTTTTGGTTTGACAATTTGTTTATGCAAGTTTTAGGTGTCTCGAGCATCATAGATATAGAAAGTTGTTTTCACGACATGGAATATGAGAATTTCAAAATGCAAACATTTTCTAAAATATATGAATACCTATGAATTGCAGAGGTTAGGCATAAAATATGAAATCTATATCACTCTGACACTGCAGATGTTATAGAACGAGTGATGTATTAGTGAGAAAAAATAAGATGTGTAAATTGGAAATAGTGATGAAACCTTTTGTTTATACTATTTCTTTTCTAACAGAGTTATTAATGACAAACTTTTTAATAAAACGTGTAGAATATAAATAGTATTATTTTTTCTAAAAATTGATTTAAAAAAAATTGTGAAAAAAATTTTTACGTATTATTTTATTACCAAAACTAAATTAAAACCTGGCGTACAATCAATAGAAATATATTAAAACTTCTTCACACACCAGTCAGCACAACCGGCTTGCGCAGCAACCGGTCAGCAGCACCGGTTGTGCTGACTTAAAATTTATGGTGTGCGAAGAAGTTTTAATATCTTTCCATTGTATTATTTTATTGTTTAACTAAAATAATAATAATAATAATAATAATAATAATAATAATATGATTCTCTAAATTATTCTTTTTCTAAAAAGGTAGATAAATTTTTCTAACTGTCAAGAACAAAATAAGATGTCATCGCCGTTTTCATGACATAAAATAACTTTAAACTAGAAATCTACCTTAAGAGAAAAAAGGGACACTGAAATTAATTATTAGTTCCCCATCATACTATAGGTATGGGGAACTTAGGTAATCGTGAAAATTTTCGACCTCGTTTTTTTAACTTTTTTACACGTTTTCAGGTGTGAGGAATCCGAAAATATTAAAATGGGTATGGTGTCCGTCTGTAGGGTGTCTGTTAGTTTGTTAGTCCGTTAGTGTGTTAGTATGTTAGTCTGTTTACACGATATCTCACGAACAAATGGTGGCAGGAGGTCAGATCAGATTCAAAATACTATTTATGGCACTGGAAAGAAACTTATTCATTTGAAACATTCCAAATAAAAACTTCAGAAGTTATTGAAAATTTACGATTTTCTTAACATGGGAAAATAAGGCAAATTTTCACTTAAACGTGCATAAAAAGAAATATTTTTATCCCAAAGATGTAAGAACAGCTTTTAAATATCAGTTTTGATACCGGGATGAACATCAACAACTATAAACATGCTACTTTGAAAATTTCGCAAATTATTCGAAATTTACGAATTTCTTAACATGGCAGAATACGGCAAAATTCCGCATAAACGTCGGTTTTGAGGAATATTTTCATCGAAAAGTTGTCAGACCACTTTTAAAATATTATATAAGATAGTGGCATAAATGATCCCTGGGTATGAATTTTTTAATTTAAAAATTTCATAAGTTATTTAGAATTTATGATTTACTTAACATGGCAGAATAGGGCAAAACTGAGCATAAACGTCCATTTTGAGGACCATAAATATGTCTGACAATTTTAAAATAACATTTATGGTATTTGTTTGAGCATCATTGACTACAAATATTTTAATAGGAAAAATTCGTAAATTATTCGAAATTTAAGGTTTTATCAGCATAGTAAATTGGACGATATTCAACATAAATATGCAATTTGGGGATTGTTGCACTGGAAATAGTAGCATAAAAACTAAACAACGAAATTGATCACAATGAAATAAATTAATAATCACTGTGTCAAGCGTTTGATAAAATTCATTTCTTTTAACATGAAGATAATCTGTCTTGCACTAAAAATTTATGAGAACATAATATGATGGGGGAACTGAGTAGAGTCCACTTATGCCAACTAATTTTTGTTTTACATTCTATTGTTTCTTGAAGTATGTACTGCCATGAAATCTTTTATCTTTTATCCATAGTGCATATTTTAAAGGTTAAAAAGTAATTTTAGTGATAGAAAGGCCACTTTTATGGGGAAATGTATTATAAACCAACATCTAATCTTAAAATGCTCCATGTGAATTTAAATAACTTTTAAATTGCTAAATTTTTTGCTATGCGTTTTTTGCATGTAATTGAACAAATCTGGATATTTAATGTTTTATATCTCAATTACAGAATCAGTTACAGACAAAAAGTATCAAATTGAATTTTTCATGAAATTTTATTTTGCGATTGAATTTGCGGATTCGTGATAAAGGTAATAATTTCTTATTTATTTCAAAATGAATATCCAGTTTTGAGACAAATGTACTAGTTAACAGTCGCAAAATTTTTTAAAAGCTTCGGATATAAACAAATTTGTTAGGAACATTATAAAGTAATTACTTATTCCCAAAATTTGGAACGAAAGAAAACAAAATTTAAAGTTTAAAATTTTGTAAAAGCTTTTAAATAATATTTGAGGAGCTGTAGAATGGTATTATTTTTAAAATATTATATAGCTATATTTTGTAATAACTGTATGGATATTTTTAATTGCATCGATTTTCACTTTCATCGTCTCTTGTCCCCTTCAACAATGAAGTGAAATAGAAGTAAGCCAATATTAAGTCTTGTTTACATTAATACATTCTCATTAGGGAAAAATTCTCATTTAACATAAAAGTTAGGGGGCGTCCATTAATAACTTGAGGCGGTTTTGACGGTTTTTTGACCCCCTTTGGGGAGATTTCGTGAGATTTGGCTCGACCCCCTCCCCCTCCCCTAATCTTACGTGAGATTTTTCAAAATTCGTACCTTGGCTCGTACGCTGCAACATTCGTCGAGTCGCATGTGTGGCGGGCCGATGGCGCCTAAAACAATTGAAAGGCTACTGTGCTGCTTCGCGGTATTCTGATAGCCGCGATAAATACTATCGTGTCAGATTTTGCCATATGTAAGTCAAGAAATATGTTTTACTTGAATTAAACTAAATTTTCTCGCAAATTTACACTGTTTGTTGCGGGGAAAAAATTACGTTTTATTTGTGGAGATCCCCCCTCTCCCCCACGTGATGTTGGGTGAGATTCAGCTCGACCCCCCTCCCCCCTGAACACCTCACGTAATTAATGGATGACCCCTTAGCATTGCCTTCAGACGCTCCTGTAAAAGTTGTGTTATTTTGCTAAATACTTTTCCGTATTTGTGTTTAAACTCTAAAGTGCTGACGGCATATGTACAGAGATGCCAACATTTTAATTTATTTCGCAGCACTCTTAATGCTCTCCTCTTTTTGCACACGAAATTTTTTAAAAATACTATTTTTCTTATTTAATCATAATTGATTATAGAATATTTTTACTTTCCGAACACTATAGTGAGGAAAGTATTGTAATCATGTCAAAAATCCGAATTTGAGATTTTGATGTTTCTATACGTTTCGAGGTTCCCTGAGACCGTTTCCACTATTTTTACGATGATGTACGTATGTGTGTGTGTATGTGTGTGTATATGTCTGTGAGTGAACACGCTAGCGTCTAAATGCTTTGTTCGAATAAGCTAAAAGTTGGTACGTATATTGTAAGTCACCATAGTACGAACCCTATAGAGTTTGGTGAATCTAGCACTTACAGTTTTTTTTTACAGGGACACCAGGAAAAATTCTTTATCATTATGGCCTATGGGGCTAAATTTTTAAAAGTGCGATAGCGTCTAAATGCTTTATTAATCTGAGCAAAAAATTTGTACACATATTATAGGTCACAGTTGCACGAACTGTATGCATTTTGGTGAATTTAGCACTTACAGTTTTTTTACAGGGGCACAAAGAAAAATTCTTTATCATTATGGCCTGTGGGGCCAAATTTTTAAAAGTGTGATAGCGTCTAAACGCCTTATTAATCTGAGAAAGAAATTTGTACACATGTAAAAGGCCATACTTGCACCAACTGTATAGATTTTCGTGAATTTAGCACTTACAGTTTTTTTACAGGGACACAAAGAAACATTCTTTATCATTATGGCCTATGCGATCAAATTTTTAAAAGTGCGATAGCATCTAAACGCCTTATTCAATTGAGCTGAAAATTTACATGAATATTATAAATAACTGTTGCACTAAATATAAGCATTTTCGTGAATCTAGCATTTATAGATTTTTACAGGGACACAACGAAAAATTCTTTATCATTATGATCTAAGGGCTCAAAGTTCAGTAGCGTTAAATAAAACTAAACATCGTGTAATATATGGAGAAAAATACTTACACTCTATTATGGTTTTCTCTCTTTTGTTTGTTTAACAACTCCTCTTTCTTTACTTTATCTACAAAACTGTGAATTACTCAATGTTCGGAAAGTCGAGTGGAGTCACTGCAGAATTTTTTTCTATAAATCAGGGGTCGTACTCTCCACCCTTTTTACAGGATACCATCAGAAAAGAGAAAATTTCGTCTTTCGAATGAAAAATTTTCTGATACATTTGTATTAATGTGTTATGATTATCTAGGGCATATATTATCGCATAGAATAAGTGGTACAATAAATTTTAAAATTTCTTATCCCCGAGAGTGTTCTAGGAAAAGGGCGGAGTGTACAACTCCAGATAAAGTGGTGGGAATAAAAGTAGGGGACTCTTACAATGCTATACGGAATAAATTAAATTGTTGACATCTCTGTATATAATATATATATACCAATGAGATTTATATTATTGATTGCTGAGGATAAAATTTAAATGATTTGAACACGAATACGTAAAACTCATTTGTTAAGTAATATAAAGCATATACCTACTAACATTCTAATAAATATTCCGTAAAATTGTTAATACCCGTCACTTTTTTCACACCACTTTAGAGAAGATTAAGTAAGAAAAGAAATTCTCTAAGAAAAGATTGGTATGAAAAAAAAAAAAAAAATGCGCGTACTAACAACTCAACTGAGGAATACTAATTATATTGTTGGCATGCATGTTAATGCTTTAGATGAATGCCAAAAGGCAGCACTTTCTGTTCAAAATAGGAAAATAACCGAATGGTAATGCTTTAAGAGCAAATTATACAAATTTAAATTTAACAAGGATAGGTGCCAACCGTGGCTAATATATCATCGGTTCGAAATAGGAATTCTAGTTTTTTTTTTTTTTTTCCCCTTCAAGTGCCTCGACTTCAAACGCTTCTCTAAAACGATATTATTACAGAAAAGAATAAGTATTTTGCTTATTTGTGTTTAACCATATCAATTATACGTACCACAAGCGTATATATACTCCAGTGGCACATATTGTATCGATTTCGGAGGGTCAAATTTACATAATTCAGACACGAAAACGTAAAATATTTTTCATGAACAATGTAACATTTCAGAAAAATGAAAAGGAAAGGGCATCTTGCTGAATATAGAAAATCATATGGATGTGTTTTTCACATCACTGTTACTGCATACCGGATGTGAGGCAATCCAGTTCCCTTTTTACGTTTAACAATGCTGCGCAATCTTGTAATGATTTGTATTTTATCACCTGTAAACACCTTAATTAAAACTTTCGCGACCGCATGTTTGAGCCTATAGGCCAGAATGATAAAGAATTTTTCTTTGTATCCTTGTAAAAAAAAGTATAAGTGCTGGATTCACCATAATCAATACAGTTTGGGCTACGGTGACCTACAACATATGTACGAACTTTCAGCTCATTCGAACAAAGCATTTAGACGATATCCTGTTCACTCACATACTCACACACATACATGAATCAGCGAAAAATTGTAAAAAGGAACTCAGGGGATCTCAAAACGTAGAAAAACACCAAAATCTCAAAGTCAGATTTTTGATATGATTACAGTACTTTCTTTACATATATATGTATGTTTGGAACGTAAAAATAATACCAAAAGTTACCACTAGGGAAGATATGGAGTTTTTTATTTATTTAATTATTTTTTTAAGTATAGTTTTTGTAGCAATTTATAATTTAAAATTGATGAGTGCATTTTTTAATGTTGCTTTTGTCCACATTTATCAATTTGAATCTGGAGTTCCCACTCTAATTTGTCTCCGTTTTTCTATTTTTTAAAACTCTCTTTTCTATTACCCGCGTATTCCACTAGTGGTGACTTTTGGAACTAATTATTTGTCGCCTAATCCTTTGTCCCCCGCGTTGTCTAATATTCCTAAATACTTTGGCGCCAATCTTGCAATTAGATTGCACTAAAGAACATTGCGAGCGCTGTCAGTTTAATTATATACAACCTGTATTTTATAATTTAGAAAAGGATATAATTCTATGGCATATTTTATTTAAATGTACAGTCGGTAACAAAAGTGTCCGAACACTAGCAAAAACTCCTATGTAAAAAATGTACACTTTATACGGTTTTGTTAAATAAATCCTTATCGAATCATGTTCTTACACTGACTCAGAACAGGATTCGACAAGGATTTATTTAACAAAACCGTATGAAGTGTACTTTTTTTACATAGGAATTTTTTCTAGTGTTCGGACACTTTTGTTACCGACTGTATGTTCTTCAGCAAATTTAGAAATATCTCTAAACTATAACTTAATCTATTACCTGTATCTAACGATCTGTATCTATTAATTTTCGGATGGAAAATTCAATTTGTAATAAACTAACTAAACTCAGCAAAAAAATCTGTACTTTATAATATTTTCTTCATATTATTATTTCCTTTTAGATATTAAATATCAACTATTGGATATAATCTTGATTTATTATTTGTAAAGATTTCATTTTTATTTTTATTTATTTATTTATTTTGTTATCTATAAGTTTTAAGCTTCTTTTTATTTATTTTTCTTTCTGTTATATTTGCGTTATTTTTTTCCGAAAGTTTGAGTTTAACAATATTTAAGTTTCTGGAAATATTTATCTTTTAAAAAGTGGCCTCTAGACGTCGGAAAATGTTGAAAAATGTGATGTAAATAAAAGAAAAAAATTTTCGAACTTTCTTTTTATATTTACAAAATATTTCAGAATTTTTTATTTACGTGAAGTGAACGAAAAGATAGATTTTCTAGTGTACATTTCTGAAACATTTTTTAACATTTAGAAATATGATTATATATATATCTGTAATTAAATCATAGAATTAACATCAGTAAGGGAAAACTGAAAAATTGATGTTCAAAGTTAAAAAATAAAAGAAACATTCTGATGAAGTACCATAAATTGGAAAAATTTCCAATTATTGCTTTGGGCTTCGAAATAATAGCTCCCTTAATCAGACGACATGGTCTCGTCATTTGGTTCGGTTATGTACGTTTAGCTTTCACACTTCAATCATAGTTAATCATTTTGTTTTTTCGTTTGATAAGAGGTCGTGCAACTACTTTGACCCGAAACAATTCTTGCCAGTTTTTATAATATACGGTGTTTACAATGTTTTATATCTATAAATATTAGCTCTATCAGCGCTGAACATCTGCATAATAGTACCTGCATACTTCATATGATTTTTCCGAAAAAATTCATAAATAAAATCACTAGAAGATTACAACCCCCCCCTTTTTTTTTTTTTACTTTCTTCTATATGTAATATAGAGAAAGTATTGGATTCGCGAAAATTTTCGAAGTCCACTTTTTGATGGATTTACATGATTTGGGATATGGAGAACAGGAATTAATAGTTTTTAGAAAATGTCTGTCTGTCTGTCCGTCCGTCCGTCCGTCCGTCTGTCTGTCTGTATCATTTTTTTTGTGGACGCTGTATCTCACGAACCAATGAATGAAATTTAACCAAACTTGGTATTTAGTTGCATCCTGACATAAACTGGTGCTGATTAGATTTTGGGATCAATCGCTCAATAGGTGGCGTTGTGATCGCATTTTATGCAAATTTTCAACATGGCAAGCATAGGACAAAATTCCGTATAAATGGGCATGAAGAGAGTTATTTTACACTTGTGATTGTAAAATTAAAATGAATTATTGATAATAGTAGTAGTTAGCTAGGAAAACAATTTTGTGCATTCTGGGGCATCGGTTCCCCCCCTGGGGGGGAAGTACCCCCCCGGGGAAGTAAATTTTCAAGATGGGTATCTTTCGAAAGGTCTCGTTGATAATAGTAATAGTTAACTGGGAAAAAATTTTTGTGCATGTGGGGGCATCGGTTCCCCCCCACCGGGGGGGGGGGAGGAAGTACCCGCCCGGGGGGGCAAAGTTTCAAGATGGGTATCTTTCGAAAGGTCTCGTCAATACCTTTAAAACGAATGGTTGAACCATAAATCTGTGATAATTTAAAACAAAGTTATCGATTTTTTTTACTTTTTTTTTTTAACGAAATTTAACCAAACTTGGTATTTAGTTGGTCCCCGACATAAACTGGTGCTGATTATGTTTGGGGATCAATAGCTCAACAGGTGGCGCTGTGATAGCATTTTATCTAAATTTTTAACATGGCAGCATAGGACAAAAATTCGTATAAATGTGCATAATTAGACTTGTTTTAAACTTGTGATTGTAAAATTAATATGAATTATTGATAATACTAGTATGTAACTAGGAAAAAAATTTCTGCATGGGGGGGGCATCGCTTCCCCCCCCTAGGGAGGAAATACCACCCCAGGCGGGGTAAATTTTCACAATGGGTATCTTTCAAAAGATCAGGTTGATAATAGTAGTAGTTAACTAGGAAAAAAGTTTTGTGCATGTGGGGGCATCGGTTCCCCCCCCACCAGGGGGGAAGTTCCCACTCGGCGGGGCAAAGTTTCAAGATGGGTATCTTTCGAAAGATCTCGTCAATACCTTTAAAACGAATGGTTGAACGATAAATCTGTGATAATTTAAACCAAAGTTATCGTTTTTTTTTAGTTTTAACAAAACAAAACTTAGAAAAAAAATCGCAATTCTTTTTTTTTTTTTTTTTTTTTTTTTTTTAACGAAATTTAACCAAACTTGGTATTTAGTTTGTCCCCGACATTAACTGGTGCTGATTATGTTTGGGGATCAATAGCTCAACAGGTGGCGCTGTGATAGCATTTTATCTAAATTTTTAACATGGCAGGATAGGACAAAAATTCGTATAAATGTGCATAATAAGAGTTGTTTTAAACTTGTGATTGTAAAATTAATATGAATTATTGATAATAGTAGTATGTAACTAGGAAGAAAAATTTCTGCATGGGGGGGCATCGCTTCCCCCCCTGGGGGGGAAGTACATCCCCGGGGGGATAAATTTTCAAGATGGGTATCTTTCGAAAGGTCTCGTCAATACCTTTAAAACGAATGGTTGAACTATAAATCTGTGATAATTTAAAACAAAGTTATCGATTTTTTTTACTTTTAACAAAAAAAAAAAAAAAAAAAAAAATCGTACTTTTTTTTTAAAAATATTATTACTGATTGAATATGTATAGGTAAATATAGAAGAAAGTATTGTATTAGCCACAACATACTAGTTTTTTTCCGTTAATAAAAGATATTTAAATCTTTGACATTTGTATTACAATTTCAGTTTTAGAAAATATTTCTTTCCTCTGCCAGTTTAAAAATTCTTAGAATTAAATTATAGCTTTAATAAAGAAGATCACAAAACTGGCGTTGTAAAAATTATTACTTACAAACTTTGAATAAACACCATAAAATGCAATAAACTCGCAACAATTGTTTCGGGTCGAAAAAACACACGACCCTTCATCAGGCGAACAAAGTAAGCACGAATGCTGCAGTCAAAGCGGCAACGCACAAAGTCGTTTAAAATGAAAAGAAAAAGTTTATAAAGTAGAAACTGAATATAGCTGCTGGTGTGAGTAGAATTGTACAAAACAACAAGGAAATAAATAAATGAGTGAGATTAAACATATAACAATCTAAGGATAACAAAAATTAATCTAAAATCTAAGTTACGTGAGTAGTTTCCAAGCATCAGAGAAGAAAGGAGTGGAAGAAATATCATTAACAAGATTTTTCGAATTTTTAAATATGTAAAATGCTTCATGAATATCCAAATGGGAGGAACAGACAGGAGATGAAATTATGTTAAATTTGGAAAAATCAAAACGATGACCTTGAGACCAGCAGTGGGAAGCAACAGAAGATTTGGTAATCTCTTCATTACGAACATTCCGACGGTGCTCATTTATTCTGTATTTCAAACTCCTCCTAGTTTGACCAATATAACCTAAGTTGCAGGACGAACACGGAATTAAATAAATTCCAGAACGGTTTTCGGTGGGAATGGGATCCTTAAGAGAAGATAATTTAATTTTATTGACGGGTTTGTAAATAACTTTGAAACCAAACGGTGAAAGAATTTTAGAGATTTTAAAAGAGAGTGAAGAATAAAAAGGTAAAACAACTGGGATGAGACTGTGATCGTTTAATTTGGGAGCAGAACGTTTTGGATTCTTAAATTTATATAGAGCTTTATCGATGATAGATGGGTTATAGCCACGAGAGAGAGCAAGAGATTTTAAATAATTAATTTCTTTCGAAAGATTAGACGGATCAGAACAAATGTGTAAGGCACGGTAAACATAAGTGTAAAAAGCAGACATTTTTTGTTGAGGGGCGTGGTTAGAGAGAGCATGCGGCGGCAAAGAGACTGAGAATGGTTTTCTAAAAACAGTAGTTGAGAAACAATCCTTTTCTTTATTCACAAGAACGTCAAGGAAAGGCAAGGAGCAATCCTCTTCAACCTCAAAAGTGAATTGAATGCATGGGTCAATCGAATTGACGAAAGAAAGTAAATTGGACAAATCGACGTCAGGGGAGACAAGAACGAAAGTGTCATCCACATATCTAAACCAGTGAGGAAATTTATATACACCGAAGAGTTTTTCTTCAAAATAGTGCATATAAATGTCGCAAAGTAAAGGAGAGAGAGGATGGGGAGAGGAAGTAATGGAGAGAGAGGATGGACTACCCATGGTATGGCCATGGGTAGTCCTCTCTCTCCTTTACTTTGCGACATTTATATGCACTATTTTGAAGAAAAACTCTTCGGTGTATATAAATTTCGTCACTGGTTTAGATATGTGGATGACACTTCCGTTCTTGTCTCCCCTGACGTCGATTTGTCCAATTTACTTTCTTTCGTCAATTCGATTGACCAATGCATTCAATTCACTTTTGAGGTTGAACAGGATTGCTCCTTGCCTTTCCTTGACGTTCTTGTGAATAAAGAAAAGGATTTTTTCTCAACTACTGTTTTTAGAAAACCATTCTCAGTCTTTTTGCCGCCGCATGCTCTCTCTAACCACGCCCCTCAACAAAAAATGGCTGCTTTTTACACTTATGTTTACCGTGCCTTACACATTTGTTCTGATCCGTCTAATCTTTCGAAAGAAATTAATTATTTAAAATCTCTTGCTCTCTCTCGTGGCTATAACCCATCTATCATCGATAAAGCTCTATATAAATTTAAGAATCCAAAACGTTCTGTTCCCAAATTAAACGATCACAGTCTCATCCCAGTTGTTTTACCTTTTTATTCTTCACTCTCTTTTAAAATCTCTAAAATTCTTTCACCGTTTGGTTTCAAAGTTATTTACAAACCCGTCAATAAAATTAAATTATCTTCTCTTAAGGATCCCATTCCCACCGAAAACCGTTCTGGAATTTATTTAATTCCGTGTTCGTCCTGCAACTTAGGTTATATTGGTCAAACTAGGAGGCGTTTGAAATACAGAATAAATGAGCACCGTCGGAATGTTCGTAATGAAGAGATTACCAAATCTTCTATTGCTTCCCACTGCTGGTCTCAAGGTCATCGTTTTGATTTTTCCAAAACTAACATAATTTCATCTCCTGTCTGTTCCTCCCATTTGGATATTCATGAAGCATTTTACATATTTAAAAATTCGAAAAATCTTGTTAATGATATTTCTTCCACTCCTTTCTTCTCTGATGCTTGGAAACTACTCACGTAACTTAGATTTTAGTTTAATTTTTGTTATCCTTAGATTGTTATATGTTTAATCTCACTCATTTATTTATTTCCTTGTTGTTTTGTACAATTCTACTCACACCAGCAGCTATATTTAGTTTCTACTTTATAAACTTTTTCTTTTCATTTTAAACGATTTTGTGCGTTGCTGCTTTGACTGTAGCACTCGTGCTTACTTTGTTCGCCTGATGAAGGGTCGTGTGTTTTTTCGCCCCGAAACAATTGTTGCGAGTTTATTGCATTTCATGGTGTTTATTCAAAGTTTGTAAGTAATAAATTATAGCTTATTCAAAATCAATTATTTCATAAACTTTGACAAAATTAAATTACCATAATACCAAACATAACAAAAATTCTATAGTTAATAAAATTTACAAAAGAAATAAAAAGAAATAACGTTCATTCTGTATAATGAAAGTAAAACCTAAAATCTATAAAAGATCGGCCTCCACCGTCCTGCCAAATAGCCACCATTAAATGTACGGCCTAATTGGCTTTACATTCTTCAAATTTACTTCTAAATATGAGATTCGGAGCATATGTTTCAGAACAAAAAGTTAATACAATTTTTCGATTTCTGTAAGACAATATACATTTCAAGTGCAGTAGATTAAATTTTTGAAACCAAAATCTTTAACCACAGTGCTTGTAATCGCTTTATCTCTAGCAGCTGAATTTATGCTTTTCATTATTTATTGACCAATCAGATAAAACCTCATATCATATCGTTTCGACAAAATTTGATGTAACTGGTCAACGTCAGAGAAATATTATTCAGATAATGAATGTTGAGAAAAACCGACATACTGTCAGTTAGTATAGTTGGCAGCAAAATTATTCGAGCACTAGCGATAATTCCCATGTAAACATAAGTACACATACTATTATTTTTTGGATAAATCTTTGTCGAATCATGTTCTTAGTTAGTCTAAAGCTGCTATCACACGAAAGAACATACATTCTGAAGTATAATCTATTGAATCTCAAACCTACCGAACAACTTTCTTGTGCTCAGTCAAGGGTTATTTTTCAGCGTAAACGAAATCCACAAATGTAAACAACGAGCGCAACATTTGGCGAAAATTCCCCTTACGGAGGTTTGAAAGGAATGAGGATAGGTGATACTCTGGAATCGCGATTCTCTGATTCTAAAGACTAGCGTATGTGATTTTAACAGTCGAAAATACGTGATTGAAGAATATACGTGCGGCAAAAGCACCAAACGGTAGCTTTTCACCGGTTTACCGCATGAAAAATCTGTTTATTAGTTACTATGTGCTAATGCCGTTTATACGGAACTTCATGTGATAGCGGCTTAAACCTTTAACGTTCACTACTTAATTTATTTTAAAAATTACTAAACTAATTTAAAAAATGGCTTTTAGACACATAGCTGATCATAAATATTTAAAAAATAAAAAATTAACATTGTTCCTTTCCGAGAAATTTTCGGTTTGAAATATCTGTAAGTAAACCTTACTAAATTCAAATAATATTTAATTTAATAAATAAATCACTTTATAAGTAAACATTATCGACAACAAAAACTCGTAAAAGTTGCATAGATCCCAACATTTCAATTTATTCTGGAGTATTTTAACCCTTTGCGGCTCAAGGTAATTCGTATCATTTAAATTACACTGCCACCGGAATTTATGAACATAATTAAAATAGAAGAAATTTTAAAATTTCACATTAAAAAAATGGCTTTTTCTGCTATGTTATAAATGTAAATTTTTGCTAAAAAATTTCCGGGATGAGTTTTTGCACATGTGAATTAAAACTAGGTGTTCCATCAGCGGGAACACTGCGACTGAAAGGGTTAAGAAGATGATTCGACAAGGATTTATTTAACAAAACAGGATTAAGTGTACATTTTTTATACATGAATTATTGTTAGCTCTCGAATAATTTTGCTGCCGATTGCATCACATAAGTGTAACGTAAATTAGTTGTAGGAACTTTAAAAGGCAAATAAATGATGTAGAGTAACATATTATTCTTCGACCACATTTTTTGAGGCCATGGATGTCTCTGCGCAAGTGCTGCCTCGACGAGTCCAGTGTTAAAATAGGGGAATAGTCATCCGATTGAGAGAAAATAAGCGATAAGTGAGCGTTGAATTGCTGGATGTTATCCAAATCCCAAGCTATCGGTCCATTTGACATTCCTCCAAGTTTTTGGACTGTTCTTCACTGCTAATTTTAGGAAACATGGTTACACTATATATAGCTTTGAAATTGTAGAGGAGAGGAGGGTATTATGGAACAGTCGGGAAATATGAATACCGAGGTTTCGGCTCTGAATGGTTCTGCTAACTCTTCAAAATACTATGAATTACTCAAGAAGGATTCCCATGAAGCAATACAGTAAGAAGCGACCGCTTGTTGCTGTCGTACCATTCTCTATAGAACAAAGTATGTTTTGTGATTTTTAAAAGTTTTTGCAGGTAAGTTTTTAAACATTTAAACTTACTAGTACACATATGATTTGAACATTGATGTTAAGCATAATGGATGCTCAAAGAATTGTATTTTGTTATACGTTGGTCATTTTTTAGCTGAAAATAATTTATCCATCAATTTAAAAGTTCATTTTAAAAGATGGCTTGTCGGGTATTATGGAATACTAGGTATTTCATAGTATCATCTGAAATTGATTTCATGTATTCAACTAAAAAAAAACAGAAATGAAAGATGCCGAATGCATCTTCTGTCACAGAAAATTCTCCGAAGATGATTTTATGAAGTCTAATTTGTTTTTCTAAGGTTTAAACAGTTTAAACCACCTATTCCATATTGCCCGACTATTTCGTATTAACCTCAATTTGTAACTTTTTATTAAAGTATACTTTTTATAACAACAAAAAAAAATTTTTGGGGGGGGGATTTTTTTTCATTGACAATTCATTACAAATAATTACACTATGTACTCATCATGATTTTGGGGATTTTTATTAAAAACAAGTAAAGTTATTTTAAGAAATGTAAATGGTATTCCATAATACCCTCCTCTTATCTATGCTGTTCTTATTTTTAACACCCAATCAATCTAAAAGAAATCTGTTACAAACTTGAAGCCTTTGTTAATATAAATATTTATTCCTTCCGGTGTTAGCCGTTTTGATTCTTCTTCTTCTTTTTTTTTTTTTTTAAACAGAATTGTTATTGTGAGTTTTTTTCGTTTTCATCCTGTGCTTTTTTCTATGGACTTTTAGCCTTTTTCTCCCTGCTTTTTATTTTCTAATCTGCGTAGGCTCCCCCCCCCCTCCCCCCTGCCGAGTCTTTTTTTATGCGAGATGTAGCAAACCCTTGACAATAGGCTCAGGGCTCCGGGCTTAATTCTCTCCCGAGTTTCGATAACTTTTTCTAGTCAATTTTGACCTTCCATTCCTTCTGGGTGTTTTCAGTCCCATTGTGAGTCCCATTGCCATTGTGAGTTTTTTCGTTTTCATTCCATGCTTTTTACTATGGATTTTTAGCCTTTTTTATTCGTTTTTTACATTCTAATCTGCGGTGGTACCTATAATAATAATGTGTATGTCTGTGACCCTGAAGTTTCCAAATGAATAGACTGATTTCAATGTTTTATTATTATTGTTGTTGTAGTTATTATTATTATTATTATTATTATTATTATTATTATTATTATTATTATTACTAGAAAAATGATTATCTGCTGATTAATTGGGATTTTTCTTAGCAATATCTAGGAAAATCTGTTTGAAATTATCTGAATGTGATTTTTGTTTCAAGTCAATTTCGAAATTTAATATGAAATTCGTGAGTTAACAGTCTTTGAACTTCTAACTCATGTTCAATGATAAGTCACGTGATTTTTAAATTTAAAAAGAATTTTGTGAATTTCAACCGATTTTGGTAAAAAATAAAAACTGACTTTAAATGGTGTTTATTTTCCTAAAGGTCTTTAAATTCGGTTAAAAATCAGGGATTCTAAAGAAAATTTGTAAAATTATTAAAAATGCGATTTTTTATTTTTCAGGATACATTGCATAGGATATTCTAAAATTTGGAAGATCTCAATCTTCAGTCTCCCAGCCTATGTTATATGATAAGTAACGTATTTTTTAGATTGAGATAATTCCACAAGTTATTAAAAAAATGTTTAAAAGCATAAAAAAAGTATTAAAAAAGTTTTTTTTTCTTTTTTTAAATTGCAAATTTTCAACCGATTGTGACAATTATAAGAAATGATCTATAAATATTGGTTATGTGTTCACATTCCAAAAATCTCTAAATGAAGTTGAAAATTAAATATTTTATATATATATATATATATAAAGACATTTAAGTAAAAAGGCTAGCAATGCTTTGACATCTTATAATTATCCAGCTATTGTTCTTCCAATTTACCAGTTTTATAGAAAAATAATATTAAATTAGATTAATATCGGGGATTTTTATATTGTTAGTTTAAAACTTTTTATGTTTAAATTAATATATGTTTTTAAAACTTATATTCGTGTTTTAAAGTGTTTTATTTATTAACTTATTAAATTATTACTTTGTATATTTATTAAATTTGATGCAATATTAAGTTGCAATTTATGCTTGTAAGATTGCCAACATTGAATTTAGTTAAATATTTTTTTTTTCTATAAAACTAGCAAATATGTATATATATATGCATAGTGGGTCTATGTATATATATAGTGTTGAGAAAGTAAATCATATATATATATAGATAGATAGATAGATAGATATTGTTGAGAAAGTAAATAATATATATATATATATATATATCTGGTAAGTGGGTATCGATATATCCAAAAATGTTCTACTTCTTTCTCCACTTGTTTTTGTTTGTTGTTAAAATATATCAACATTATGTCTAGTGTGAAGCGTTTTTTAAATACCATATGTAGTATAAAAGTTTATTATCCATCTGTGATTTTTGTATTTAATTTAAGACAAAATTTTACACATTGGAAACCTATATAAATAAAGCAAAGAATCTGTCGGCGGAATATATCCGGGTGGACCACTCCTATTTTTGATTGGTCTAGATTTAACTACTTTGGTGATGAAAGTCGGTCTTTTTTTTTAGTAAAAACTGATGAATTTTTTAAAATGATACTGCATAGATGTTATACTTTTTTAAAAGATCTTTAAAAAAAGTTCATTTTTTTTGTGAGCACACTATATAAATCAAGTTATTAGATTTAAAGATATTATGTTGCAAAGTTTCACAACGCGATATCATTCAATTGCTTTAGATGAAGGTCGGTCATTTTTTTTTAGTAAAAACTGATGAATTTTTTTAAAAGATACTGCACAGGTGTTATATCTTTTTAAAAGAATTCTAAAAACTTTTCATTTTTTATGAGAACACAATATACATCAAGTTATAAGATTTAAAGATATTACGTTGCATAGTTTTACAACGAGATATCATTCGATTGCTTTTATCTTAAAAAAAGAGTCTAATATTAAACAAAAAACAGTCTAATATTAAATAATAATGGATAACTTTTTAAAAATTATCAGTTTTGAAGTTCTAAGAGCTGCAATTTTTTAATTACAGCGTACTTATTTCTCATACATAATTCATTAAATTTATAAACATTTGTCGATTCATTCTTGAGAATCATTCACGTAAGACCATAGAGCATTGTTTCAAAATGAGTGCAAAACGGAAGAAATATTTATTTTAATTTAATTTATAATACGTTATTTTGACTTTTTGACCTTAAAAGGAATTTTTAGTTATGTTACAAAACCCAAAATGTGACATAAAAAAAAGAAAAAAAGAAAAAAGAAAAAAAGAAAAAAAAAAGAAAAAAAAAAAAGAAAAAAAAAAAAAAAAAAAGAAAATTAATGGATTCAATTCTTTTGAAAATTCATTTAAATTTTTTGACCAGGAAAGCGGGCGTAGCCTGCTAGTAATAAATAAATAAATAAATAAAAATAAATAAACACTTTCTTAAAAGCTTTTCTATTATAGTTTTAAAGTATTTCTTTTTATGAATATTGTTATTGAAATTTGAAATTGCTATATACATATTTAAAAGACCTACAGCCACTAAAAGAATTTTTTTTTTGCTTTAATCTAGGATTAAACTTATATTTGACTGGTTTTAAAAGTATATATTTTGAAAGTTTTTTGACATATCTTTTAGCGTTTGGATCCGTTTTGATATCTTACTAGTAAATAAGCTATAAATAATATTGTAACTGTCAGTTTAACTGAAAATGGCTGCATTTGTTGTCATTTGCTTGCGAAAATATGAAATATTTATATATATATCGTTTTATTCTGTAGTAAATGTTTAAACTTGCGAAAACTTAGCTTTCAATAATTTTAACATTTTAATAAATTGAAAAGTTCATTTATTTTTACAGTTTCTAAAAAAATTTGTGTTTTAAATATAATAATAATAATAATAATAACAATAATTTTAAAGAATAGATAAGAAGCTGGAAACTTATCAGTATTAAGGAATTGATTAATATTTTTCATCTTTCAATCAAAATTAACAAAGTTTTCTAAAAGTTTTCTTAGGTTTGTTTCTGTTTCTGCGACATTCTTTTATTACAGTTTCAACTGCAATAGAAATTTCTGAGTGATTTTGACCTTAGGCTGTAAAATAGAAATATTTGTTTTAGTTTGATATAGAGTGATATTGGTCTGCTTTTAAAATGTATTTTTAAAATTGTTTGAGATATATTTTAATCTCTCATTCAGTTTTAATATCACATCGAAAAATAAACTTCAGAAAGAAACTGAAAATAATTCTAGACCATTTTCTTAAAAATTATATACACACACACATATATATATATTAACATTTCAAGTTTATTATATTGCTAAATATGTAATCATCTTATTACCCTGCAAGTTCATAACATTTAAATATGAAAAAATAAGGTTTTTGAGATTTTTAGAAATTAAAAATCAGAGTAAGGAATCATATCGATAATAAAAATTAATTCTACAGCTTAAAATTTAATCATAATAGCGTCTTGAAAATTTATAATATTTAAATGCGATAAATATTATATATTTGAAATTTATATATAAGTTTTATTTAACTTTTATACTAGGGAAAGGTGTACTAAAAGGATCCTCTTAAGGAAAAAAAAAAATGTGTAAAATAACATAATTGTTTAAATAAAACTTTGGCCATTTGCTAGTATTTTTTACACTATAGTTTGCATTATAAACATATTTTAATAATATTTTTAACACAAATTAAGTAACGCAAAAAAAAAAAAAAATATTAAAATTATCTAAAGGATCATTTTACCCTCACCAAATGGCAAAATGATCCTTCATTTAAAAACAATTGTTAATTGTTCTTTTAACAGCAAAATAAAGGATAAAAAAGTAATTATGACAATGCATGATGAAATAAAACAAGTAAACCAGGTTATATTTCTGTACATGAAAAATAGTGTATATAAATAGAAAGGAAAGTTTGTGCTTACCTTATGATAAATGTTATAAAACAGACTTTTCCAAAGTATTCTATTCAGACGTGTAATGCTGCTAACGCTTGGATACCGCCATTGCTTCTTCTTGACTTGATACAACTAATTTATGTGTTACCCTGTAGATAGTGCTATCTGGCTGTGGAAGAAAAAAATGTGGGGATCGTTTTGCTCACTAGGAGCATTTTAGTCCACCTTCCCCTACACTGATTGTTCAGTAGAAGTTCGGTGATTGTGTATTGAAAAATCATATCAATATTAAAAGAGGTGCCTAAAATGTAGCGACAATATATCAATAAATGAAAAATAAAATATTTATTAACATATTCATATTTGTGTTTAATCTTTAAGACAGGGCTGCCACAGACGACTTTTTTTGATATTCTTTCGCACCACTATTTCTATAACGTAACATTTATAACAATATATTTTCGCAGGTAAATCTGTAGTTTTTTTGAATAAATTTGTTATAAATTTTATGTTATGGAAAATAGTAGTACAGAAATAATTTTAAAACGTGTCCTGTGGTAACCCTTTTAAGATTTTTCATACAGATATCACAATTTTTTCATTAAATTTGTGAAAGGAAAAGCGAGTTTTTCATGACCCTGGTTTTGTACGATTAGCAGAAGATAATTTGGTTGTAGCTTCCGCTTTAATTTTTTCAAAAATTTCAAACTTCAAACATTTCAAATCGTTTTTTTTTCATGTGAAACAATGGGAAAAGAAAATCTCAAGGAGTTAAATATGGAGAGTATGACATGATTGCATTCCATTCCCTCCCACTAAATATTGGTTGACTGATACTGTATTGTGCGGCCTAGGGTTGTCGAGGAGCAAGAAAAATTCCTTTGAAGATTTTTTTCAGGGTTGCCACACAATCAGGAGAATGAAATTCCCCGACTCTTCCAGGTTTTCCAGAAATATTCTAAGAAAATTCCAGTCTAACCGTATATTCAGCATTGGTTGTGTTGAGGGCAAAATCATTATGGTACCACTTGAAATCACGAAAGTTACATATAATAGAAGTTGCATATAGTGATAGCATCTGTTGCTTATAAGCGAGATATTTCTTTCATGGGCAGAAAAGAAGGGTGGGGGTGTTTAAAACAAATGGCGGAAGCTTGAAAAAAAAAAAAAAAAAAAAAAAAAAAAAGAAAAAAAGAAAGAAAAACGACCCTACGTTGGCGGAAAAATTGTTTATTTTTTGGCAATTATCATATCAAATTCTCTGACTTTTCCAGATTCTGGCTAAAATATTCAAATTCCCTGATTATTCCAGGTTCTCCAGGTTTTCCAGGTAGCGTGGCAACCCTGTTTTTTACATGCATACTAAAAAAAGGCAGAATATTGTCTTTTTCCTTTTCTTCCCAATTTCCTGGAAAAAGCATTCTTGTTAATACTGAACCTGAAAATATATATATATATATATATATATATATACATTTTTAAATAAAATGTTTGATAAAATAATAATAATTTGATATCAGTTTAACATTTAATGTCTGATTTAATGTCATGCCGATGTCAAAAATATTTTTTAATAAGCCTTTTTAATTGAACTACAGAGTAATTGTCTCTTTTTTCATACAATACCTTGTATAAGTTTATTTTGCAGCAGAACATTTAGAACATTTAATCATAACGCAAGCTTTAAAATTTATAACGTTGTACAATGAAAATCAAATATATAAATGTTTATTATTATTATTATTATTTAGTCTTTGAGCCGTTGTAATGATTACTTTGTAAAGAATGATTAACATCTTTTTACTGAGAGGAATGATTAAAAACCTCTTTGAGGATTATCAAAATGGAGTTTACCAAACTGTTTAAAATAAATCTTTAGCGAGAAAAATCCAATTAAAGAGAGTCGATTAAAAAAAAAAAAAAAAAAACATATTTATTAGGAATCGATAGACTATGTTGAATAAAACTAAAATGATATTCGAATAAGTATTGCATCCCATTTATTAATATTAACCAAAATACAGCGCATTTATGATTGTGAGAGTACAACAATATTGCATCCAATAACGTTAAAATTTTTTGTTAGAATCTATAAAATATTTTACGTTGGATACAATGAGTGATTAAAATTATTTTCAATAATGATACTTCGCATACTATATCCTATAATATTTTGTTCCGAAGATTAGAGCAAGAGCTAAAAAAAATACTCTTTTCTGGAACTTAAAATACCAAGGTTTATTCGAAAAAAAAAACATTAATTGATCCAATCATCAAAACACATTAAAATGTTTCCAATTACGCTCGTCTTACGTCGATTCATCGCTTCTAATGAGATTTGCAGGTACCAAAAGTGTCACGGTGGGCTTTATCCGGAATGTCCTTTAGAGCTTTAGTACAAGTGTCTTTAACTTTGTCATTTGTCCCAATATGATGTCCTTTCGTGGGAGTTTTTCAGTGGAGTAACGATAAAAAGTCTGTTGAAGGCACGTTTGGACTGTAGGGCGGCTGAGTAATTATTGGCAGTTTTTAATCAGCCAAGAAGCGGGTCACGAGGAAGGAAGGTAGTATAGCTGGCGTGTTATCATGGGAAGGATTCTAATCGTCCGCGATGAGTACTGGACGAGATGAATCTTTTGTTTGGTTCACTTGAGTACTTCCACATCTAACTACATAGCTGCCAATATTTTAATTTATTCCGAAGTACTTTTAGCCCCGCCTTTATTTCGTACCACTTATTTTTTAAGGTAATTTTTTCTTATTTGATCTAAGTTATATATTAGAGAAAAAATTCTATATATGAAGTGGTGCGAAATAAAGGAAGGAGCTAAAAGTACTCCGAAATAAATTTAAATATTGGCAGCTATGTATCTGGTATTCATAGTTTTACCGTGTGACAGAAACTCATAATGGACGAGACCCTTGATGTAAAAAAAACACAATATAGTCATGCTATTGATTTTTGGCTTGCTCATTCTGGCCTTCTTCGAGGAGATGCCGAGGGGCGCAGTCGGCACTTTTCTTTTTTGTTTCGGGTTCGCACTCTAAGTCTTAAGACTTAGACTTAAGTGTTAAGTCTTCGTGTTTTAACACGAAACTTGATGCCAATCCTTTGCTCAATGGAAAGCTACATCGCAGCTTGTACAGGAGACAACAAGTTTTATGAAAATGCCCGTCCCTACTCTCTGGATGCTCAGAGACGACTACTGAGAAACCATGTGGGCATAAGCAACCCCCCCCCCCACACACACACATCAACCTCCTCTTTGCCAAGTTCCGTGCGCGCTGCCACACGCATTTGCTTCAAAGTAAAATCACGTTCCTTTACGGACAATCCATGTAAATCGTATTAAACCAAATGAAAATTGTCCTGAGAAAAGTTTTATGTTTTAAATGTGTAAATAAAAGACTTCTCAAAACCTTTTTTTCTCTTTTCTTACTTTTTATACTTTCTTTTGCTTGCTTCTTATATTTCTTTGTTAGTTTTTCTTCATTACTTTGTTTCTTTGATATCCTTACTTTTGTTCTTTGTCTTCTTCTTCCTTATATATATATACATATATATATACATATATATATATATATATATATATATATATATATGGCTGAATATCACATAAGTGTGCATTTTGGATTTTTTTAAACTTTTTTTTCAAACTTTGTATTTTAATTTGAATTTTTGAAAATAAGTCCGTAAGTACATCTTAAATAAATTCTGAGTTTGACAGAGATCGATCATAATTTTTTAAAATTTTATTGAAATTTTTCTATAAAAATTTATAATTTTAATTATCTTATAAAATCAAAATTACCATTTAAAATTTTTTTTTTGTGGTTCAGATTCATTAAAAAATACAAGACTTAGGCTTTTCTAAAAAGTTCTTCCCATTTTAAAAAATAAAATAAAATAAAAAACCCAAAAATTTAAAATTAAAAAAATAAAATAAATAAATAAATAAATTTAAATTTAATTTTTTATAAACATAAATTATATCAATGGGAAATATCATAGACTGCATACCTTTTGACTATAAACTGGAAATAATTAGTTTACTTGCATTAAATTTTTAATTATAGCATTTAAAGATGTCAAAAAATGATGTCACTGAAATGACTGGTTTGTCACTGAAATGACAATGTTTGTCACTGAAACGACTGTTTGTCACTGAAATGACAATATTTGTCAAAATGACTATTTTTCACTGAAATAACATTGTTTGTCAATGAAATAGGACCATATAATATTAAAAATGGAACTTATTAGAACAATAGAGAAAAGATTGTGAAGGGAAAAGAAAGAGCAATAATGAGAATATCAAGCAATTTTATTGTATTAAAATCCTTGTAGTTACAAGTTTAATGATTAACTGAATTAAATTCAGAAAAAGCATTTTGAACATTATAAAAATCTTCATCCTGAAGTTTAAAATATCTATTTGAAGCAGGTTCAGGAGAATTCCTAATTTTGCACAGAATATGTGGCACTTGAATTTCATGGACATCCTCTTTCTCAGGCCATGCAAACTTATTTTTTCTGCATCTTGCCATAAATGACACAAGTAAAATATTTTGAGTAACATTCTCAATAACACCTTAAAGGGGGCAAAAAAATAAAATAAATAAATAAAAGTTTGCTTTTTTAATTGTATCTTAATATTAATGTCGTATGTAATTTTTTTATATTTACCTGGATACCGGAAAGTACTTTAAATATTTAAATATAAAGCTTATCCTACACCAACAAATCTTTTATCTCAAAATAAAAAATTATTTAAATCCAGGGCTTACAAAATAGTAAATCTGCAACAAATGTCATTTTCGTGACGTCACAAAAATGACCGTCACGAAAATGACAAATCGTCAATAATTCGTTCTGTACTGAAAAACATGCTTTCACTAAGCTGATATCGTCACATTTTCTTCTTCTGGTCGTCATTCTCTATTAAAATAAAACTTTGTTCTAAATTTTATAATAATATTTTTTTATTTTTTATGCATCTCGAAAATGACAAGCAATAAAAGTACGCACAGCATGTAAACAATAAAAATAATGTTAACTCTTACCAGTTTTCAATTTTCTTGAGCTTTTTTTTCCCCACATATCGTCAATGTTGATTTCTGATCTTAAACTTTAAAAAAAGTGAATGGTGGCACCATCCCTTGATGATATATGAAGTTATTTTCATGTGTCACGAAAATGATGTCAAGACTTGCATACAAGCATTTTAATTACACATGCATGAAAATTAACGTAATTAAAAAGAAAAAAAAATTTCCTTTGAAAACAAATAGTTTTTTTTACAAGAATTAACAATTATTATAATTATCATTTTATTTTTTTTAGTAAAAAACATACTTTGTATGTAAACATTTGGTCTTGGAGACAGTCACGAAAATGACGATTATAAGGTTTAAAATTTTCTAAAAAATACTGAAATTGCTATAAACTCACATTTTATGATTTGATGCTTTTTTAAAAAGGTACTTCTAAATAATAATAATAAAATTTTACAATTTATTTGCTTAAAATTAATAATAAAGACCTGAAACACTAAAATGCACATTTATGTGATATTCACCCATATATATATATATATATATATATATATATATATATATATATATATATACATATATATATATATATATATATACATATATATATATACATATATATATATTCTAGATTTGAGTACAGTACTTTGCTTAATGGTTTTTGTCAATGATAATATTTCACATATGATTTAATATAAAATGTATTATTGCAGATTAGAAGAGTCAAAATAAAAAAGTTGCCTCGTAGAAGTAAAAATTAAAATATATTGACTCAATTGTAAAATCATCCAAAAAATCGGTGCAAAACAACCACACGATTTTCATTACTCACTATTAGACGTATTATATGCATTTGTTTAGAAACAATGTGATCAGAAGGCATTAAATTGACCTAACGAAGTAGACACCTAACAAATTTTCTATAAGAGAAAGCTGATATATACAGGGTGATCCAAAAGTCAGGACCAACTTTAAAATTGAATAATTCGAAAACGAATCAAGATACAAAGATACGGTTTGCACCAAACGAATGGAAAAGAAGCCGGGGTTTTTGTGGCAACGAAAAAAAAAATGGTTCTGTTGGCGACCAACAGATGGCGCTGTCGTATTTCTGATGTAGGATTATGCAAAGCAACAAACGATATAAAAAGGAACAACTACACCAGGTAATGGTAGTCGAAGCTTATATGCATCGAAATATCGCATTCTCAGTCGCTACTTTAATCACGCATGGCCTCCAAGATCTCCCGATCTGATACCCTGTGACTTTTGGCTATGTGGATTCTTGGAAGTCAAAAGTGTATCGCGACCAACCGGCATCACTAGCAGCACTGAAAGATGCCATCCGCCAAAATGTTTCTGCCATAACGCAAGAAATGCTACTAAATGCTGTGAACGATGTGGTGAATCTTCTCACAGCTGTACTTCTGAATGATGGACATTAAACAGTTACTGTAGTAGTACTAATTAACTGTAATTAAGCTGACTTGTAAGTTGTCAACATTTTTTTTTCATTTGTAAATCATCTTTTAGTGAAATAAAACCCTATAGCACCATCTGTTGGTCGCCAACAGAACTAATTTTTTTCCTTTGCCACACAAAACCCGGTTTCTTTTTCCTCCGTTTGGTGCAAACCGTATCTTTGTATCTTGATTCGTTTTCGAATTATTCAATTTTAAAGTTGGTCCTGACTTTTGGATCACCCGATATATATATATATATATATATATATATATATATATATATATACATATATATACTATATATATAAAGACATGAAAAACAGAGTTTACATAGCGAGTTAAAAAATAATAAGAAAAAAAAAGATATAGCTATTTTTGAAATCAATTTACGCGATCTAAAACTGATCTACGTAATCAGGATGACTGTTAATTTTCCTGTAATAACCACGCAATCCATGAGAAAGGGTATCTAAAATAGATTTATGTAACAATTTTCAAAAAAATCGTTAGAGCCGTTTTTGCGATACCCACTTTTACTAAAACTTAGCATACTCAATTATTGACCGGAATTAATTACATAGAAAAGGATATTTAAAAGGGAGTTAATATGGCGAGTTTGAAAATAAATAAATAAATAAAAAATCGTACAGCCTTTTTTAAAGGAACGCACTTGCGAAACCTGAAATTGAGCTATTTATACAGGACGCCTATTAATTTTCCTGGACTAACCAACTATATCATTCGAAAAGGCATCTAATAGAGTGTTTATGTACCAAATTCGAAGAAAATCGTTGAGCCGTTTTTGAGATATGGACTTGCGTTCTCACTTCCGGTTTCTCATGTTCCACTTCCGGTTTTCCAAATTTCACCAAAATTTGGAAACTTGATCTGTACACCAGTCCTGTCTCAATTCTGAAGCTTCATAGTTCTATCTTTATTAGTTTCGGAGATATGATAGTCAGAAGATTCCGCACATCACTAAAAATATCAATACAAAAAACCCTTAACGGGTTAAAAGTTTGTGACCCAGCACTGTACTTTATGGCTATAAGAATTAGAAATACGGGTCTTAAAAATAATGACATCAAATTTTCAGTGACGCTTTGATATTAATTAAATTATACATAGATTTTCTTATTTGAATTTGCTTTTTCCTTTTATTTATATTTACAGTGTAAACGTTATTTTCAACATAAAATAATATATAGCATTTACTCATTGATACCTTTCCATTCACATCTCTTATACTATGAAAGCATGTGTTTTAAAAGAAATTATATGAAATTCCAGTAACGCAGTGGTGTTACATTAAGTGATTTGTTTTTAAATTTCTCTGCAATTATTTTGTTTTGCATATTAAAGTATATGTGCACATTGAAATATTGCTTTTAATTTTCAAATACGCTGTCAAATATATCACTTTCATTAAGCTTATATTATGTACTGAAATATATTTATTTCAATGAATTATTCTATCTTTTGCGTCACGCCATCCAAAACTGAAAAAAATTTCACAATTTTTTTTCTTTGCATCACGATATCTATTTGCATGCATTTTCAATTTATTTGGATGAAATGACACAAAGTAAACATTTCCATATATTTTACTTACAGTTTTGGATGGCGTGACGCAAAAGATAGAATAATTCATTGAAATAAATATATTTCAGTACATAATATAAGCTTAATGAAAGTGATATATTTGACAGCGAATTTGAAAATTGAAAGCAATATTTCAATGTGCACATATACTTTAATATGCAAAACAAAATAATTGCAGAGAAATTTAAAAACAAATCACTTAATGTAACACCACTGCGTTACTGGAATTTCATATAATTTCTTTTAAAACACATGCTTTCATAGTGTAAGAGATGTGAATGGAAAGGTATCAATGAGTAAATGCTATATATATTTTATGTTGAAAATAACGTTTACACTGTAAATATAAATAAAAGGAAAAAGCAAATTCAAATAAGAAAATCTATGTATAATTTAATTAATATCAAAGCGTCACTGAAAATTTGATATCATTATTTTTAAGACCCGTATTTCTAATTCTTATAGCCATAAAGTACAGTGCTGGGTCACAAACTTTTAACCCGTTAAGGGTTTTTTGTATTGATATCATTACTTTTTAGGGGTTAATGATCAAAACGTAAAATTAAAGGAGCATGGTAATGAGTTATAACACTGTATTAAAAGTGTTGTTTTATAGGTCATACTCGAACAAAATAACAAACTAAATAAAATTTCAAAATTTTATAAAAAGTGATAAAAAAGATGGAAACATGCAACATTACAAAGGCATAATAAGTACATTTTAAAAATGACAAAAATTTCTTATTTATATTTATTTCTTATTATAATTTTTTAGGTATAGATTTGATTTAAAAGAGAAAAATAAATAATAATAGAAAAATCTTTAAAAAGTGAAAATTTTATACTGGTAAATATTTAAGTAGTATAGTTTGTTATGAATTTAATTAAAAAAAAATCTTAATCTATTCAAAATTTTATTATAGCTTAACATTTTGTAATTTATATATTATATATACTAGAAACTTAATGAGCAAATTAATTATTTTCAAATTCTGTTTTAAGAATTTTTTCAATCCGTAGTTTAAGTGATTTATCACCTAATTTTGAAAAAATTACAAATATTTGCATATGATTATCATATTATTTGTCATTTTTATGAAAATAAAGGAAAAAATTTTTGTTGTTGCCATCACCTTTTAAAATAGAACCAATTTTGAAAGTTAACAACGTATCAGCATGAAAACAATGTAAATACAAAGAATATTTTTGATAAACAAATGTCATATAAAATACAAGTACCTAAATAAATAACTCATTTAATATATATATTAAAAAAAGAATTTTTTTTTTTTTTTTTTTGTGTGTGTTTATTTTTGACGCTTCCCGATAGATGGAGCCAAAACGATTATTTGATATTCAGTATTTCAGATGGAAGAGAAGAAATTCGTCCGCGAAACTGCCGCATCACGGTATTTTCGGAGTAAAAAATAGTTCGATTTTTAAACTGAGTTATAAAAAAAACAAGAGTTTTCCTAGGGAAAAGGGAGATGTCAGGCACATCAGATAAAAGCGATTAATATCATATATAAATTAAACTAAATTCGCTCGAGCCATATTCGAGAAAAAATTCTTACACATATAGTCCGTCCATTTATAACTTAAATGAGCCAATTCATATCTCGAAATATATTGCACGCAGATATGTAGCGATTTCAGGGTAGGATCAGACAGAAGGTGAAAGTCTATTTTGAAAATATCAGAACATAACCTCCCATATTTCCTGAGATATTAAGTGTCGGCTTTCAGCGGTTTCTTTGATCTTAAAATTCCTGTATATATAAGTGTCGCAGTTTTCGTTCGTTTTTCCGTTTCCGCTGAGTGTCGTGGCGTTCGTTTGTTTTTGCGCTTGCGTCACTAGAAAAACTGCCGTTTTTCATGATCTCCTATTTGCTGCAAGAAATTCTCTGTAATTTGAGAAAATACGCGTAATTTACGAAAAATTTACGTTGTCAGAACTTATTTTCTTAAATTACAGAGAATTTCTGACAGAAAATAGGACATATGCTTTACAGTGTACATACACACACACTGATCAATTGCCAAAAACTCCTTTTTTGGGCTCGGAGGCCTTAAAACGTGTAAATCAGGTGAAAACTCCACATTGAATTTCTGGACCGAATACAACACTTTTATTACCTACGGTAGTCGGTAATGTAATTAAAAATAGCATTATTTGAAACTATGATTAGAGCTATATGGAATTTTATTTTACTTTCTTTTAGTGTAAATCGGAAAGAAAAATTAAATAAAGGTTAGTAATTTTTGTATTCATCATCATCATGTCCAACACGGTTGAAGGCTATAAGCCTGTTCCGGCCTCAATCCATCTTTTACGGGGTCTTCCTCTATCTCTTCTCCCCCTTAGCCTATATTTTAGAGCTGCCTTTGGTATACGGTCATTTGGCATTCGTTCTAAATGTTCTCTCCACTTATTTCTATAGTTTATTATAGTATGTATTATTGGCTTAGTTTTTAGTTCCTTCCTGATGTCATCATTTCTTATTTTATCCATTACAGAACAGCCCTTCACACTCCTTAGAAATTTCATCTCTGAAGATTGTATTTCACTTTCATCACTCTTTTTGAGCGTCCATGTCTCGCTTCCATATAGAAGAGTTGGTATCGCCATTATCTTGAAAAATTTTATTCTGGTATCTTTTCTTGTATTTCTTAATGTTCTTCTTATAGTCCCGCAGATGTATTGGAACTTATTTAGCTTGTCTTGTATATCATTGTTGTAATTATAAGATATATCACATCCTAGATAATTAAAACGTGAAATTTGCTCAATTGGTTTATTTTCTAAGATAATCTTTGTTGTAATAGGTTCTTTATCTTCAAAACCCATCACCTTTGTTTTACTCTTCGAAATCTTTAAGTTATAATATTCACTTCCAATTTTGTCTAGAGTAAAAATTGCACGTTGCAAATTATCTTCATTGTCTTGAAACAGACATAAGTCGTACGCAAATAATATATTGTAAAAAAAAAAAAAAAAAAAAAAAAATTCCGAGACCTATTCCTATTTTGATTTTGTTTTTCCAGATTCTGATGACATAGTCAATATAGATGTTAAATAGGTGTGGCGATGAACTGCATTCCTGACGCACACTTTGATTTATTATCATTTTATCCGAAATTTTAAAACCTAGGTCTAAAACAATAGAAGTGTCTTTATATAGGCTCTTAATACTTTTAATGAGATGAGGAGGGTATCCCATATATTCCATGATCTTCCACAATTTTCCTCGATCTACTCGGTCAAATCCTTTTTCAAAATCTATGAAAGCAACATGAGTTTCTAAATTAAATTCACAGCGTTTTTCAAAGAGTTTTGTTTCAGAGTAAATACACTGTCTATGCAGGATCTTCCCTTTCGAAAACCATTTTGTTCTTCTAATAATAGTGCATGTGAAATGACTTTTAGTCTGTTGCCTATAATTCTTGAAAAGATTCTGTATCCAGTGTTCAATAAGCTAATACCTCTGTAGTTATCACATATATTACGGTTTCCTTTTTTAAATAAGGAGATAATTTTAGAGATTCTCCAGTCTTCAGGAATTTCGCATTGTTTCCAGCATAAATTATGTCTAATAAATTGTGTCTGTTCAGCATAAATAGCAGTCGTGTCTTAAAAGTATAGTCTGCATACTAGTCTGTATTAAAATTTGAAATTGTAAGGACCTAGTTACATTTATTAATTATAATTAGTAATTATGATTTATATAATAAATTGCTATATAATGCGAATACGATTGAAAATGAATACTGTATTCAATGAAATTAGGAAAAGGAGTTTATTAACACACTTAAAATTTAATTCAAATTATAAATATTCAAACCAGAAAAAATTAATTAATTCGTTAAACTTCCTGATTTTCATGGGTAAAAAAAAAAAAAAAAAAGGCTCACTAAATTTTTATAATTTTTGTAATAAAAGGGTTTTATATTATATTTAATCAACAGGAAGCCAATCGTTTCTTCCATTAAATTTCTTTTTAATTTTAGGATTCATAGTTCTTGTTCAATTTAGGATTCACAACAAACGTATGGGAAAGAGTTTCAAAAATTATAAATAATGCATGATTTTACTGCATAAGTGCGTATATGAACTTGTATGCATTTATGCTTGTGTTAAGTAAAATCGATTCAATTCTTCCCCTATGCTACAGGGCCCGAAATTTCCACTTAGATTGCACTCGCTGAAAAAAAAAATGTTACTCGCCACAAAATATGATTAATTTACTCTATTTTTTACGTATAAGGTGACCAGCATTTTTTTATTAGAAAAAGAGGAGAAATTACGCAATGTGTTTTATTTTATAAGAAAATAGAAGACATTCAATTTTGAAAAACAGGACATTTTAGAGGACACAAAATTGAATGAAAATGATTATAAAAACCGATTCGAAAGCTTTAAGTGGTGGAAATATTTTTATCTCAAATGATGGATTTGGATCAGTACACCTTAATTTAAATTAATAATATACGGAAACGAGAGAAAAAAAACCCTAATTTTTATAAGTGTCACTGGACAATATATATATATATATGTATATATATATATTTTAAAGTATTAATTTTTGCCATAGGCAAAAACTTTTTTTTTTTAATATGGTATTTTCATGCAGTTACATAAAAAAATTGGCAAATGAAAAAATAAAATTAATATTCGGCAGATGAAACAATTTGTTTTAACGAACAGTCATTCTTTATCAACATTTTATAAAAGTTCTCACAAGCATAACCTAAATGATTAGTCTTAGTAGTTAATAAGTTTTTAAAGTAGGTATATAAAGGGGATTTTTTAGTTCCCCATCATACTATAGGTATGGGGAACTTAGGTAATCGTGAAAATTTTCAACCTCGGTTTTTTGACTTTTTAATACGTTTTCAGGTGTGAGGAAACAGAAAATGACAAAATTTGTATGGTGTCTGTTAGTGTGTTCGTCCGTTAGTGTGTTAGTACATTAGTGTGTTAGTCCGTTAGTTTGTTAGACTGTTTACACGATATCTCACGAAAAAATGATCGCAGAGAGGTCAGATCAGTTTTAAAATATTACTTTCGATACTGGCAAGAACCCTATTCATTTGCAACATTCGAATTAAAAAACTTCGTAAGTTTTCAGAAATTTACGATTTTATTAACATGGGAGAGTAGGACAAAATTTCACTTAAACGTGCATTAAATGGAAACTTTTTACTGTAAAAATGTCAGAAAACTTTTAAAATATCAGTTTTGATGCCGGAATGAACATCAGTAACTATAAATATGCTATTTTGAAAATTTCGCAAGTTATTGGAAATTCACGAATTTCTTAACATGGCAGTATAGGGCAAAATTTCACATAAACGTCAATTTTGAGAGACATTTTCATCGTAAAGATGTCAGACTACTTTTGAAATATTATTTAGGACACTGGCATGAATATGAATTTTCCAATATAAAATTTTCGTAAGTTATTGGAAATTTACGAACTTCTCAACATGGCAGAATAGAGCAAAATTTCACATAAACGTCAATCTTGAGGGATATTTTCATCGTAAAGATGTCAAACCACTTTCGAAATATTATTTAGGATACTGGCATGAATATCATAGACTATAATTTTCCCAATTTAAAAAATTCGTAAGTTATTTGGAATTTACGATTTACTTAACATGTCAGAATAAGGCAAAATTGAGCATAAACTTCCATTTTGAGGATCATAAATACATTAGACAACTTCAAAATTACATTTATGATATTTGTTTGAACATGATTGAATGCAAATATTCTAATAGGAAAATTTCATAAATTATTCGTAATTTACGATTTTATCAACTTAGCGAAATTGTAAATTTTTTACATAAATATGAATTTTGAGGATTATTGCATTGGAAATAGTAGCATAAAAACTAAACAACAGAATTGACCCTGATAAAATAAATTAATAGATTAGAATAAGATAAATATATGGAAGAGAACGGTGGATAGCCTATTAGGCGGGGATTTCATTCTGTCACTGTATCAAGCTTTGGTCAAATTCATTTCTTTTAACATGATTATAATATGTCTCGCACTAGAAATTTATCAGAACATAAATATGATGGGGAACGGAGCATAGTCCACCAATGCCAACTAGTTTCACATGTTTACATTTTTTTCATTGAAGAAAACAGTCGCGTTGTGGGAGCAATTTTGCCAGGAGGATATAAAATGAATTCAACTAACTTTTGCATATATTTGTGAGGTGGTGGTAACATTAAGGCCAATTGTCTGCAGTAAGACGCTAGGTCACTGGTGGGCCTATTTTTATGAGGAATATTATTCATTCAAAAGTGAGAACACACTTCAACCCACCGCGTACCAACCGGAGCACCACCTTCTTCATGACAATTTCAATAGTGATTCCGTGTTCTGAATCAAAGAACCGTATAAATATAGGGAATATTTTTATTTCTTTGTGATTCGAAGAATCTGAACAGACATAAACCATAATATATACTTTGGCAAGTTTATTAGAAAGTTGTTTTTTTGCGAACCTAACGCAGAAAAAAGTTAGTATTCACCGTTCGATACAGCCAACGACCGATTGTGCTCCCCAGTTTTGCGAAAACTTTGAAATTAAGGAGTAAATCTTTTTCACTTGAAAAAGAGGTCAGAGGACGAAAAACATAAAAAAGAGGACTTTTTATTCCTGAAGTGTTTTTTTTTTCGTTTAAGAGGGCAGAGCGTTGAAAAAGAAGACTATCCTCTTAAAAAGAGGATGTCTGGTCACCTTACCTAAGATTAGCATAATTTTACGTTTATAAATCGATTTTTTTTTTTTTTTTTTTTTTTTTTTTATGGCAACTTATACTGTAAGAATTCTATCTACATTTAGACCGAAATTTTACTCGCCACAGTAAAATTTCCACTCGCCAATGGCGAGCTCGCGAGCGGAAATTTCGCGCCCTACCTATGCATATGCGAAAATATTTCAGAATTTGCGGGAGATGAAATGATTTTAGTTTATTGGATTTTAGAATAACACAGGTTTGCCATATACGCGTCTTAATAAGTATTAATTAAATTAATTTTTTCATTTTCTCTTTCAGCGAATCGTAAATAGAAATATATCCAGTGATATGGGAAAGTGTTTCATCGTACTTTATTTCAGGTAGTATATGGTTAAAGTAACAACGTTTCGATGGCAGAGTGAATGTAATGACTTTTGTGAATTATAACAGAAAAAATACGTGAAGATACTTGCTAAATCAATTAATTTATCTTCAAATTATTCATAATTTTTTTTTTTTTTTTTTTTTTTTTTTTTTTTTTAATGTAAAAGGTAGTATATGTACTTTATATTTAATTAAGTAAAAGGTAGTAATGGCCTTTTTTAATTAAGTAAAATGTAGTATGTATATATCTGTACTGATAAGTATATAAAGGATTTAAGTCCATAAATGTCGATTTTGAGTTAAGTACATAGTCAAACTTAGAAAAAAAATTCTCTGTCGATTGGTATAAAGGATTTAAGTCTATGTCATTTAGTCTTTGAGAAAATCCATTGGTAAAAAAAGGTTCAGGTTAGAAATTTAGCATTCATGTATGGTATAAAATATTTAATTCAAATTTTTCCCGTTATTAAATGAAGGTTGACAATCACTGAATGGTATAAAGTGTATATAAGTCAAAGAAATCCCTTTTTCCTAATTGATTCTTCTGATTAGTTTTTAGTTAGTTTAACTTTATTTTTCGTCTCCTGAAAAATCAAGAATATGGACTTAAATCCTTTATACTTATCAGTACAGATATATATATATTAATAATGTAGTACATGTTTTTTTTTTTTTTTTTAATTAATTATAAGGCAGTATTTTATGTAGTACACTGAAAATAATATATATATATATATATATATATATATACACCGCCTTCATCTAAAATGAATAAGTGGTCATTTTCTAAATCCCTTAACTAGAAATATAGATTTCCGAGATATGCACATAAGGCATGCCAAAAAACTGAAAAGACGAAGTGATCGAGAATTTTCTAGTACACATTTCTAGATGGTGAAACAATATTCTGAATATTCTGAATCTTCTGTATTGCGAAAAATTTTCGCTTGATATTCTAGAATTAGGTAATGAACCAAGATTATAGTTGCTGAAACCCGCTTCTTGTATTCGCATTTATTTGCAGAGATTTTTAAAATACTTTGCCCTCGAGAATATTGGTAAACGATCTAGAATTCTAATAGGGGTTTCTAGAATGCGCTTTCAGAGTGGACTAGAATTTATAAGGATGACATGGAATTTTTTTTTTCTAGAGCGGCATTTTAGATTCTAGATGATAGTTACAGAATTTTTTCTGGTTAAAATAACAATTTTTTTTTTTTATCGCAGAGTGAATATAATGGCTTTTGTGAATTAAAACAGGAAAATATGTGAAGATACTTGCTAAATCAATTAATTTATCTTCTAATTATTCATAAAAAGGATTTTTTTTTAATTAAGTAAAAGGCACATTCATAAGACTATTCACAAATATTCCAAAATCATTCCAGTACTTAGTTTCTACGGAATTTAATTAATTTACACAAAGAATGTGCATTTAATTAGTCTCGACAAAGTAAATATTAGCCTTGAAGAAAATATGAGATTACTATTCATAAGGGATTTCATTTTTAATATCATGACTTTTTTTGCAATAACGCTTAAAAAAAAAAAAAAAAAAAAAAGAGATATTTTGTTAGAAAAATTTTCACGCTTTGCTCATATTCGTGAAAATTCATGCACGATGTAGTACGTGATTTTTTTTTTTTTTAACTACTGCAAAAATTATCTGCATTTTTAAAGGAAAACTTTAATTTTTCTAGCTACACATTAAAATTATTCAGCCGGTTACTTACTTTTTACATGAAAGTCTGTTCAGAAGAAAAAATATATTTGTTTTTTTTTTTTATAAGGTTTAGGTTAATAATGGCTTTTTGAATATTCTTGAATTTCGTGTTACAAATTGTACTATTCATAGTACACCAAAATTTACTTTGATCGATATTTTATCAGTTACGGTTATTTTATATTGAAAGTGAGTTGAAATTTTATGATATACCAGTAGGCTTTATAAATGAAAACTTAAAAAAAAAAAAAAAAAAGAAATCTCTTAAAAACTTGCTTCAGGTCTCCGCTGCCTTCAGCAGCATCTTCCTCATCATCGATATCTAGGGTCTGTGACTCTATTTTCTGAGGCAATCAACGCCTTAACCTTGGGCTTTAATTTAGATATTTATTCGACGACTATTTAAAATGGTAAGTAACACTAAAAGACTGTACATAGTATTTACTATCAAGCATTTCCTTATATTTCATTTGATTTACTCGGTCGACCATAAAATGATAGCAATTCCCCTCCAAAAATAGTATTAAGGTAAAGCTAGGAGAGATTGCGCACTTAAGGGACTGGAAAGAAACAGTAGAGTGGGCGAATTGAAATTTCAGGTGGTTGTACAACACTAATAGTGAAGTGCCGACTTGAATTTGCATATTAATTGCTTCAATAGTTTAAGATTAAACGTGGTTATTTTGTGTCGTTCTCAAAAATAAGTGCTTGAATTTTCATAACCCTTCCTAAGAATTTTAATACGATGACAGTTACACAAAATATTTTTTAATTAAACAATTTCTCATAACCTACTGACATAGACTAACTGTACAAGCACCACGATTTCCTCTAAACGTGAGTAATTATTTAATAAAACATTGCGCAATCTCTCCTACCAAAATGGGTGAGTTTGCGCTTTTGCTGTTTAGGAGAGATTGCGCATTTCAAATTCTATACTAACAGAGATTTCGCAGCTAATTGGTGGTAACAGGACAATGATGATGAATTTGTTCAATGCCTGGGACTCTACCAAAACGTAACTTCCATAAGCCATTGGACTAGTTCAAATCATTCGAGACGGCGCACCACCTTTATGGAGACTATCCACAAAATTTGATATTAAACATTTTACAAGAGTGGCGTAATCGACAAAAGCCACACCTGTGATGGGACTTACCTCTAGAATGCTGTTAGCCTATGGGAAATTTATCGCAAAGGATTTAAATGTTACTGTACATCTATTTAGCTTTGCAATACTTTCAAGTATGACGCTCAAGTTTTGTGCAGCTGTCGGCTGCTTAAATAGAAGAGATAAAACTAAATGCAAGCAACACTCAGCCTACTCAGTCTTCTTTTTAAGGAATGTAATCGTCTAAATTTCAATAAAATAAAATAAATAAAATAAACGTAAAGGATTTAAAAGCGTAAAGGATTTTAAAACGTAAAAGATTATAAAACTTAAAGGACATTTTGGCGGAAGATTTTGTAGAAAAAAAATTAATAAATAGTAAATGGTGGGCGTATTCTGCGCTTAAAAATGGGCGGGACTAACTATATATCATTGCACGCACGGTGTGCTACCTTTTTTTTTTTGCTCGGAAATACCTGTTCGAGATGGATATACCGTCTCGAACAAGTTCACCTTTGGTAGGTGGTTGCACAATAACTTCACATGTACAATAATATGTACAATGATTGTGGACAACGAGAGATTCGGTCAGCAAACCAGAAACTATCCGAGCTGAAAAGGTAATGTACTAATTTTTAAGTTAAACGTGTTAACTAGTAACTTAATATTATTTTCTAGTCTTGTTCTTTAACTAATTTTGTTCTTTTTTTCTGTTTCTTTAATATTTTTCCTTAAATAAATTTTTGTAGCACTTTTTAAATTTCTTTTAAATTTCTAATTTTTTTAATTGCTGAATTAAAATATCCACTCCCAATGCAAAAATATTTGTTTACAAATACCTTGCAGCAATACCATTTAAGTGAATTATAATTATTGATAATGTAATTGTAGTTATAATTAAGCGCAATCTCTCCTACCCACATGCGCAATCACTCCTACCCTATAGGGAGAGATTGTGCAAAATAGCTCTCTTGGTTTTATTACTATTATTGTTTTAAATAACAATAGAGCAACAAAATTACAATGGAAATGTATAGAAGAAGGATCAGTTCAAAGTTATGCACCAAAAGTTTAGCAAAAAATTAATATTTGGATTTTTTATTTCATTTTGTTGAATTTTGCGCAAACTCTCGTAGTTTTACTTTACATTATGTTATAAAATTAATTTGGTGTCAAAATGAAAAAAAAAAAAAGAAAAAAGTAGGATATATCCATTTGTAAACACGCGAAACGTATCTGTTTACGTAGCAAGTAAATCGAGTCAATATATATATTATATAATAAGGAATACGTTAAAATATTCTGTTGAATAATGTGCGATGCAAATAGGACGTTGAGGCTATTATAAGAACTATATATGAAGGCATGAATTCGCAGGCTTCCTAAATTAGTTTCTTTTAAATGTATTTTATAACAAATAATTCTTTATTTAAAAAATCAACAGTCATATAATTAAATAAAGTTTGACTTGCCTGGGTTGTCACAGGTAATCAAATCTATCCCATTGGTGAAGAACAATCTCCTTACTTTATCATCAGATTGCACGCTTGAAATTAGATGAAAAATGCATAGATATATATTTTATGGAACTTCTGTTTTAAACCATAACTACTTTTTTTCTATAATAAATGAAGATTAGTATTTATGATCTTATACAATATGTAGATTAATTACTATTCACAATAATTCAGATATTGCTGCGTAATAGAAGAATGCCTAGATGTTTAGCTTTTAAATTTATTCATCTTAGACAAAAAAACAATTATGATTAAATAGAATAAAAAATGGAACATCTGTCCCGAACAAGAAAAGTTACATGATTGAAAAAGTATTACAGTTCGTAGAGAGACGCGACATATCGTCACGTTGTGCGGCAGGCGCATTGAACAGTCAGTTGGCGGGAAACAAAAAAGTCTGGAACATGAAAAACGAAAGTCAATAAAATTGTTCTGAGATTACATATCACAACAGAGGCTTCTGATCTGCAGATCCACTAGTAAAAATTTGGGAAGCGATGCTCCTACATACAAAAAATTTATTTGCCAGTTGTCTGTAATTGTTATAAATAATTGTTATTATAAATGTTAGTTATGAATGCTTAATCTAATAATGGTTGTTAAAAAGATAATTCTGTTTATGCACATTTATACGAAATTTTGCCCTATACCGCCATGTTAAAAAAAGGAAAGAAAACGGGATCGCAGTGCCACTTGTTGAACGATTTTTACCAAAAGTTGAGAGTCACTAATTTATGTCAAGGTGTAATTACATACCAATTTGTATGAAATTCTGTGTGGTAGTTCTCGAGATAAAATTGCCACAAAATTTCGTCACAAACACACAGAGAAACATTTTCAAAAATTGGTAAAATTGTGCTCTCGACCACTAAAAACGTGTAAATCCATTGAACACCCGAGGTCGAAAATTTTTACGAAACCATTAATTTCTTCTGTTGAATATAGAAAAAAGTAATTATATAACACTTATATATTATGAGACACTTCTCGATATTTGTACGGAATGAAATAGCCGTTGTAAGATTAACTACCAAAGTCTGAAGGTGATAGATTTTAATTTAGATTTACAATTGCTTTATAATTTAATACCTAACTTATCTTAAAACTGCTTTTTCTATAATGAAAACAAATCCATTAAATATAACTGGCTATAATGTCGAAATATTTAAAGCAACTAATATATTTTTATAATAACATTAATTTATCCACAATTAATATTTTACACAAAAGGTTAAATGTCATATAATATAATAATTAAATAAATAGTTTAAAAAGTTAGTTATAATAATTAGTTATTGTAACTAACTGATTTACTAACTATATATAACTAATTATTAGAACCAACTGACATTAGTTATAATAATTAATTGGGATAATAATTAAATAAATAGTTAAATTTTAAAACAAGTTAAAAAAATTCTGTTTAAAATACACTTAAATACTGATTTAATTTCTTTTAACAAAGAAACAAACTAATAAGCTAATTTTAGAGCTTATTCTAATTTTAATAAAAACATTAAAATTCCTGTGTCTTAAATTTATAAATCATGGATGAAATAACCTCTTAGCATTAAAAAAAAAAAAAAAAAACTTATTTTAAAGTTGCACGTTGTTTAGTTAAATTTCATCTCCTAACATGATATTTTTTGCATCCTTGAAAGGCTTATGTATATTCTAAATATTTTTTATAAGTATAAGCTTTTTATGTTCTGAACAAATTAAGATTTAATTATTCAACACGTAAAAGGCTAAATGTGTCATAACTTATGACGTATTAATCTGAGCATGTCACTCCAACAAAAATAATATGTACAAAATTAAAACTGCAACCCATGATATGACCGTATTCAAAATGACGCAATTAAATTAATTTATTTTTCTATTACAAAACAGGTACAAGATATTTTAAATAAATTTATAAGTAAGTGGAAAATGAAAAAAATATTTTATAATTTATTGATACTTTAAAAAAATTAATAATGTAACATTATTAAAACTAATAGATATAAAGAAATGTTTTAATTATATATATATATAATATAGATATATATTTAACGCATAGAGACGTAAAAAAATTACATAAACTTTGCATGGGAAATATCTAGAGGTATTTCAACCACACTGAGAAAAAAAAAATATACCGCCTTCCTCTAGAATGAATAAGTGGCCATTTCCTAAATCCCTTAACTAGAAATATCCGAGCTATGCGCGTAAGGCACGCCAATAAACTGAATAGACCAAATTATCTAGAATTTCTAGTGTACGCATTTCTAGATGGTGAAAGAATATTCTGAATACTCTAAATATTCTGAATCATTTCTATTACGAGAAATTCTCGCTTAATTTTCCAGAATTCAGTAATAAACCAAGATTATAGTCGCTGAAATCCGCCTCTTGTATTCCCATTTATTTGCAGCGATTTTTAAATAACTTTGCCCTCGAGAATATAGGCAAATGCTCTAGAATTCTAGTAGGGGCTTTTAGAACTCGCTTTCCAAGCGGACTAGAATTTATAAGGATGACATGGAACTATTTTTTCTAAAGCCACAACTTAGTTTCAAGATGTCAGTTACCGAATTTTTTCTCAGTGCATATATAAGTAACATTTCATATTTTTTGTCTCATTCTTTAATATTACAAATTATCAAACCTATTTTTTTCGTTAGCGCTTTTGCTATAGTAAAAATAAATGAACATGTAGGATAAAAACTGTTCATTCATTGAAATTTTACTCACTACTCAGAAAAAATGATGAAACACAGTTCCTTCCTTGTGATGCTTTCCAGCAGACTTAAGGTGCCTGCCTACCTTTAAAACTCAATTTTCGGTCAAAACTCCGATTTACTATTTTGGGGTTAGTATTAAAGCCTGACATTTTAGCTTTCTAAATCAGTTTAAATTTTGTTTCTATCTTGCTTAGAATCTGAGTTACAAGAATTGTAATATTAGTCACTCGCCAGTTTTGGAAACCGGAAGTGACCGGAAATGATCCGTAAATGCTTGTTTACATAAATGTTTTACTCAATATAAGCATCAAAATTTGTTACTGAATATAAAATGAATTTAAAAAAAGAAAATAAAAATCTTTGAAATAAATCAGGAACTTATTAAATTATTTTTGTTTAATAGGTAAAATCTTGTTTTTAAATTTGTTTTCTGCTTTTTCTCAAAATGAGATTTTTAGCATTTTGCTTTATCCCAAAACATCATAACTCCAAAAGTTATAATTGAAACGTTATGAAACTTTGCCAAAATACTCTAGAGGAGTTGTTTTAGGGATTGAACTACGACAATGAATTTAGCTAACTTTTTTTTTTTTTTTTGTCGATAGAAGTTATGAACTGCCATGTATATTCATGATTTTTTCAGCATGTAAAAATGTTATCTTCTCCAAAATATTAAATAATATGGTTATAGTTTTGAGAGTAGTTAACTCCCTTAAGGACCTTTCAATAATCTAACTAAAATTTACAGAATAAAAATATATTTAAATTTGTCTTATGATGTTTTGTAAAAGTGCTTTTTTTTCGGAAATTTTATGCCTATTTTGAGTCTAAATATCAAAATATTTAAAAATTTTTATATGTTTTTTCAGGTTATTCATTGTTTTTACTACTATATTCTATCATATAATGCACATAAATAGGCAATTTTTCAATTATTAAGAAAAATCACCTCCAACGGTAGGCAGGCACTTTAAGTTAGGGTAGATGGTAAACCTTTTCTTACACTCTAAGATGACAGTGATCTACGCTGCAATGGCAGGAAATAAAAGCTTTATGCCAACTAGCCTCTAATGCGCTCTAACCCCTGTCCCCTTATCAATACATATAGAAAAGAACTGTTATAGTTGATGTGTGAAATATTACTGTTCCTTAATATTTTTCAACCACGTTTCTTGTGATCATTGGAAACTCTGCGCAAGCAATGCTGCCAGACTTTGCGACATTTTTATAGAATAGTTACCAATAATTTTCAGAAGCGATATTTGATATATACAATAGCCGATTAATCGTCTATTACGTATATAAAATATCACTTCTCAAAATTATTCGTGAATATTGAATAAAAATGACACAAAATCTGGCAACACTGTGCGCAAGTACTGATTCAACGAGTCCCTTGTTAAAATGGGGGTGATAACTTTTGAAGTTGAGAGAAAATAGATATAAGGGAACGACAAATGACTGGATATTTACCAAATTCCAACCTGTCGGTCACTTTGGCACCCTTCTAAGCCTCTGGATTCGTTCCCAATGCTAGGCGCTAGAAACGTGGTTACACTACATCCAAAAGTTTTTTTGCGACTTATTGCGAATAATAATTTGTCATAAAATAAGAAACACAATCTTTAAGCAATTACGAAAAGGGATATATTGGAAATGAGTCACAAGATACAAAAAAAAAAAAAAAAAAAAAAAAACTAACGAACAGACTGTGAGGTCGAGATTGTAGTAGGTTACCACAGGTTTTGTTTGAAATTATGCTGGATCCAGCGGAAAATAAGTTGGGATAGTTAAAAATGCTTCGGCGTCAGTCTCGGCGAAGTTTTAGGTTAGAATAGTTTTGTGTCAACATAGTGCTGCAACGGAGAAAATAAGTTGTGAAGTATAGGCGAATGTGAAGAAGCTTTAAAGTTTGGCTGAAGTGAAGAGACGGGAAGTTAATTGAAGGAAGTATAAGTAGGAAGTTATTTTCGTGTGGTGGTGTATTCTGGTGCAGTCAAGATCATTCTGACGTATAGATACGCTATATTTTAGGGCAAAGCACCTGAATTAAGTTATTGTCTGATAGTTAAGCTCTAGTGCTTTTGGAGCTAATTAGTTTGATGCGTGTAGAAGTGCACTGTTGTTAGATATAGTGAATAGAAAAGTCATCCGACTGGGAAGCCACCGGGTAGTTTGGAGTTTACAGTCGGCTGCAAAATTATTCGAGCACTAGCAATAATCCTTGCCAAAAAAAAGTACACTTAATACAGCTTTGTTAAATAAATCCTTGTCGAGTCATGTTCTTAATCAGTCTAAGAACATGATTCGACAAGGATTTACTTAGCAAAACAGTCTTAAGTGTACTTTTTAAGCATAGGAATTATTGGCTAGTGCTCGAATAATTTTGCAGCCGACTGTACATCAGCTAGTGAAAAGAGTGCATCCGTCGCTAATCTTCTGAATCCTTTTGTGAATATTTAAAATTATCTAAACTATTTCTTTTATCTATTTTCTAAAGTCCTTTAATCACTTTGATAGAGTTAAATCCAGCTAGCTCAACCCTCCTTCTATTCAAGTTTGAAAAAATCTCTTATTTTTATTTTAATTTGAGTCTCGTACTATTTCTACTTAAATACTAAGTTAATTAAGTTAAGATAAGCAACGCAAACCTCACAAGCCTTCCATCAGTTCTGCATCTAATATGAGACTTCATTAGGGGTTAACAGTTCTTATTCTACCTCGTGTCCTATTTACTTCATCTTTATATATATATTTCTTTTGTGCGTGTGTATGTCACTGAACTCCTCCTAAACGGCTGGACCGAGCTTAATGAAATTTTTTGTGTGTCTTCAGGTGGATTCGAGAAGGATTTAGATTTACAATTCAGTTCAATCGGATAATTGGATCAAAAGATATTAAATAAAAACTCCATTTTAGCTTTAAAATGATTAAAAAGAAAAATATATTTGATGCCAAAATAAACAAATTCACGTGTATTTATTTTTTTCCGGAAATAAAATATTTTTAATTTCGCGTGATAAACAATAAAAATTAGAAAAAAAAATTAATATACCATGAACATATTCGCGTGTAAATAAATATTTTCATGGAGATACTTGGTATTTGCTTAAAATTTTTATTTAATTTAGTAGTACTTTTCTTTTCTACAGTAAAACAAAATTTTTCGTTTTAATTGATACTTTATACGTAACTTCATAAAACAGTTTTTCTTTTTTGTTTTTGTATGGAACAACTTTAGTTTAGAAAAATTTGAAATTTGGCACCGAAGTTGTACGGACGTTTCTCACCAAGATCGTCAGTTACGCAATTGAGATAGCCGTGTTAATTCATCGCAAAAATGGCCAAAAATATTTAAAGTCGAGAAGGGGGGGGGGTCTATACTAAAGCTGTGCCTTTGTATTTATCTTTATATATATATTTCTTTTGTGCGTGTGTATGTCACTGAACTCCTCCTAAACGGGCTGGACCGAGTTTAATGAAATTTTTTGTGTGTCTTCAGGTGGATTCGAGAATGGTTTAGATTTACGATTCAGTCCAATTTAAATTGTTTATTTAATTAATTTATCACTTATAAATTGTTGTTGATTTTGGAATGTTTCACATTGGATCCGGCAGACTGCGCTACGATCGTAGTATCGAATATTCAATAATACGCAAGCGAAGTGATGACGTCACTGGCCGTCCGTAGATGCAAGAAAAAAATTTCTATGTTGATCGCCCATTGGATTTTTTGTAAAAAATTACTAAATATCGAGGAAAATTATTTCCCGATTTTAATCCCCATATTTGGGTATAGATATGTATTAGTTATCATATGCATGCGTTAGATTGAGTTGTTTTTGCTGTAAAATTGATAAAATTTGAATTTTTAATCTCTAAACTCTGTCATCCTTTGCGGAGAAAAATATCGCCATATCATCTGGCGAACATATTTAATTTCTTTCAAAAATAATGGTTATGAAACAATTTCGTACAATACACATTACGAAAATATACATCTGGCATGTATATTTTCGTATTACGTTTTTGATCGCCAAATACAAAAAACGCCAAGGAAGACAGAGTTTTGAAATTTAAAATTAAAATTTTGTCAATTTGAGAGCAAAATAACTCAATCTAACACATGCATACGATAACTAATACATATCTATACCCAAATACGGGGATTAAAAATCGAGAAATAATTTTCCTCGATTTTTAATAATTTTTTATAAAAAAATCCAATGGGAGATTAACATAGAAATCTTTTTCTTGCACCCACTGACGGTCAGTGACGTCACACTTCGCTTGCGTATATTCTATTGTAATTCCAGTTTGTCCCGACAGTTGGTGCTGCGATCAAATTCAGGAAAATATTTTGTAACTTCGTGTTATTATTGTTATACAAAAAATTGTGTCCTAATTGAAATATTACATCAAGATGTAATTAGTGTTTGAAGAGTTTTGAAGTGTGCATAAAAAACTATATATTTTGCAAATATAGTGCGGAATTGGAGTGAATATTTTATATAATTTTCTATCAAATTTACACGCGCGTTGATTAACAACCACCCTAACCTACAAATTTATTTGTGTAGCTAATTTATTATATTTAATTTATATATTTTTTGAATGGAACACCTTTAGTATAGGATCCCTTTGTCAAAATTTGAAATTTGGCACCGAAGTAGCTCGGACGCTTCTCGCCAAGATCTTTAGTTCCACAATTGAGATTAGCCATTTCAATTCATCGCAAAAATGGCTTAAAATATTTAAAGTCACCAAAGGGGTCCCATACTTTTGTGCGTGTGTATGTCACTGATATTTTATTTATTTATTTATTGTATAGAAAATTTGGCACCGAGGTAGCTCGGACGCTTCTCGCCAAGATCTTTAGTTCCACAATTGAGATAGCCATTTCAATTCATCGCAAAAATGGCTTAAAGTATTTAAAGTCACCAATGGGGTCCCATACTTTTGTGCGTGTGTATGTCACTGATATTTTATTTATTTATTTATTGTATGGAACACCTTTAGTATCGGATCCCTTTGGCAAAATTTGAAATTTGGCACCGAAGTAGCTCGGACGCTTCTCGCCAAGATCTTCAGTTCCACAATTGAGATAGCCATTTCAATTCATCGCAAAAATGGCTTAAAATATTTAAAGTCACCAAAGGGGTTCTAATTTGTGGCTTAGATTGAGAAAATCCGTGCTTTTCTCACAGCCAATTATATGTTGCGTGTTCCAGGGTTGGAAAACCTTCGAATTTGTTTGTTTATACTCCTCAAGGATTAACCAAAATATTGTACATCCAATGGCATTATGGTAAATTAAATTTTTGTAGATAAAAAAAATATACCTGTTATAAAATAAATTGAGTTTCAACTTTTTCACCTTTAATTAAAACGAGTTTAAGTTTTTATTTAATACGAACTCTACATTTCACTTCGTTCATACTATACACATACTCACATGCATCGATTGATTGAATTGGGATAAGTGTACATGTAATGATGTTAGATATTGTAATAACTTTTGTAAAAACTTTTGTAAAAACTTTTTGTAAAAATTTTCATCAAATCGGTCCAGATTGTTACAGCTTATTCAAAAAAGACGGAATTTTCATGTGAAATTCGTTGCTATCAGAGATTCTCTCATAAATTGAAATATTTGCCGTATGAAATAAAATTTTGTGCTGTTCGACATTCAGCGGAGGTTTAAAATAACAAGTAGCAAGTAGAAAGTACCAAGTAGCAAGAAGCATGTAGCGAAAATTTCGGTAATTATGCCTTTTACGTTATAATCGAAATTCACAGTCACCGTTCACAGCGCTCCATACCTGTTTCACTTATATACTACATCCTTACACACTTACAATAAGTTAGTTATTTTTTTCTAGCAAAATATTCTCTAGAAATAATTTATATGACAAAACAACATTTGTCGGGTCAGCTAGTATATTTATATGATTATTAAGAAAATGCATGACGTACCACATCTCCATTATCGCTGAGCAAAATATATCTTTGTGCAGTCATTTTAAAATTCTCAATTTTTGAATTATTTTATAGATTTTGAGGACATTAAACACATTTTATTTTATTTTATTTAAACATAAAGCGGAAAAATGTATTAATTAATGTTGTTTAAAATAATGTTTAACCAGTCGTAATTTATAAATTTTAAAATAGTTGTTTACCTATAATATAACAGTTTTTGATATATTCTAATGAGATATCACAGCAAAATATGTATTGCCAAAACGATTTCATTCGTTCTTCTAAAATACACATAGAAAGTTGTATTTTAAATAAAATGTCAAATATTATGTAAATTTTTAAAATTTTACTATGACCATTCGACATATGGATATTTATATATACATAATATTTTAACATTTAATTTTGAAGCGGAAATGGAAATATGTTGTGAGGTTTAAATTTCTTTTTAATGCGGTATCTACTTGCAGTTTATATTTACCAGATCCTTAAATATTTAATCAGGTCGCGTTTCAAAAATTGTAGTTTTTAAAAAAACGTGCTATTTTCAGTGAAACAGAACTTCTAAATTCATTTGTAAATGCGCGTGATTTTATATTACAGGAACAGAAGGTTTACGTTTTCGAAAAAGAATTTTACGTGGAAAATTTGTTAATTGCATTAAATCAGCTTCAAAATATAATCTTTTGATGGAAAAAGAATGCGTAGGTAGAATTGTTCAAAAGGAGATTTTTAAATTTATTTTAAAATCAGTTTTAAATTTATTATTCAAGTAACATACTAATATAAGAAAATGGTAAGTTTTAAAATTAATTTAGTAAATATATTTTAGAAGATTAATAAATACGCTTTATTAAATATATTCTTTTTTGGGCACTATTTCTGACAAGTTTGTATTTTTTAACACCAGTATTTCCAAAAGATAATCTTCTCGAATTGTTTTCACTAATGAAAAAATAAGAACTAGCAAACCCGTGCGAAACTTTCTCACTTTATTTCTTTTCTTATTTACTTTTAAGATTTGAAACTCATAAACCTTAGTCCAATTTTCCCACCCAATTTTAATTCATCAGAAGCCAAATTATAATCAGAAACAAATAAATATTGTGGAATGAAGTGCTAATGATAATTACCATTCAAGAAAGGCTTAAAAATAAAATTCATGTTTGACGACCTAATTTTCATACTTCGCGAGACAGGACAGATTTAGTATAGGACCCCCATGACGATTTTTAAATTTCTGTTCTCGCGTTGGTGATAAATTTTTATTAATTAATTAGTTTATTTTGGCTTAATTTTGTGTCAAAAAAACTTAGTACCTATTTTGATTATATTTTTTATCATTGCGTTTTTTAGTCAATTTATGACAAAAGTTCATATGGCGCTTATATCATTAAAATATTACTTGATTTAAAATGACGCTTGCTAAGATTGTAAATTGCAACTTTTAAAAATACATTTTTATGTAAAATGATCTCATCAGACAAATGTCGTCATTTTTTAAAAATTACTTTTCAGATCACTGAACTGAGTCCGCGTGCTTAAATATTGCTTATGTATTATTTTTTTTATCCTCGCGTATTTTATTAAGTCACTATCGTAGCATTTCTAAACAAATTAATCGTAACTGGACCACGTTAGAAAAATATTTTATAGATATTAGTAATTTTCAGAAATATTGATACATACTTGAGATAAAAATGATGTAGTTATTTATTTATTTATTTTAAAGTTACTATTAAAAAAATAACGACACCCTGAAATTTTTTTACAATAAGGTAAAGCTAGGAGAGTTTGCGCACAATTCAACAACACGTTTTAAATAATCTGAATTTTAATTTTTTGCTAAACTGTTGGTGCATAGCTTTGAAGTGATCCTTCTTCTACGCATTTTCATTACTATTTTGTTGTTATACAATGGTTTAAATCAACAACTGTAATAAAACCAAGAGAGCTATTTTGCGCAATCTCTCCTTATAGGGTAGGAGAGATTGTGCTTAATTTTAACTACAACTAAATTGTTAACAATGATAATTTTGCACTTAAATGACATTGGTATAAGGTTTTTGTAAAGAAATATCTTTGTATTACATGTAGGTATTTCAATTTAATAATAATAATAATAAAAAAAAAAAAATCAGAAATTGAAAAACAGAAAATGAAAAATAAATAAATAAAGACAAAAGATTAAAGATTTTTATTTAAAGAAAATAAATTAAAGAAGCAGATAAAAAAAAAAAAAAAAGAAACAAGACTAGAATATAAAAAGTAACATTTACTTACTAGATAATATATTTAACTTAAAATTAATGAAGTTCCTTTTCAGTTTGAACGGTTTCTTGTTTGTTGACCTAATCTGCCGTTGTCTATAATCGTTGCACTCGTTGTTATAAATGGTTCAACTTTCATGCAACCACCTGCCACAAGTAAAATTCATAAATCAGTCCACGGAAAATCGTTTGATTAAAAAATATTTTGTAATATTCTATAAAAATTCATAGAAAGGGTTTTGAAAATTTAAGGAAACATTTTTGTAAATGAGACATAATAACTACGTTTAATCTTACACTGTTCAAGCAGTGAGCATGCTCATTTAAGTGGGCACTCCGCTATCGATATTGTAGAACTACCTGGAGTTTCAGAGCGCCCATTCTACTCCTTCCTGCCGATCCCCTATATGGGCAATCTCTCCTAGCTTTACCATACATATTTTTAAATTGTTATATAATGACTATATTTACGTAATCTGTTAAAATTGACAAAAGTATTATTATCAAATATTTAATTTACTTATTCTTATATATTTTATAAAAATAGTTCAAGGTTTATAAGGTAAGTAAAATGCACTCACCTTGTTTGTGAGTATCCTCTTTTATTTCAGCTTTCAGTATCAAGATGTGGTATTTCGTAAATGAAAATAAATCAGTTGGAGTTTCAGGAACTATCATTTGAGTTGACTGATGCTGTTTAAAATATATAATTTGAAATAAATTAAATAATGGTTTTAATTGAATTAAACCAGCCTTCTTTAGCTTGGTTTATGAATAAGAAAAAATATATATTGTGGGAATAAAAAGAAGAACCCACGTGTGTTCCTTTTAATCACATTTTTATTATAAAACTGAACATCGAAGAGAGAGAAAAAAAACGAACATACATCATTACATGTACATAGAAACACAGACGGCCAATCAGAACAAATGCGTCACAGCGACGCCGTAATGTAGATGTATATATGCATGAAGAAATAAAAAGAGTCAAATGAAATGTTTTTAGAATAATATGAAAAAGAAAGTTTTTGTAATTATTGAAAGAATGTCATTTTGAGTTTATTTCTCACCAACATAATCATGCACCTGTACAGCAAGATTTTTATTTTTAATAAAATAACAGTGCATAAATAAAAAATATTTTATTATAAGTTTTATTATTTGAAAATTATTATTCCATTAACATATTAAAAAATCTACCTGAAGGTGAAACTGTATATTGTAGTGTATTAGATTTAATTTATATAGATTGTAAAGATTACAATTGTATAGACATTGGAGAGCTCATCACTTTTTTTTTTTTCTTTTTTTTTTTTTTTTAATGCTGGCAGACAAACACACAATCATTAGTTTTGTGATTGTTGAAAGTGTATATTTTCGCTTAAAAATATTTCATAGTTTTTTGAAAACACAATAGTTATATTGGTTTAAAAATTATGTATATAAACATCATTTCAAATTTCTAAATTTACATCAGTGTGTAAGAACTGTTTATTTTATCTCATTTAGATTTCAATTAGAGGTCAATGGACAGATGCTTGCAACTGGCCTATGTAATAATTTAAACGCTGTTTGACACTCTAATTATATTGTTTTTACTATTAGTAAATCCATAGTCTACTATTTTTTTTCATATTTATTACGCATTTTACCAAAAAAAAAAAAAAAAAAAAAAAAAAACTCTAAACCTCTACACATATGAAATTTAAGATAATAATATGTATTAATCTTTAGCTCTTATGGACAGTTTTATTGCAAAGACGTAAAACTTCGATTTGTTTTACGGATACTAAAATATATTTCCTTATACAAACAACTTCTAGTGTGAATACCGATGGCTTGATTGGGAAGACGCTGGACTCTGAATCCATTGATTGTCGGTTCGACTCCCGGCGAGGGCAACGGTAATTGTTTTTGCGGTAATTATTAATGCTTTTTTTTGTGCTCTAGATTATTCTAAAATCTTTTTCACATGCAAACAGTATGACTCTCATCTTTTCATTTATTTATTTATGAAAAATATTCACTGTAGACAGGATCAAAGATGGCGAAATTTCAGACACTCCATGTGTTAAACGATACGCCTTTTAAGACACTTTTTAGCATCTTAAAATTAAACACCTATTTTAGATACAATTGTGTCTGAATTTCAGACACTTGTATTTACAGTGTAATAATTTAAACTCTCTTTGTCTAATTATTTTATTTTTACTTCCATTATCCGATTATCATAGATAATGGCATTAGGTGAAATAGTAAGTATATTAGGTAAATATTGTATGAGGTGAAAATTTTCTATATCGAATTTTTATATTATTTACAAGTTTTCAGGTTTCTTGATTCCAAAAATGTGCCTTTTGAAAATTAATGTTTGTGTGTGCACGTGCACGGAAGCGAGAGTATGGAGAATCTTCTAAAACTGAAAAAGACAAAAAATTAAAATATCATCATTAAAACATATTTTGTGTAAAGATAAGATTTCCCAATTTTTGTAAAAACTGGAAAAGAGACGAAGAAATCCAGAAGTGAGACCATGCTTTAATTTAAGTCTATAACACAAAAAGGCTCGAAAGATTTTCAGCAAATTTTCCATATAAAACCGCTTTTAGATGTTCCTTCGTATGTAATTAGATAGTTCCTACAGGAAAATTTATAGGCACTCTAATTTGGTAAGTTAATTTTAGGTCTCGAAAGTGACTGTCTTAAAAAACAGTTCAACCGATTCTCTTCGAATTACTACAGTGAACTCTCGTTAAAACGGACAATCACACTGTAAAAAATATGTCCTATTTGCTGCTAGAAATTTTCTGTAATTACAAAAAATACGTTCTGACAACGTAATTTTTTCGTAAATTGCGCGTATTTTCTCAAATTACAGAAAATTTCTGGCAGCAAATAGGACATATTTTTTTACAGTGTAAGGCCCAGCAGTTTTTGTCCATATTAACGAGAGTCCATTATAATAGGAGTTCATAAACTGAAGTTCTATATGAACTCTAAAATCACTATTATGTACACATACACAGTATAACACGAATAAAAATTTGTTTCCTCAAACCCTTTTATTCACTAAAAGTATAAAAGCATGAAAATCGATACTTACTTTCAAAACTTCAAAACCTTTTCTTCATATAGTACAACTTGATAACAAAATCCTTTGCTATGTCTCCACAACAGAAGTGGAGACAGGTGCAAATTGTTGAATTCAGCTGTCACTGTCAATCAATACTATTTACCTCCCACAGTGTATTAGCATAGAGTGAAAGAGATTAACCCTTTTATTATTGAACCTTTTCATGTTAAATATATTTATATATATTGAATTTGAAAAGATTTTGGGAACTGACTCTTTTTCGAAGAAAGTAAGCTTTGAGGGAAAAAAATATCCATCTTAACGAATGAATTTTACATATAAAGCGATGTTTATTACATGCAATTCCTATAGGCCTTAGCCGGGGATTCTGTTTTTGTACGTAATAACGAGAAATCCCTCTTAAACGGGGCCGTCTTAACGAGAGTTCACTGTATATTAACTTCCTTTTAAATTTCTTTTCATACGAATTAGTTGGTTTCTAGTGTATTGATGAGTTTGTGAAATTTTGGTGAAAATCATAAGTAATATCGAATGTCGATTTCTCAAAATATGACTTTAAATATTTTCTTCAAATTTACTGCAAAACCCGCCTGTCTTTTGTATGTATTAGTTGGTTACTGCAAGATAAAAAACGATAGGCGTCCAGATTTGACAGGCCAAATTAGTTAGTAATGCAACACTTTGTATTCTCAAAAATATATTCGTGATAGAGAAAAATTGGCTTCAGCTTCGTTTCCGACACACCGAAAAACATAAAAAATCGTCCAAAATTACGAAATTAAAATTTTAGATGTACATCTGTGTTATCAAAATAGTATTAGGTCTTTGCAAAAGTTCGTGCGGTTTTATATTGCTTCATTTCATAAAAATACATCAAATCAAATGACAATTTTTAATCAAAATACTCTCCATTACATTCTACAACCTTTGCCCATTTTTCGGGTAACAAATGTATACCACGGCGATAGAAGCTCTCGTCTTTGGAGGCAATAAAATGATCGGCGTCCGCACGAACTTTTGCAATGACCTAATATAATAAAACATCCTTTCATTCATCGACATACATAGTGAAACTATCTAAAATACATAGTTTTCGGCACATATGTACGGGGAAATCTTATAAAAAATCGCCGAAATATGAATAGATTTAAATACATCAAAGAAGAAAGGAAAAGCATGCGGTGCGCATTGGTTATTAACACTTTCCAACTGTACGTACTCGTTGTATCGTATAGCCTTCATTGTTTTTGTATCACACAACGGGCAAACAGATGGACCGAAAGTCAGATGAAAAAACTAATTGAAATCATAATCACTCTTAAATATTGTTTTTACACAAAAATGTTTTTACACAATGTTTAAAAATACATTTTGGTGTTAACTATTTTCACACACACACACACACAGAAAAAAAAATAATAATAACATGGTGGGCAATACATCTTTACCTCTGGGGTATAGCTATATTCTATATATATCAGAATATTCCGAATAGTCTGATTAATTATTTATGAAAAATGTTATATATTTTTCGGCTTTTTTATATAAAAGTTATAAAATTTTCAGCCATATTACAATTAGTAACATAGTCGTAGGAAATTACTTTCACTATTACATTAATCAAAATGCTTTTCAATGCTGTCAAATATTACAATACTTTAACATTTTTAGTACAATTATAAAACTTTTAAAGATGTGTGATCGATCACACATGTTCTGAATTGACTTTAAAACTGATTTTCCGACCATTTTAGAATAATGAATAAAGTAATTTGACTGGTGTAGAAATTGACTTCGGCGATTATTTTGTAATATTCATAATGTTTGTTAGTATTTTTGCGCATGGTTTTTTCATTTATTCGCTTTCTTTAGGCAAATGTAAATTTATGAACTACGTGATTCATTTTTATTGTAAGAGGTTAAACATATTTGAGTTGAAGCATAGCCTCCTAAACTAGATGCCTGACGCGTTGCTCGTAAACTTGGCAACAGTTCAAGCGGTAGACAGCGCCACCTGGTATAGATTGCGCGACTTTTTTATTAAACAGCCATCAATAACTTTTAAAAGTGAGATTTGATATATGAAAAAGGCGAATAGAATAGCAGAAACGTCGATTACATATATCATATATCACTTTTAAAAATTAGGGGTGGCTGTTGAATGAAAAAAGTCGCTCAATCTGTACCAGGTGGCGCTGTCTACCGCTTGAACTGTTGCAAAGTTTACGAGCAACGCAATAGGTATCTAGTTTAGGAGGCTATGGTTGAAGTATTAAATATTTTTCTATTATTATGAAAAGTTATACTAAAATCATGATTGTGCAAGTTATAATATTATCCTTAATACAGGGTGTCTACCGGCGTAATTTCTTCTGTGACTCTTCCACCACTATATTTATACAGTAAATTTCGTTAATATGTGTCCATAATTTATTACGGGATAAAGTGTTGTAGGAATATAGTGGTGGGAGAGTCAAAAATTAAAGGCGGGTCAGTAGACGCCCGGTAATAAAATAAAAATCTCACAAATAGTTTTTAATTAGTAAATTATAAAAGAAAAAAGAACATCATGTGATACAATATCATAGAAAAGGCTTAAATATGAAAAGAATTCTTCGTGCAAAATAAAATAAAAAAAATCTGCAGTGACGTATATATTGTGCATATCATAAGAAAGTTTATGACATTTTCTCCAAAAATTGGATAAATTTATTTTTATGCTAAAACATACCAGATTCTTTATCGAATTTACATACTTTTTCAGCATTAATTTGAATAATGCATATTTTATGAAAGGGAACAAAAACTTCTTCTCCATTTTTATTTTTATTAAGAAATGTTGTGAATAGATTTATAAACTTAAAAAATATACTTAAGAAATAGCCTCAAAAAGCATCAGGGAACATAATAAGTAATAAGATTAGAAAAAAAAAAAGAAAAGAAAGAAAGAAAGAAAAGCTGTAAAAATTCCTCCAAGCATATTTCTTGTTCCAAATTTCTGACAAATATTTTCAATTAAATTTTATGCAATCTGTATTACTTTTAATATAAAATTATTAATTAAGTATAAAATGATTCAATATGCATAAAATAAATATTTTTTTATTAGAAATGTAATAATTAAATTCTTGTTAAAAATATAGTAGTTTATAATGCGATACCAAGCCTTATCGCGTTAGAAACTTTAATAAATTATTAAAAAAGTATTTACAGGATGGGTCAAACTTTTAGGGTAAGTAAAACACACATAAAGAAGTATTTTTTTTAGAGCAGTATGAGGTCGGAAATAAAAAAATTAGGCGGGAAAAAAAAAAAAAAAAAAGAATTACACTTTAGAATTTTTTAAAAATAACCCTAACAACACATCTTCTCCGAAAGGCATCCTCAGGGTGTTCTGTAGATAAAAGGGAAATCATATGGATCTCCTAAGGATGTTCTGTGGACAAGTGTGTTCTTAGGGAAAGAGTAAAACTAAAAAATCGCTAGAAATCAGCATGAAAAAACGCACAATCGCAAGTGTGTGAATCAAATTATTAACACCGATTAGAAAATAAAGGGAAAATTATCAAGAAAAAGAAACTGAAACGGTGGAATGGTGGGCTCTGGAAGAAGATTTTCATTTCTAATTCCGTATTGCTAAAAAAAAAAAAAAAAAAAAAAAAAGCATCTTTATCTGTATTTTATCTAGCCTTAAAGTTTAGCCCATGAAAAAACCAAGCACGCACTGTATATAAAGAAGAATGTTTCCAACGTTTACGCAATTAGTAGAGGAAAATAAGTTCTATCTTGTGTCACTGTGTTCACAAGAATTACAGAATTTTACAGAGATGACTGGAATTCTTTCCCGTATAAAACAGAAGCTAGGACAGGCCTGCTAAAGTAAAAGAATGTTTTGGTCGCTTCGTACATGCTTTTAATGTATGTGGGTTGCACTGTGCAGATAAACAAATGTATTTATATAAATTATTTGAAGTAAACGTTTGGTCCCACCGTGGCCGAGTGGTTATGTAATCTTACGGCTAATCGCCTTCGAGTGTAAGAGAGCGGGTTCAATTCCCGGGCTGTCCCTGGGTGTTTCTCCATTTCTTCGTAATGTAATTCTGTCATGTGCTATCTGTCTTTATCTGACGAAGATTTACAAGCGGGCTACGAGTCAAGCATACAAATCTGATGTATATATGTTATCAATAACGATGGATGAATGGTTGGGTTTTACGTCGCACTAGCGCTGCGCAGATGGGCAATTGGCAATGGTCTGGGACACACCCCTAGAAGTGGTCCGGAGACATGCCATCACAATTTTGATCTTCCACGGAAGGTATGGCTCTCCCGCTTCGGTGACCCCAGAGGTGTTATCAATAAACAAGTAAACGTTTAAAACAAAATACATTAATATTATAGTTTTTATAATATATTTAAAAAAAATTCTTTACAATCGTCAGTATATTGTTATTTTTTCGTGAAAATTTTTCTTTTCTCTGTACATTTTTACATTCTTTAAAATGTATTCTCTTAAATGTCTTACTATATTTTTTTAATTGTACCAAATTTATATTACTTTATTGGATTATATGAAATATAATTAAAAATGTATCACATAATCTAATACAACGTTGGTGCTAAATCGTTACAGATTAAAATACATCGAGCATTCAGTCTGTATCAACGGGCATTAGATCAGGTTTGGTTTTACATTGCACAGTGATGTGCTATGTAGAATTGGCGACGGTCTAGGACTCAACCCTATGGATTGCCTGGAGACATACCGTCACAATTTTGATCCTTCAAGGAGGAGGTGGTTCTCTCGTTCGGTGACCCCCAGATGTTTAATTTGGGATAAAAACATGGAAGGCATTGCGGCCACGAAGGATTTTGCGTGCACCAGCTACCATTGATGAACACGACGGTCTTCGACCAGCTCGAGTACACTATTAAACATTTCTGTAAATTTAATGTAAATATTTATCCAGAGTCTCTGTAAATTAACAATAATTCATAGTTAAAAGTGAATAATTGAGATTCTCAATCTTTATTCTGTATTTTTACGTTTTTTTTTTTTTTTTTTTTTTTTTTTTAATTAAAAAAAAAAAAAAAAAAGACTGTTTCTACTTTAGAAAAAGCATTCCAATTCCGAAATGTACTCTCACCAATAATTAATTAAATTAATATCAGTTATTAAAATGAGTGTATAAAATAAGTTTTTTAATATCTCCGTTTATTGTTCTCTGTAATTTTACGTAAGACTTAAGATAATGGATTACACAGAGTTTTCTGTTGAAATTTTTAACAGTGTATCGAACCTGCAATCTTCCTATTACGAGCTCGGCGCTCAACTGACCGCGGTTCGCCCTCATTAAAATCGAATTTCTTAACGGCCCTCTTCACTTACCGTCGCCAGTAGACCAAGCCAATGTTATTCTATGGGAAAATTTTCTTTACAAATAACTTATTAACTAATACATATTTTTAAATTCTGTTTTCACATTCAGAAAATTCCCAACTGTTAAATTGACGGACCTTTTTTGAAAAAGTATTTTTTTAATTTTTAATATTTTATTTTGAAATTGCAAAATGAAAAAAATTCACATATTGAAAATTCGTATTTTGCAGCTTCGAAGTAAAATATAAAAAATTTAAAAAATAATTTTTTTAAAAAGGTCTGTCAATTTAACAGCTGGGAATTTTCATAATGTGAAAACAGAATTTAAAAATATGTATTATTTAATAAGTTATTTGTAAAGAAAAATTTCCCATTGAATAACATTAGCTTCGGCTTCCAGCGACGGTGAGTGAAGAGGGCCCTTAAAAGAAATTATAATGTCATCGATCTATTCTTGTCCTTAGTGTTTTCTTGACAAATTACAAGATGTTTTAAAGCTCTAATATGATCTTTTTTTTTTTGTCAGTTACCCTGACTGTGTATTTTTTTTTTCACTTAGAAGAACGAAACTAGAATTTTAGCTTTGTCAATAGATTACATCAAATTTTCAATTAGTGAATTTCATCGCAATTCTCAAAAACTTTGCAGAAGATTTGCATGCAATTCGCCAAAACAGGGGACAATTGTTTGCTTAAAATCAAAACTAATGACGAAACATATATACTGCTTTTGGAATATACCAAAAATGCAAAGATCAGTTCTTTCGAGATGCTCCAAGCAAAGAAGTAAAAAAAGAAAAAAAGGAAAAAAAAAAAAAAAAAAAAGAAAGAAAGAAAGAAAAAGCAATGTAAAAACTGATAAATGCCAGTTTTTTCAGTTTTTATCACTTTTGTGTAAGTCATAACGTTCTAATAAAGTAACATAGTTAGAACTAACCATAGTAGAATGTCTTTATGTGACATGTAGAAATTTTTTGAAAGAGTGGATATTAGAGAAGTCATGTTCATTTGATGAGAACATTCTCAATTAAAGAATTCGGGAACTGAATACTTTGAATGAACATTGGTCGCATCGACAGATCATCTACTCTTTTCTCTTGATCTTACAGCCTTGATTTTGGCTTTATTTTTATGTAAAATAAATTTTCCTAAGCATCATCATCTCATCATACCGAAAACGTAAATGACAACTTTATAAAATCACACACACACACACACACACACACACACACACACACACATTTGACGATTTAAAGAAACTGTAGTTTGAAGTTGTTAAATATCTTACATTTTCTTATAAAAATGCATTGACAGAAATTATCTACTTTGAACAGTCCTACGCTGAGAAAAAAAAAAATATATATATATATGTACCGCCTTCATCTAGAATGAATAAGTGGTCATTTTCTAAATCCCTTAACTAGAAATATAAATTTTCGAGCTATGCCCATAAGGTGAATAGACGAAATTATCGAGAATTTCTAGTCTACACATTTCTGGATGGTGTAACAATATTCTGAAAATTCTGAATATTGTGAACCTTTTGTATTTCAAGAAATTCTCGCTTGAGTTTCTAGAATTGGGTAATAAACCAAGATTACAGTTGTTGAAACCCGCCTCTTGTATTCGCATTTATCTGGAGAGATTTTCAAATAACTTTGCCCCCGAGAATATAGGCAAACGCTCTAGAATTCTAATAGGCGTTTCTAGAATTCGCTTTCAACGGGGAATAGAATTTATAAAGATGAAATGGAACTATTTTTTTAGAGCCACAATTTAGATTCTAGATGCAAGTTACAGAATTGTTTCTCGGTGTAAATTCTTTAACAACAAAACAAAAAAAATCATATATAATAGTTTATATAATAATTTAATACATAAAAGTCGCAAAAGTTTCAAAAAATAAGAAAAGTTTCAGTTTGACCTTCATACGTCACTATAAACTTTATGAATATTTCTCTTTGAAGTTTCATCCTATATGTTCACCTTCAAAGTGATTCCAAAAGCGAAACGACATTATTGATCTATAGTCATTCTGAACTTTGATTACTATTCATAGAATAATTTCATACTAAATCCTGAATTGAATAGAAAAAATATATATAAATTCTCTTTACTCCATATCATCAAATATATTTATTCCATAAAGGCTACTCTTACCTAGATTATAGTGCCATCATCTATGATGGAACTTCTTTCAAGAAGCTTTTCTAGATGTGACTGCCTGATATTCAGTCGAAATATATTTTGACACAAAAGTAAGTTACTTCCTTTTTTTTATGCTGAAATAATAAGAAAGTTTTTCCAGATGTTTTGATAAATATATGCCCGTTATATATATAAATAAAGTAAATATATTATTTTTCACAAACTTTAGTTATGGTAAAAAATAAGCAACACAGGTCCACGAAAATTATGTTGGCGAAATCTGATTTAAAAATTTTAGCTATTATATATGTTTTTCGGTGCGTTGAAACCGAAAATGAATACAGTTTTTCTCTATGAAGTATACATTTTTGTCAATGGAGTGTGTGTACTGGCGCAATTTCTTCATTTTTTGGACTTATATTGGTAGAACAGTCAAAGAAGAAATTGTGTTGGTAGACACGAATACGATAAAACTTTCTATAAAAAATACTAATATAAAAAAATTAGGAACGGTACACACAGACACACAACAAGCATACACCCCTCCCCCCCCCCTTAAAAAAAAAAAAAAAAAAAAAAAAAAAAAAAACTTATTTTCGTGTTTAGGGGACTTGAAAACGTATAATTATAACAAAAATTCAGAATAAAAGATTTGACGTCAAACCAATACTTTCTATACAATATATTGGTAAGTGAAATTGAAAAATATTTTGTACTACAATACTGTCACTTAAGTTTAAAACAGTTTACTGGTTGCATTTAACAATCCTCAGTTTTTATACAGTTTTAAAAATTCTTATTTTCTGATTTACAACACGAAATGTTAATACATTCATTTATACACAGCAATAAAAAACTTTGGAATGAAATATTTGGTATGCTCTTGTGAAACATGTTATTTATTTTTGCAACTATTACAGAAAAAGGGTAAACCTTTGAAATGATCTTAATTTTGACATTTCTTGTAGCTAACATCTAAAGCATGCTATCATTTTTACTTCCTAAGTATTGTAATCCCGATTTGCGAAATGGATTTTATTTCGCATAGCTCAAAAACGAATGATCGTAGAATGTTGCAGATTTATATTTGAGGTTTTCATGATGTCTAGTTGTACACCTACAACTTTGGCCTTAATACAAGCAACTGTTTTGTGATATCTACGATTTACGCGATTTTTCGTGACGGGTGTATGTACATTTGTGTGTGCGTATGTGTGAATGTATCTCACACAACTCAAAAACAGTTGGTCGTAGAACGTTGCAAATTGGTATATAGATTTGTTATAATATCTAGTTATGCACCTCCCGTTTTGATCGTTCTGCGACATTCCGTTTTTAAGATATTTTGGAAAATTGTATTCATAATGAACAAAAACACAAAAGTTTTGTCTATTATATATCACCTATCATCATACGGAAATCAAAAGAAGCTAATGATAGAGACAGTAATGATATTGTTATGAAACTTATCGACATTTTTCCATGTGAAAAGTTATGCTTAAAGACACAAGCAGGTTCTAGTCAATCAATGCACTTTATTTATTTCATTAAAATATTCAGCTCTTAGATAGAAACCGTAATGATATTGTCATGAAAGTTGTCGACATTTTTGACTGTATAAAGTAATTCTTAAAGACATAAGTTCTTATTGACGAATGCAAGTATATAAGTATATATGCAAGTTATTTAATAAATATTCAGACCATAGATACAGCCCGTAATAATATTATTATGAAAGTTGTTGACATTTTTGCGTGTAGAAAATACATCAGCTGGTTCGAGTCGACAAATGCATTTTATTTAATAAATATTGAGCTCGTAAATAGAGTCCGTAATGGTATTGTTATGAAAGTTGTAGGTATTTTTGCGTGTAGAGAGTAATTCTTAGACATAAGCAGAGTTTAGTCGATGAATTCAGCTTATTTAATGAAAGATTCAGACCGTAGATAGAGCCTGTAATGATATTATTGTGAAAATGGGCGACATTTGTGCGTGTTGAAAGTACATAAGCAGGTTTTAGTTGTCGAAAGTACTTTGTTTAATGAATATTCAGCTCGTAGATAGAGCCCGTAATGATACTGTTATGAAGGTTATCAACATTTTTCTGTGTAAAAAGTAATTCTTAAAGACATAAGCAGGTTCTAGTCGATGAATGCGCTTTATTTAATGAATATTCAGGAAACAGATGAATAAAACTCTTTTTTATGCCACAAATTCAATAATAAAGGAATATTATCGAAACAATCCAATGAAATAGTTATCCTTGCTACTGAAACCCAATAAAGATTGTTAAATAGATTCCGGAACAGAAATATTGCTAATTCAGGAATAACCGAAAAATTCAAAGCCTGAATGGAATTTGAATTCATCGACAATGTTGTCAGTGCTTTATAGAATTTTCGAGGTAGTTATGTGCTAGAAACCAATCATTACGAAGAATTACAGAACTCGACCTCTATTAAAGTTAGAGTTTCAAAATTTTTGGAAGCGTCAGTTACCACTTTTCGCCACATTGAATGCCTAATTTTGACACTAAATCAACGCCCATCTTCAAGGAAATGAAAAACGACCATCTTTTCCCACCTTTATTGTAATACTGTATAGAAAATAGCAGGTAAAGATATAGGCAAATTATAGTCTACATTCATGAACAATCACTGATTTTTTTTTCTATTTAATAAGTAATATAGAAATAGTAATAATTTATAGTAATTTATAGAAATAATTTATAGTAATTTATAGAAATAATTTATAATAATTTATAGAAATTTATAGAAATTTCAAATAATTTAGTTCTGCGATATAAACCAATGAATCATTCCGGGAAATTCCAAAACTCTGTTCTTATTGAAATTAGAGTTTCCAAACTTAGTCAACTCTAAACTACAAATTTTTGACAAATTCGATCGCCAACTCACCAAATTCGACGACAAATCGTCAAAATCGATGTTAAGACAAAAATCTGTGTTGGCTACAAATTTAGCTACTTGGTGAGATAGCGATCAAATTTAGCGGTAAATATTGTTTCATGATAGTCAGAATTAGTAAACCTTTCTCGATTTTATCTGATTTAATTATTTTGGTAAAATATATCGTTTCTCGCCACCAATTTTTTCCAAAGTGATCAAAAGTAGACCATTCTTTTCTCGGATGGTTGTCATTGAACTCTAAGCAATGTATTTATTTTCCAATGAGAGATTCTGTAATAAGTCGTGGAGTACTATTCCTGAAAAAACTATTTTATTTGTCTAGGCAGTATATACCTATAATCCTATTATCGTGACTTTTGTAATTGGAGTAGTAGCTTTTTTTTTTTTTTTTTTTTGCTTGTGTTTAGAAATGTTCGTAGACTTGAACCTGCCCTGTTTATTTACAAATCAGATACCTTACAGAAAAATATCAATGTTTTCAAAACCATATGTATATTCCAATGGATGTATAAAAATGTCATGTGGTGATCACATCAGTTTTTTTTTTTTTTTTTTTTTTTTTTTTAATATCAACTTGTTAAATATAGTTTTTCTAATTCTTAAATTTTTGACTTCGATCATATCTCTCTCTCTCTCTCTCTCTCTCTCTCTATATATATATATATATATATATATATATATATATATATATATATATATATATCACGAGTAAGAAATAACTGGAAAGGAAACTAGTGTTAAATTTTTTAATCCAATTCTTTGAAAAATAGAAAGCGCCACCCATCGGTAAATGTCCTATTATCTTGGTCTGTAATGCTTTTTAATTGCAAAAACGTTCATCTGAAAAAAAAAAAAATAATAATAATAACGAAATGAATGATTTTTGAGTAAGTCCACGAAAAATGAATTTGATGATATAGAGTGTATATATATATGCATATATAATTTAATTGTATAATTCGATCATAAATATATATATCGCAGTAAATACATCGCAGTAAATACATCGCAATCTGTGTATACATCGTTAGCTCGTAAAGCGTTAAACGCGTAAAATCGATATTTTCAACAAAAGTATATTTTTACAGAAAGTCTAAAAACGGGTCTCATTTTTCTTAAAAAATTCACTTTCATATAACCCACAATTGATGTATTAAACTTTTTGCATGACGGTGCTGTTATACTGAATAATGTTTACACAAATAATCCAAACAATCGGCTACCTATGAAAAGCTATATTATATTTAAAAAAAAAAAAAATCTTTTTTTTTTTTTTTTTTTTTTTTTTAAAGTGATAAAAATACATTCTCTGTAGTTTTTTATACTTTTGTTTAAAACAAATAAATTTGTCTCAAATGCTCTAGCATTACGCATATTAGTATAATCAAAGATAAAATTTATTTCTCAAATCTGCTTCGAAAATGGTATTTCCTTTGCGCAATTTTTTTTCTTTGTTAGAATATCAGATTTTGCTTTTCCTTAATATGTAGATATACATGTTTATAAAATACATTAAAAAAAAAAGATCAAAAAATTATATAGTTTCTCAAAAATAAATATGATTTTCGAAAGAAGTAAATATGATTTTGAAAATAATGCATTGTAAAAAGACACATTTCAAAATTCTTCAATTTTATACTTTCTTATATTTTGCTCTATGAAAAATCTTTCAATAAACAGTTTTATGTTTAATCTATATTAATAAAATCAGACTTTCGTCTGTAAATTTGTCGGAATCAAAAAATTTTGCGATATCTTCACGTTTTACACCCCATGAAAGCCAAAAATGACTTCAGAAAATTTTGCCTGTGTGTGTGTGTGTGTGTGTGTGTGTGTGTGTGTGTGTGTGTGTGTCATCGTGTCCGAATGCCGCTTTTTTTGTCCGGGCATCACTTGAGAACAGCTGGACGGAATTCAACGGCGCTCGGCAGGAATTTAGGTCTTCACCCAACTTAAAATTATATCTATCAACTTTTCAGAAATTCCTCCCCTTTTCCCCCTGGGAGATAAAAGACTAAAACACGTTTGTCCGGGCATCACTCGAGAACGACTGGACGGAATTCAACGGCGCTGGGCAGAAACTTAGGTCTTCACCCAACTTAGAATTATATCTATAGAAATTTTCAAAATTATGATTAGTGTTTAAATTGTGGGTAAAAAACACCTGCGCATGCGCTATAAACACCTTTTCACTAAAACGCTTTGAATGGTAAAATAAAACATAAAAATAAATTTGTAAGTTAAAGACTTTTTTATTCGCGTGATTCGCACTACAAATTATGGAAAGATTGAAATGAAGTGTTGCCATCTAAGTTTCACACTTTAGTTAATTTTAAAAAACCTAATTATCGTATCGAAAAACTGTTTACACCCCAGGATGCAGAAAAATCACCCCTTTCATTTGATACTAAATTTGTAACGATAGGTCTGATATTTCTAATTTATTTTTCCTTTTTTCCGTTTTTCCGTTGCCACTTAAATTTCATACTTTAGTTATTTTTAAAAAATCTAATTGTCGCATCGAAAAACTGTTTGCACCCCTGGATTCAGAAAAATCGCCCCTTTCATTTGGTACCAAATTTATAAATATAGGTCTGATATTTCTAATTTATTTTCCCCTTTTTCCGTTTTCAGCCCAGATTCGGATGCGCATTTATGTATATTTTAGTTTTCGAGAAATAAAATGAAATATTTTTAATTTCAGGTATTTAATAATAAAAATTAGAGAGAAAAATAAATAGTTAACCTACAAAAGTTGGTGGTTTTTTTTTTTTTTTTATTTAAATCAGGAATTTGCATGTGGATAAATATTTTCATAGAGATATTTGGCATTAGTTTAATATTTTTATTTAATTAAGCAGTACTTTTCTTTCCTGCAGTAAAACAAAATTTTTTATTGTTATTATGTACCTTATGAGGTTCTTTTATGCTCTCCTCTTAATTTTAAATGATTTTTTTTTTTTTTTTTTTTTTTTGGACTTTATTAAGATTTTTTTATTTTTATTTTGTAAATATCAGAAAAGAGTTTTTATTTTATTTTATTTATTTATTTATTTTGTGTATGGAGCAGCTTTAGTATCGGATGCCTTTGGCAAAATTTATAATTCGGTACCGAAGTAGCTCGGACGTTTCTCGCCAAGATCTTTAATTGCACAATTGAGATAGCCAATTCAGTTCATCGCAAAAATGGCTTTAAATATTTAAAGTCACCAAAGGGGTCCCATATTAAAGCTGTGCTTTTTGTATTTATTTATTTATAATATTTTGTATTAAAGACTTCTGTGGTCGCGAAATTTAGGTACAACTATAGTATTTCCCTACAGCTGAATTTGGCGATTTTTCTTTGGCGCCGATTTGAACGATAACGATGAAGTTCTGAACTGTTTACGATATAATATGGCAGCGTGCATGATATTTATTTTGGATTTATGATTTTATGATTTGATTTATAATTTAGCTTACAATTTTATCATTTATGCTATATGCTATATGATTTTTAGATTTATGATTTAGCCATAATCGCCCAAAATAAATCGCCAGATTCAGCTGTGGAGAAATATTATAGTTGTTTCCAAATTTGGTGCGTAAATTGTTTGTATGCATCCGGCACTTATTGTAACTGGATTTCACAAAATTCGAAATCCCCCCCCCCCCTCCTCTCGGAGTCGGAGGGCAATAAACATGTGTAAAAACATGTTTTTCCGTTTGAATTCGCTTTGAATTATCTTAGAATGGCGAATTTTGTGTGTGGATATTGATTAAGTGCATGCATTATGTACATTAGTGGGATTTTGCAAAACTTCGAACTCACCCGCTGAGGAAGGGGAAGTAAGAAGTGGGTAAGTTGTGCCGAAGACAGTAGGGACCCAGACTCCTAACGTTGCGAGCGAGAATACCTCTACCAATCACAGCGAGAACTTAGGTTATTAATAAAGATACGGGATTTTGACGACTCATATAAGTTTAATGTCCAGCGAAGCGGGCAAAGCCTGCTAGTACATATATATGTATTAAAAATATTTTATGAACATAGAATGCATTAATTTGAAAATTTTTTAATATTTTAAAATTTCTTAACATATAATAAATATAAATTTAGTTTTGAACTTTTAATAAACCTATGGTTCTTTGCAGATATAAACGAAATATTTTACCACATTAAATCGTACATTTTATATAATAGTATACCATATAGTCTAAACATAGGTCTCCACATTTCATTTTCAGGGCAATTTCAAAATAAAAAAAAAAAATGTTTCGCTTAATAATTTCTAATCTTACTAAGCACGTTGGAAAGATTATCATCAAATACAAATTAAAAATGTTACAAATTGTTAATACTTTAGATTTGAAGAAAATTTGTTATTAATATGGAGATACCAAAATATAGTAACAAGAATTTCATTTAAAAAAAAAATGAATAAAAAAAAAAAAAAAAAAAAAAAAAATGTATAAACATTTTAAAGCTTATTGGTCATTTCATATCAAATCGGACCTGGACACGACACATTCGAACCCAGATTTTGATTAAATATAAAATACTTACAGAACTTTTCATATTGATTCTAGAAATTTGAATTATTTTGAGCTTAATAAAAAAAATTTTCAAGTTATGTGCTTTTAAAAATATGCCAAAATGGCCGATTTTCCACCGTTTTGAATTTTGTAAATAAACATATAAATATCTGTACCTCCTTTTATTTAAATATTTATTATTATTATTATTATTATTATTATTTACAAAATCATGTTTTTTTTTTTTTTTTTTTTTTTTTTTTTTTTTTTTGAATAGAGTTTAACTTATTGCAGATTTTGAATTGCTAAATTAATACAAGTATCTATGAGAATGACATTTTGGTCTTTTTTATTTATTTTTTTTATTTACAAATTGAATAATCTTAACTGACAATTTCGTGCATTACCCCCTTTAACTTTCACCAAACTTTGTATACAAGCAAGCAATGGTAGGTCCTCATGTTTGATAAAATAAAAAAAAAAGTGCGGTTCACGAATATTTTAGTTATACAAGAACCATAGCCTCCTAAACTAGATGCCTGTCACGTGTCTCGGAAACTTGGTAATAGTTCAAGTGGTAGACAGCTCCACCTATTACAGATTGTGCGACTTTTTATTCAGCAGCCACCAAAAATTTTTAAAAGTGGGGTTTGATATACATAAAAGGCGAATAGAATCGAAAAAACGTCAATTATATATATCATATATCACTTCTTAAAATTATTGGTGACAGTTGAATAAAAAAGTCACGCAATCTGTACCTGGTGGCGCTGTCTACCACTTGAACTGTTACCAAGTTTCCGAGCCATGCGACAGGCATCTAGTTTAGGAGGCTATGTCAAAAACAGGGGTCGTACTCTCCGCCTTTCTTTCAGGATATTCTCTATCAATGAGAAATTTCCGCGATCATTGCTACCGCTATTTTCATACAACGATATCTATCATAATTAATCACGACGCATTGCTGTAAAAATACCACAAAGATTTTACATGAAAATACCGGTGGCTAAAAGAGTGAAATTTTTTCATTCTGTACTGAAAAATGGGCGGGAATTACGACCCCTGTAAGAAACATCATGAATTACTCAAATATAATGTTGATTTTTTTTTTTTTAAATTCAACTTATTTATGAATAGAATTTAAATTGTAATTTTGTAGGAAGTATACAAATTTCAAAGCTTTCAAGAATATGTGGAATAAGTTAAATATTTTGCTTAATTTAATCGATTGCTAGAATCATTTTCTAGAAAAATAAGCACCCGTTTATTCAGAAGAAATGCCAGATCAGAAAAATTTCACTCAAACAATTTTTTAACTAAATCTTAATTAAAACAATTTTAACTTAACTTATAAACTTAATATTTCCAAAATGAATCATGGGTTTATTCTGTATTTTCTTTGTAATTTTAAGAAATATCAATTTTATGCTATCAAATCTGTGAGAATGTTTTGTTTTACAGTATAATATTAATATTTAATCATCTTCATCGATTTGTCAAATTTTGTGAAGCTTTTCATTTGGTTTTCTTAACTTCAACAAATTGAATTAAAAGAGCAGAAGACTTCTTTCGAATTAAATTAATTTACCAAATCTTTTGCTTTTCCGCAAATACTTTACTGTGTTCAACAACTGCGAATAGCTTTAATGGGTATAGTTCAACAAAAAGTAAACTTACATTAATTTTTTCGTGATATATTTTTTTCCAGCTACATCTAGTACAATGCCTCGCAAGAAATCTTCTGCAGATGAATCGAGCGAAATATAGTGTTTTACGATGCATAGTGTAAAGGCGAGACTTAGCAAAACCTCGACGATAGCTTCAGGGCCCCATATCCAATCCTCTCCCAAGCTTCGATGACTTTTTCTATAGTCAGTGTTGACCTTATATTACTTTCGGTGTTAGTAGTCTTTTTTTTCTCTTGTGATTGTGAGTTTTTTTCGTTTTTATCCCATGCTTTTTTCTATAGATTTTTAGCGTTTCGTCCTCATTTTTTACATTCTAAAGTGTGTTTTTTTCCAGCTACATCTAGTACAATGCCTCGCAAGAAATCTTCTTCAGACGAACCGAGCGAAATATAGTGTTTTACGATACACAGTGTAAAGGTGAGACTTAGTAAAACCTCGACGATAGCTTCAGGGCCCAAAATCCAATCCCTTCCCGAATTTCGATGATTTTTTCTAGTCAATTTTGACCTTATATTACTTCCGGTGTTAGCCCTTTTTTTTTTTTCTTGTGATTGGGAGTTTTTTTCCGTTTTCATCCCATGCTTTTTTCTATAGATTTTTAGCCTTTCGCCCTCGTTTTTCACATTCTAAAGTGCGGTGACTCTCACCTACAAACTCCCGCCACCGCCAACGCCGAGTTACATATTAGGCGAGACGTAGCAAAACCTCTTCAGTGCCCCAAGCCTGATCCCTTCCCGAGCTTCGATGACTTTTTCTAGTTAATTTTGCCCTTATATTCTTTCCGGTGAATTTTTTTCGTTTTCATTCCATGCTTTTTTCTATGGGTTTTTAGCTCCCCCCCCCATTCCTTAAATTCATGCGAATTTAACCACCTCACTTCAGAATGTACTAAACGGGAGTAAAATGGCTAAAAATCCATAAAAATATCGCGTTTTAGAAAGAAAACGAGGGAAAAGAAATCCATAGAAAAAAGCATGGGATGAAAACGAAAAAAATGTGAAAAAAATATATATATAACACCAAAATAAATAGACTGACTAGAAAAAGTTATCGAAGCTCTCTATGGATTCGGGTTCAGGGCCCTGAAGCTATCGTCGAGGTTTTGCTAGGTCTCGCTATATATAGGCATATAACTTTCTCATTATTCGATTGTTTTTTTTTTCCTACAGATTGTATTGTTTGATCACCTTTCATGAAACCATGGAAGCCTCTGCGCAGCTGCTGATTCAACGAGTCGAGTGTTAAAATAGGTGTGACAGTTATCTGATTCCGGGAAAATAAGCGATAACACAGACCGCAGAATTACTGGATGTTTTCTGAATCCCAACCTGTCGGTCAATATGGCACCCTTCCAACTTTTTGGACTCATCCTCACAGCTAGTTTTAGGAAACGTGGCTACACTATATAGAGCTTCTTACCAGGAATGCCATCAATATGCAATTTAATTTTATAAGTTTAGCTTGACTTAAATTTATCAAATGAGGATTTTTTTCCCTTTCATTGGAATACAAATCAAATAAAATACAGATTTCTTTCTTCCTTTTTTCTTTTTTTCCTTTGTGGGGTGTGTTCCAAGGGAAAGTAATTTTGTTTTTGTGAAAGAAGTATGAACACACAGTTGAGATTTTATCAATTTGTAGACTACACCTTAACCCAACAAGTTCTTTATTTACAGCAGATAATTCCGATCTAACTTGAACACTAGTTAAGTCTCAATTTTGACCATGGAAACTTACACCCATGTTACACAATACTTGTTTTTACATTATAAAATACTTAGCTCAGTACAACATTACTCAGTAATATATCCAAGAAAATGCAACCTCTCGCATTTATACTCAGTAAATACCAAGCAAAGCTTTTACCATGCTTGAATGACTGAAAAAAAAAAAGTTAAAATAAGTTAATCTATTTGAAAAAAATAAATAAATAAATAAAATCTTCTGGCAAGCAAACTTGTTCTGATTGGCTAAACATCTGGCAGTTGTTCTGAATGAATGAGAGTTTATTTTACAGAAAAGTCTTCTAGTAATTGATTAAATTAGATTAATATTCAGCTTATTTTACAGATTCTTGAAAGTTTTTAAATTTGTATTTCATACGAAATTGTAATTTAATTAATTAATTAATTAATTTTTGATAAAGAAGGTAATTTTCAAAAAAAATCAATTATTACATTTGAATAGCTAATAAAATTTCTTATATAACTAAAATGCTTGTGAGCTGGCCATTAATTATTTTTCTTTTTGAAAACATAAAAATATACCTTCGAATGCTGATATACAAAGATTGTGAAAATTGAAGGAGGTGCAATGCACAAAATTATCAGTTAAAATTATTCAATTTGTAAAAAAAAAGAAAAAAAGTGACAAAAATTTATTGTCATAAATATTTGTACTAGTTAAGTAATAGAAAGTGGTCAGTACATAGACGCTTGCATTATTCTAAACAAACTAAAAAAAAAGTTTGATGACTGTGTGAAAAAAATTAAATGAGTTACAAGCATTTAGATTTTTATGTACAACATTCAAAATGGTGCCTAATAGGTCATTTTGGCATATATTTGAAAGCGCATAGCTTGAAAACGTTTCGATTAATTAAAAAAATAACTGACATTTCTAGAATCAGCATGAAAAGTTCCATAGTATACCAAATTTTATTAAAATCTGTGATGGTGGGTTCCTTTTTTAAAAATCTTGATCGATTTGACATGGAATGACCCTTCAATGACTTTGATATAAGTTTATTAACTTTTTAGACCATAATAGTATTTAATACATAATATAAACGTAATAAAAGTAAATATATTTGAAGGAAACAAGGAAACTTTTGTATTTTCGAAAGACATGACTTCAAAAATTGTTTCACTAAAAATATTTTATAATACACAGGAAGACGTGTTTTTATACTTGTTTATCTTCCTTCTGTCGTAAACATTTAGGGTGCACACATTACAATCTCAACAATTCTGTTTATTTATATACGAAACACAAGAAGAGATTTGTTTTTTCCGCATATCCTGCTATACGGAATAACCATCTCAGTGGCTGCAAATTTTTACTGGTGTTTCCCAGTTTGATTGTCATCTTAATGTAGGGGCTAATGTGTTCTCAGATCTTTTTTTCATTCTATGCCCCTGCGGGCTATATTGGTACCTTTTCTGATGGTGAAGTTGTGACGATGTGTATAGCCTTAAAACAACTATTGGCTATTCATTGCAAGTTTGAAAGGGCAGTCATTCTTTCTGATTCTCAGGCAGCCATCCAATCAATTAGCGCTGTTGATCATCCATTAAGAGCTAAAATATGCCAACGTCAAGAATCCTTGAGAACTCTCACTTTAAAGGGGAAACTAATTGTTCTCCAGTGGGTGCCCGGCCATTGTGGCCTTTAGGACAATGAGCAAGCGGACATCCTTGCAAAAAGAGGTGTCAGCTTATTACAACATCCTAATAACAGCCATTTCTTACTGGAGGGTTAAACTGTTTATAAAAAAGTTATTTACATCTAATGCCTTACGAGATCTTGAGAATCATACAGCTCTAAAGAACTGAAGGAATTTATGTCCTTCTATTATTCCTGATAAACTAAGACGTAAGGCAGTTGCTACTTTCCGCCTATCTACAGGACACGACTGCCTCGCCGCTCATTTGAAGCACATAGGTTTCTTAAACGATTCTACTTGCCCACTTTGTGATTCTGGAGAAGTAATGGACAGGGACCATCTGCTCCATTGTGGAGCTCTTCGATGCTCTACAGAAGAGTCGAGATATTGGAAGGCAAGACCGCTCCTTAGGCAATGACTTCGATCTTTTTTTCTATGCTATATTGTTTATAATTTGTTTTGTAACTTTTTAGTTCTCAGTAACTTTTGCTTAGCCATCGTAAATAATAACAATAAAAATAATAAAAAAAACTATAAGAAACAAAGGAGTTTTTTTTTTTTTTTTTTGAGAAAACAAGAGATATTTTGTTATTTCAGTCAATGAGCATTTTATTTTAGGAAAGAAAAACTAATTTTGGTTATAATTTTGTTTTTTGTATGCAAGGAAAATAATAAATAATAGTATACTATGGAGAACTAAATTAAATATATTATCGTCGGATGTATTTCATATTTTAAGTCTATTTATGATTCATCTTTTAGATTTTCTCCATAACAATACATTATTTAACTAAGGGATTTATTGTGTTTGTTCTTAAACCGTTTAAATAATAAAAACGTAATAAAGGTAAATATTTTTGAAGGAAAAAAGGAAACTTTTGTATTTCCTAAACACATACCTCAGTCAAAATAATGACTTCAAAAACAGTTTCACTAAAAATATTTTATAATATTCTGGAAAACTTGTTTTTATACATGTTTATCTTCCTTCTGTCGTAAAAATTTAAATGACACGCGTTGCAATCTCAACAATTCTGTTTATTTATATATAAAACACTATTTTTTTTTTCTCCGAGTATACAACTATAAGAAATAAAGGAGGTTTTTTTTTTTTTTTTTTTGTGGAAAGAAAAGATATTTTGTTATTTCAGCCAATGATTATTTTATTTTAGGAAAGAAAAACTAATTCTGATTGTAATATTATTTTTGGTATGCAAAGAAAGTAATAAATAATATATTATGGAGAACTATATTAAATATATTATCGTTGAATGTATTTCCTATTTTGAGAGTATGCTCATAGCCTCCTGAACTAGATACCTTGCGCGTGGCTCGAAAACTTGGCAACAGTTCAAGCGGTAGACAGCGCCACCTGGTACAGATTGCGCGACATTTTTATTAAACAGTCACCAACAATTTTTAAAAGTGGGATTTGATATACAGAAAAGGCAAATAGAATCTCGAAGAAACGTCGATTATATATATCATGTATCACTTCTTAAAAGTATTGGTGACAGTTGAATAAAAAAGTCGCGGAATCTGTACCAAGTGTCGCTGTCTACCGTTTGAACTTTGCCAAGTTTCCGAGCCACGTGATAGGCAACTAGTTTAGGAGGCTATGGTATGATTCGTCTTTCAGATTTTCTTCACAACATAGGATTATTCAACTAAAGGATTTATTGTGTTTGCCTTTAAACGGTTTAAATCAATGCTACCATATCTAGGGACATTTTTATTGGATAACTACTACTAAATTTTAATTATAATGGTTTCCTAATCACTTTGAAGATTAGTCGCATATTATGGATTTCAAATATCACTCCTCATAATTATTGATGATTATTGAATAAAATCTCCTAAATATGGCAACACTGGTTTAAACTTTATTCTCAGCAATCGATGCGATAAATGCCACTGGCGTATATACACACCAACGGAAATTAATAGACAAAGAACAAACAAAATTTCTTTTTTTAAATACTGTATTGTTTAAGGGAAACCCTTAAAGGCCGGGTTCGTATTTTCAAAGGCCATAGCTTCCATTAACCCGTCGATTAAATGTTAACATAGCTGCCAACATATTAGTTAACGCTTTCGCGACCGCTGATGTAGATTCAAGTCATTTGAAAATCTGAAACTTCACCAGTGGCCGTTTCTTTTGCAATTTGTATGTTATTTTTTTTTTTTTAAATATACACAATAGTCGTATTTCTACAATAAATATACTATGGATACAAATACTTTGATTAGAGAGAGTATGATTATAATGCATATCCATTTGTAATATCAATGTGAATAACAGAAAATTTTGTTCTGAAAAATTGTAACTTATGAGAATAACGCCCAGGATGGATTAAGATTTTGTTCATATTACCGATATTTAATAATTTCTAATTTCCAATATGTACACTTTAATTTTCGTTCTCCCGCCGCAAAACAATGCTCGCTGTCACTAGCAGACTTGAGTCGATTTCGATTCCACTCACTCCCGCTTCTGCTAGGCAATGACGTCAGTGGGAAAACATTGCATCCCGATTGGTTAGCTTTTTAGCAATTGTCATCCTTTGCAAGTCACAGATTTGGTTTCTCCATGTCTTGTAATATCTTTCAAACATCATGTGTAAAGTTGCTTAAAAGAATGATGTATTCTAAAACCTTATCTCATTCCACACGCATACTGAAGGAATTTACACAACGTTCTGGAGGAACGTTAGTAATTTTTTTTTTTTTTTTTTTTTTTTTTTTTTTTTACAGTGAAAATTGTAGCTTTATATAACGTGTAAACTAAAAATCCAGAGAGATACAGCAATAAACTTTCAGTTATACATATATCTAGATAGAGTAGAGATTTCGGATTTAGATTTTCTAATCAATATAAACAATAAAATAAACTTTGCCCATTTATAAACAACCTGGTATGTAACAACCACCCGAATTCTATTACATACATGCCAACCATCTCATTATAAAGCGTAAAATGTTTAGTACCCGCCCTTTTTTTCACACCGGTCATTTTTTATTCTTATGTAATCGTAACAAAATTAAATAAGAGAATTACTCTAAAAATAAAGTGGTGTGGAAAAAGAGGCGGTTTTTCAAGGGGCTTTAACAAGTTTACGCTTATTAATGAGATGATTGGTAGGTATGTACTACCAGGGTTGCCAACTTTTATAATTTATTTCGAGACATTTTTAGCCCAGCCTTCTTTTCGCACCAGACTTTTTGTAAAATATTTATCTCGAATATGTGACAATGATCAAACAAGAAGAAAATCATTCTTAAAAATTTCTGGTATGAAAGAAAAAGGCGGGGTTTACAATGCTGTGGAATAAATTATAAAAGTTGGCAACTCTGCATTACCTACTACTATGTATATTGTAAACTCTTTCTGATGATAATGTGATCTGAAGACAGAAAATTGAATTAACTAATGAGATACTTATCTTCTTTCCTGTAGTGATAAACTAAAACATACGTCGTAAACCATTAAAGTGGATTTATATAGGGTGTTTAAAGAAAATTGGTAGAGCCGTTTTTGAAACACCTATTTTCTGTACTTTAAACTTAACTTACTTATCAGGATTCCTATCAGTTTTCTGTTACTTACCAACTAATGCATAAAAAAAGGACATCTAAAAGGGGTTTTCATGTTGCGGATTTGAAGAAAATTGTTTTAGTTTTTTTTTTTTTTTTTTTCTTTTTTTTAAGATGCTGACTTTTAGTCCATCTTCCGATTTTTACTAAAACTTCGCAAATTACCTATTCACCGGAAACCAATACTTGCATACGAAATGGCCTCTATAAGTAAGTTTAATATGGCGAGTTTGAAGAAAATCGGTAGAAACAATTTATGAGACACTGACCTTCAAAAATATAAGGAATATGAATTTTCCTATTGCATCCAATTGATACGTTTGAGGACATCTAAAAAAGGATTTATATAGCAAACTTGAAAAAGATCGTTAGAACCTTTTTTGAGATAAAACATAAATATAAGATGTGGTTCTACTTATGGCTTTCTATATTCCAATTCTTATTTTCAAGTTCACCGAATATTGAAAAATACACATGTAGCCTGTTTTAATTATAAAGTTTTGTTGCTCGAAGATTTCCCCTCCCCCCCTCCCCCCTACACACGCACATGCCCACAAATTAAGCAAAACACTTAAACTCAAGATTTTAAAACATATAAATCGGGTGGAAACTTTATATCAAAATTTTTGACCGATGACAATATTTCCATTAAATGAAGTAAAAAGAAATGACATTTCAATATCTATAATATGAAACAATATACATACAGACAACAGTTTTTATTACGATAATTTTCTGCTTGTAAGACATAAAATAAATTCAGTCATTTTTTATACATTAGCGACTACATAAATTCTTTTCTTTCGCTGTCTTTCGGTTTACATGTCGAATTAAACGCTATGATCGATGCGATTCGATATCGTGTGGACAGATTTCTTTTAAACGTACATTTAAGCAAATAGAAATTTTCATTTATCTAGTAAACTGTGGTAAATAAGACGATGCGTTTTTTCTTAATACACTCAAATACATCTAATCCCCCCCCCCCCCCAAAAAAAAAAAAAAAAAAAAAAAAAAATCATCACTATAACCTTGTTTATAATACCATATAAATCAAAGGAATTTTTTTTTTCAGAAAACTTTTTCTAAAGTGACAATTTTAAAGTGGTATGCAATATTTTACGTTACAAACAAATGCGCCTATCTTTCTTACGTAATGGGATCATGACAAAGATTTTGTGAACAAAAGAATAAATAAATAATAAAATATCCAATAAGTAATATTAACTCAATGCTTTTGTCAGAGGGAATAGATAATATTATATGGAATAGAAATAAATGTCAAAGTTTTAACTTTCAAAAATGGTCACTGGATACATTTCAAATTATATTTTGTAACATTTATATGTGTGATTATTTCCTTTCTTTTGTTTAACATTAGATTCGTATTTGATATATTTGCAAATTTTTTAATATATTTCGCATTTATTTTTCCTATAAGAGAAATATTACTTTTCTTTTCAACAAGATGCCGTTGTTAAAGTAAACATATTTAAAGAAATATAAAATATATTTTATAAAATTTATCTAATGTTTTATTGTTACATAAAAATATTACATATATTTAGATAGCAGAGAAATACAACGATTAAAAAAAAAAATAGTATTATTTTGTAAAAGTGAATATAATAAAGATAATATATTTAGTAGGAAAGAATTTGAAAGAAATTGGATACAAATATAATAAAAATTATATAAAAGAATATATATTAGCGTCAAGTGAAAAAAAAAAAAAAAAAAAAAAAAAAAAAGAAAAGGATGAATAATTCACTTTGATTTTTTGTGGTTTATTTAATTTTGAATGTAGTAAATTAAATATTTTTCACAAAAATAATATTAAAAGTATCTTTTCTCATAAAACTTTTTCATCATCTGTCTTCTATCTATAGATATATTACTTATATTACATCTGCTTGCCGATAGATAGAGATATCCTCTAGATGAAGCTACTTATAATTATGCAATATGACACTGCATTTAACCCTACTAGGCACCCAGTTCCATATGTGGAACACCGACTTTAATCGCTCCTATAGTTTCAAAACTATTAGTAGCGACATCTCTTGACATCTTGATAGAAGCTACTGACATTCAGCAATGTAGTAATACGAATCTTTACCTAAAGATGTCGTTCGTGTTTTTGTTTTACTGCACTCAGTGTGAAATTTGAATGAAAGTGATACGCTAGTCGTTTGTCTGAATTCAAAAATAAAAAAAAGAATAGTTATTCAACAGTTTTGACTCGAAAAAAAAAATATATATATATATATACTGTGTGTTATAACGAAGTGTATATTTTGCAGAGGCAAGGTTTTTATTTTTTTTATTTTTTTTATTTTTTATTATTACAATAGTAAGCGTATTAGTAAATCATATTTTTAAGTATGTTCAACATACGGTACGTTGAGCTAAAAAGTTGATTTTTCGTAAAATATGGTTTTATTTTTATTTTTATAAGTTTTCCCTATCTTCTGATCACTCATTACAACCTATATATTTTTGTCGTGCACTAAATAAATAAATAAATAAATAAATAAATAAAATATTGAGCCTTGTGGGGTTAAAATCTAGTTTTGCTGAAATTGAGTGAGAATTCACGATTACAAGTCGATAAACATGTATTAGTAATATATCGATTCATGTTTTAGCTCTTTTGTACAGTCGGGGAAAAAAAAAAAAAACCCAACACCCGCTGTAATTTCGTTATTAATTGACGCATGAACATCTAATAGATATAATTCAACAGGAAATCATTTGCCCTTTCTGGAAATGTCGCCAAAATTTGAATTAGGGGTCATCTACATATTGAAATGAGCGCCAACTTCAATTTTTTCAATAGCAACACCCAATTTTGACTTCGAATTCGAATTTCTGAGAGTCTGGCAGTGCGGAAAAGTATCCTGTTTGTAAACTTTAACTTTAGTATTTATAGAGTTATAATTAAAAATGTGTTAGGGGGTTATCTGTAAATGTAGAAAAATAAAATTAAGATCCTATAAGAAATAGACAACATTTTAATGTTTCACACCGGAAATCTTCAGGAAAAAAAGAATTATAAAAATTAATAAAATCATTTACATTTTCCAGTTTTTTAATTATCCAGAATTCAGTTTTTTAGATTTGTATATACTTCAGTACTTATTTAGATAATTTTAGGTCTATTTAAATACATTACACTTGCGATTCGTCCAGATAGTACTCTCTGAAAAAAGTGCAATATTTTTCAAGTAAAAGTGTCTATTATGGCTGTACTAATCACCAATAAAGCTTAAATTTTCTTTTGTAGGTGTAACATAATATACGAAATGAAATAATATAGATACAACGCATAAACTAAATCTTTTCGGATAAATTATTATAAGGGTTCATGAAGTAAATATTAAACAATTTCAATCGCCCTTACCAGTTTCTGGTCAGTTGAACTTTTTGGAACTGAACGATTTGTTTTATAATTTCTATGAAAATATAATTTCTTAATTAACCCTTTCGCGACTGTTGGCGTAGATTCACGTCATTTGAAAATCCGTAACTCTGTCAGTGGGCGTTTCTTTCGTAATTTGTATATTACGTATTTCTTAGATGTTTACTCAGTGTTCATATTTTTGCAATAAAATATACTACGGATAGAAATATATTGATTTGAAAGAATATAATTATAATGTATATCCATTTGTAATATAATTGTGAATACAGAAAAGTTGTTCTGAAATATTGTATTTTGAGAGAATAACGCCTGTAGGCGGATTTTACAGTCAAAAAGACAAAATCCTGCGGTCGCAAAAACTGTTAAAATATATTTATAAAAGTTAAAGTATATTTTTAAAAATATATAAAGTTAAAATATATTAATAAAATTTTAAAGACTAAAGTAGCTTTAAAATAATAATACTCCCACCCACAAAATAAATAAATAAAAATAAAGCAATATATGAAGCAAATGTGTTTAACTATAACGGTAGTTAAGAAACGATTTTACAAGTCATTCTTGCATTCCAATTCCATTCGTTTTTTTCTAATAGACAATTTTTATATTAAACCTATATTTCTATTTAAAACAATAAACCCCGCCTATTTAGTTAATTTTTTCTTCTAGTGTTCCTTTAAAATATTAAAAATTCATTACCAGTAATCGATGCAGCAAAAATACCACTTGTGCATATTTTTGTCAACATAAAATAACGGGTTTAACACGAATTCACCACTCAATGTCACATTTACTTTTCTATCCTGTATTGTTTTGTTTTGAAGAACGATGAAGGCGGGGCTTGTCTTCTTTAGAAAACAGGAATTCTTGATGCTAACACTAATGTCTAAAAAATCATCATTTTTGTTTCATTTCTTTGGGTTTCACGTTGTTGTTATATAATTTGAGTCGTAAATAAAAAATAAAAATATTTTGTTTAATTTTCTTTGTTATTTTTTAAGATTTGATTCGTTATCTCATGCAAAACTTTATAAGAGACGGCCCCCTAAAACCACTCCAAAAGAAAGATTTATTTATATCTCGAAAACTAATAACTGGAATGAGCTGCAAATTTGCACACACATATTTTTCAGCATTAGGATTCATTTTATGTAAAAATTAATATAGGTCATAATTCATAATTTTTATGAATATGAATTTCTTAATATTTTTCAGAATTAAAAATATTTTTAAGAATCATAAGTAATGATGGATTATGTTTGGGTTTATTCACTATATCTCGTAAAAAAAATTATATCGATCAAGTTATTTTTTTTTTTTTTTTGAAGATATTAATAAAAGTTTGAAATATGAATTTAACATTAGCACCTTCAAACTTTGAACGCTTATAACTTCGTAAAAAAATAAGTAAAATATACAACCAATATACTTTTTCGCGTTGTCGCGATCCCAGGAATTCAAATATAAAAGAAAAATGGGGCATTACTATTGAAAAAATCAAAGTTGGTGCGCGTTTTAATATGTAGACGACCCCCAATTCAAAATTTCAGTTCATTTTCTGAAAAAACTCACAATTCCCCGTCGAATGATACCTATTACATTTTTCTACATCGATTAGCAACGAAGATATGTTGAGTGTTGCGTTTTTTTTTCCCGACTGTACCTCAAGCATACAGCAAGATATGAACAATTCGGATGTAATGCACTATTTTCGACATTGAATTACATTGTTATAATGAGCTTAAGCAATGAACGTGTATTAAATATGGGTGTTAATATGCTTTTCTCTAAGCGTTTATGATACAGGTTGATTATAATTACAGTGACTCGATTAGATGTTTTTTTAACAACAGCAATGCATTCAAATTTTTGCGTGAATTGATTTTATTTAACATCCTTTTTGCCACTTTTGTAGTCATGCCAACATTTTAATTTCTTCCAGATAATTGTTTGTAACACTTTTTGTTTTTCACACCATTCGCAGTAAAAAAACGCAAGCAAGATTGCGAGCCCGGCAACGCCTGACAGTGTAAATTCCAGGCAAAGCCCGTAAAAAAACATTTGGGCCGTAAATGATGTATTCCGGGTAATTTTAACTTGTGACAAACATACAACTTTGAATTGAATTCTTTGAATTAAATTAGAAAAACAACAGATCTTTTATATGTATCAATCGCTATTTGTATGATTGTATAAATAAACTCTCGCAAATAATAAAAATACCATTATATTTTCAGTTTCAAATCTGATGTGATTCTCATATGACGTCACTAAAAAGCTAATACTTTACATTTGAAGGTACTTGACCGTAAAAATACAGTTTGATGGCAGATTTGAGCAAATTACGTACAATAACGTCTTTTGCCCGCAAAAAAAAAGCCGGTATATTTCAGAATTACACTTTCGTGGCATCAATTTACGGTCTATGACCGTTTAGCTAGCATAACAGTAATTTCCTGCAAAATTATACTGTCAAAGTCCATGAACTAACATTTTTTTTTTTTTTTTAAACAATGTTTTTCTTAAAGGGTATTTTTCTTCTCTTTAAATCTTAATTGCAATACATATTGGAATTTATTTATCTAAAAAAAAAAAAAAGGTCAATTAATTGAAAAATATATATTATGATAATAAATAACAAGAAAAATACAAAAATGATAAAAAATTGAGAAAGACAGACAGTCAGAATCTGGCATAATCTACTTATAAAATTAAATTTGTTTTCATTAATATGCTAAGGTTTTAATAAATGCACATATATTACATTCCATTTTTCCTAAAATTATTTAGCTAACTTTTTATTATTTAAAATTTATTGGAGCATTATTAGTAGTATTAATGTTTATTTTAAAATGGGGATAAAACTTTTATTTTGAAATGGATTTAAGTTGTATATGTTTAATTATGGAAAAAACCAATTCAAATATAATAAAATAAAAAAATTCAAGTATGTCATGAAATCGATGTTCCACGACACTCATGCTCCATTTAAATTTCTGGTTTGCGAAGTTTTTGAAACAATCCCGTAATAAAAGTTATGTGACTATATCATTATAGAAATGGCCTCCTAATGGGATCGGGATTGCAAATCGTTTATTTCCCATTTCAAGACTGAAAGCTATTAAATAAATTGTTTATACATATATAATAGTCTTTTCCTTAAAAAAAAATCTTGTTTATTTATGAAAAAAAAAAGTTTATCATTGTATTTCTTCATTCCAAATTTTAACTTGTTGTTTTAATATTTCAAAATTATAAATATACACAAAGACCAATATAATCCGTGGAAAAATAACACTAATACTTTTAACAATAGTTACGGATTAATTTATGGACGATTTTTTTTTTCATTAGGAAATGACCATTATTAGATATTAGTAGTGTCTACGAAAACTTAAATTACATTATGCCAAAAAACACCACATTAAAAAAAATAATTATCACTTTATTTTAACGAAGAATTTTCATCAAACAGAAGTAAGAATAAATGTTAAAAAGTAGTAGCGATAGTGCACTCCGCCTTTAATCAGGCTCTGAAAATATAAGTTGCATATTTCATAGAAAAGGTTTTTATTTATATCCTCCAATACTTAGAAACCAGAAATTTGATAACTAATATTTATTACAGTTTATTTTTATTCCTTTCAAAGAGAATTTTTTGCGAATGTACACTTTGTTGACCACATTTGTATATTAAAAAACAAATTAGAATACATTTTCTTGAAAATACAAATATATTCTAGCTATCCCTAACCATATATATATAGAATACACTGTTCCACATACGCTAGCTGAAAAAAATATTCCAGCAGCAAGAAATAATTGGTTTAGAACAGTGAGTGAGTGCCTTTTTAAACGTCGCATTATAGTTACATAGCTGCCAAGTTTTTTAATTGATTCCGGAATGCTGTTAGCCCCGCCCTTTTTTTAAACCGTAATCTTTGTAAAAAAAATTTCTTCAATATATAATTATGATTAAGTATGAAGAAAATTATTCTGAAAGATTACGGTGTGAAAAAGAGGTGGGACTAACAGCATTCCGGAATAAATTAAAAAACTTGGCAGCTATGTAGTTATACATTTGGTGATTCGTGACAGTCTGTGATTCACCCCTAGGAATGGTCCGGAAACATGCAATAGCAATTTTAATCCTCGGCGGAGTGGATAGTTCCCCTGTTTGATAACTTTCCAAAGGTATGATTTAGAAGTGTACGGAACATGGAAGACATTACGACCACGAAGAATTTTACGTGTACCAGCTACAATGCACGCGATGGTCTTCAGCCTGCTCGGGTATCGAACTTGCAATCGTCCAATTACGAACTGGGCATTCTACTTACCAGGCTACCACGGTCCTTAAAAATGACTTTTAGGCAAAACATTTTCCTTGGTAACATATTTGTTTAATTACAGTTTACACACAGTTTAATGTAAACACAAAAAGAATTAATTCAAAATGTTAAATGGTGGTACTACATTAATAAAGCGATAATAGACACAATTTTGAACACAAGCCTGCAAACGTGCTGCTTTCACCGTACAGGGGCCTTATTTTGTAGTATGGAATTCCATGCCTGTTGCACTTTATCAGTCAAATCAACAACGGTCAATACTGTTTGTGGATAACGCTGAATTTGCTATCCAATCATGTCCTAAATTTGCTCGATGGGAAAAAGATTCCCTTATTTCTACAGACCAAGGTTGAATTTCGATACATTTTAGAACACGTTAGGTAACATCAGTTCTATGAGAACGAAAGGAAAACATCCCCTTGAATACGGTTTATGGATACTTAAAAACCAAAAATTTAATAGTTAACATTTGGTATAGTTTATTTCTATTCCTTTCAAAGAGAAATTTTTGCTTGATTCCACCATTAATGAGATGTAAATAGTTGCAGTAGCTGCTTGGGATAAAGGCGAAAGAGCTCCTGTGGCAACATAAAAATTGATACTCAGACCATAACTCCTAGGGAAGGCCCAGTGTTCAACGCAGACTGTTTAATTCTAAATGCTCGCCAGACGTTCTTTCTAACTTCCATACGGCCATCATTGGCACCAAGATAGAATCATCTCTCAACAGAGAATACAACCAACACCACCTGTAATAATGCCTCCGAGCTGAGCTCTACGTCACGGAAAATCGGCCGATTTCATCCAATCCCCACGATCCAACATGTATCATAGGAACTGTTGATTGAATAAAATCGGCCGATCTTCCATGACGTAGAGCTCAGCTCGGAGGCATTATTACAGGAAGTGTTGATACAACACGTCTCCAATCCACCCTTCAGTGAGCTCTAACTTAACACAAGAGATTGCAGATTGCAAGTCACAGATTGCAGAAAATTCGTAGTTACTGGTATGATTTTACATACTTCCGTATTTATTGACTAATTTATGACAGGAATTCTGTAATTTAATTTAAAATGATTATCATTCAAAAATAGTTATGTGTAAGATTTTAATTTACGCTGAGACAATTAAACATACACACACATACACAAAAGTGGGCTAAAATGATCATTGTTAATTCTAGTTTAATCTTTTATAGATTATTTATTTAAATAAGTATCTTATATATTGAAAAAAATTATAAATACTTTGAGACAATAAATTAATAGTTTCTGAATTTCCAGTTAATACAACATGCTTTCAGGTGATTTTGGCAACATTTATAAATAATTGAACATTACAAGTAACATTGTATTTTTAAAAAATCTAAATATGTGACATATTCACATTAAAAAAAACATATATTTTTAATAATTAATAACTCAATGTGTAATAATAATTTGATTATTGTTTAATATCTATATTTAATAACTAAAATATGTAAACTATTTGTTGGTTAGAACATACATTCTAATATTGGCTCAGTTTTCACATAAATTTGGTCCAATATTCCAACACTCTTAATTCAAGGTTCTCAGCAATAACTATTTTGAATACCACTTTTTTATAGTCATTTTCAGCAATCGTTTCTAGTACATATCTTCGAAAAATTAATACAAAGATTGTTTTACATGAAAAGTGGTATTCAAAATAACGACTGCTGAGAACCATGATTTATTAATTTTGAAACAATTTCAACTCAAAAATTATATTGTTTGCGATTTGTTTATATATTTTTTAAAAATCAATGACGAAATAGATTTTTATATTACACACAACCTAAAAGTGAGTGAAATATTTACATGTAAACGATAAAAGTGGGTATTTTTGATACAGCAAAAGAGGTGGAAATTATTATGTAGGAAGAAGTAGAAAAAAGCAGTCTAATCAACAATTTTATTTTAATGTACAGCAATCTCTATTTTGAATACCACTTTTTTATAGTAATTTTCAGCAATCGTTTCTAGTACATATCTTCGAAAAATTAATACAAAGATTGCTTTATATAAAAAGTGGTATTCAAAATAACGACTGCTGAGAACCATGATTTATTACTTTTGAAACAATTTCAACTCAAAAATTATATTGTTTGCGATTTGTTTATATATTTTTTAAAAATCAATGACGAAATAGATTTTTATATTACACACAACCTAAAAGTGAGTGAAATATTTACATGTAAACAATAAATGTGGGTATTTTTGATAAAGCAAAAGAGGGTGAAAGTATCATGTAGGAAGAAGTAGAAAAAAAAAGTCTAATCAACAGTTTTATTTTAATGTACAGCACCTTAAAAGTGTAAAAAACTTTAAGATTTAAGCTTAAGTACCTCAAACTTCATAAACTTTGAGGTACTTAAGCGTTGAGGAACATACTTAGTATCGAAGAAAATATTTACAAAATCTTATTTTCATTACAGAAATCCACCAGTTCTCCGTAATTATAATTATATGAATTATACTTCATGTAATTCCCAAACTTTATTTCTTTAAGAAAGAGAAACTTCTCTCAATATTAAAAAGATTACCTCTTAATTCAATAACTTAATCTTAGAAACAAGGACACTCATAAAGATCCCATACTTATCATCACATTTTTCTTGAGAGACTAATTCTGATACAGATGGATACACACACACAAAAAAGAAAATCTATTATTTGTCTTGAAGAACAAAATGCTAGTAACTTATTATTGCACAATGTGTTAGAGCTGAAATGTAAAAGACTGCAATAAAATTTCTTATATCATTACTATTGCAGATTATGAATGTGTGAAAAAAGGATATAAAAATTAATTATGAATAACGTCCAATTAATTAATGTAAACTATGTATTTAATTCTTATAATATTATTACCGCTAGAGAATGTGAAAGATATAAAAAGGAATTACCGATTAAGGGCTTAATAATTAACATACTCTAATGTAATCTGTTTAATTTATATCTCATCACGTAAAATAGCTTAATAAAGTTCAAGTGATTAAATTAATCTTTTTTTATGTATGCTGAAATAAACACTGAATTTTGCTGAATGAATAACTATATTTTAGATGTTAGTAATTTTTCAATGCATTTGCTTTAATTACGTTTCCTACACAAGTTTTTCTTTACGAACAAAAATAAAAATATCTTTCAATATTTTTATGTACTAGCTTTATAAATTTTTGGATTACCTTTGCCCCATTATCATGAGCAGATGAGTGAATTAAGTCAAATTAATTTCTGAAGTACAGATATCTGCTTATTCAAATGCAGTGCGTATTACTATCGACATTTAACTAGTGCGAACTATTTAAAGATTTGTAGAGATGATTATAATTTGTCATAAAATGTTGAGATATTTATTTTTGTTTAATATTTTTGATAATAAAATATTTGTTTAAATAGACAATTCAGTTTTAATTCAACATTGAACATTGAACATTAACAATACACACACACACACACACACACACACACACACGCAAAAAAAAAAAAAAAAAAAATCACAAAATTGAGCGAAACTGTGTCAATATTGAGTATGTCACATACTCAAATTAGCTCCGAAACCAATATACTTAAATTTAGAAATTCCATTTACTCATTGCTGAGTATGTTGTGCGTACGTGGAGGTTCGTATGTTGTCGAAGAATGAAAAGCGAAATTTGCAGAAGCTCCGAAGTTTATTTACAGAAAATTCTAGAAAAATACAGGTCTGTAAATCAGGTACCAACTTCAGTTTCGCCTATAAACAGAGCTCAAATAACAGTCGAGAACAGCAATCTCACAGTACAAATTGTATCAGAACATTAACACACAGCGAGGCTATATCAAAGAGGCTCACTCAGAGCTATTTCAATAGCATTGAAAATATTGGCGAAACTAAACTGAAAGGGAATGATTTGGCGTAAAGCAGATCCTTAAATACCCGCGTAGAACAATGTAGAAAATTCCAGAAACTGGTCAGTCAATGAGGTTACAGTTTCCATATTTGGTATATCGATAATAAGGATTTTCTCGCCAAGATCTCCAAAAAACCGCCAAGGAAGGAAAAAGTCGTCAAATTTGTCGCCAGATCCATTACCTGACTTTTTGGAGCTTTTTATAGCGTTTTGGAGGGAAAATTAGCGATTTTAACGCGAAAAAAAGCTAGAAATGCAGAAAACTGACACTTTATCACCTGACTAAGCCTCTTTGAATGAATTTACATAAAAATAACTACAATTGTTTACAAACTCGTAACAACATTTTCAAATGCTCAAAAGTAAAACATCATATTCTAAATTTTGAGCCTTTTCTGGTTGAAATGCGTGTCTCAAAAATAAAACATCATATACTCACTTTTGAGCCTTTTGTATAATGACTGCATTTGATTTTTTTATCATGGCAATAAATGTATTATTCGGCTTTTCATGAAAGTGCCACTTCTTTCTTCCACATTTCATTCACATAACATTTAGCTAACTCATAGTGATACTGGATAGCTACCAGAGAACTTACCACATAAGCTGTACCTGGATGACCGTGTTCACTGGGTCTCACTGTAAAAAATATTCTCAGTTTAAGTACAGTGATTTGTTTCCGGAAATATATTTCATAAGTGTTTGCTTCCGGTAGAGCGCGAGTTACCAGTAAAAGTCCTTGAAGATAAAAAAAAAAAAAAAAATTCAAATCGAATTACACTAAACTGCAAGAAAAAAAAAAAAAAAAAATTGAGCCCTGATGCCATTCTTGCTGCTTCTTATGTAAAATGACCTCCTGAATCCGAATATGACTCCCATTTTGCTCAGTCACCCACCGTTTTCTCGGGACACCACCTCTTCCCCCAATTTTTATCACTGTTCGGTAATTTTATGTCCATGAATTTGATTTCGATAATGAAAGATAATAAATTCAAAACTTAAAAAAAATGTTTAATAAATAACATTAATAATAGATTAAAAAAAATATAAGAAATGTAATACATAATTTCAGTGGCAACCTCCCCCCCCCCCTAAATTTCCCTCTTGCCGCAAATGTTCGTGTTTTAGAACATTCCAACTCTGTAGCCCCTCAGAAGATATTTAATAGTTAAAATAATCCTTTCCTCCTCTAAAAATAAAATTTATAGCCATAAAATTACTGAAAAGTGATAAAAATTGGGGCCATCTATAAACAACGGTGGGTGATAGGGCAAAATGGACGTCCTATTCGGATTCAGGAGGTCATTTTACATAAGAAATAGCAAAAATGGTGTTGGGGCAATTTTCATGCAGAGCAGTGTTATCGTCTCAAACGCCTAACTATAGATTTTTCATTAAAATTGTTCAGTTATTTTGCTAAAATACAGGTTTTTGTTATATTTTGTTCAAGATGAACCACGGGTTACCAGATACCACTAAGTTTCCTTAATTAGAACGTAAGTCAAATCCGTTTTCCATAAAAATATCCTCTATCCATATTTTTTATTCAAAATCGTTCAAGGAATTCGAAGAAAACTAATTGTATGCCGTACTTTTTTCCTGGGGAAGTGCAAATTACGAGTGAACGTTAATTATCCTGAGGAGGGGGGGAAATTACTTCGAAACGTCGTCTCAAAACTCGTTAACTGTAATTCTTTATGAAAATCCTTCGAGTAATTTCGAAGGAATCGAAGTACCTGCCATTTTTATTTTTATTTATTATTATTATTTTTTTTTTTCAGGGAGTAGTGTGGGTTACCTGTGTATGCTAATTGAGCTGGAGAAGAGAGAGCAATCCAGATTGAATTGTAAACTTAAAAAACACCTAAATCTAAATTTTTATTAAAATAATTCAAATAATTTCTACAAATTTCCAAGTATGCAAGGTGTCAGATCATTAATCTTGATAATTAATGTTACAGTAATTTTAAGTAATTTTCTATAATAAATATGTGAATTTTATGCTGTATTTCGAATTAATCGGCGGTAATTAATAATGCGTCTTTTCTGTCGATAAAAGATTTTGTCCGCTAAAGTACTTTAAAACAGCAAATGCTTGAATTTTGATTCAATATAAAAAACATTTAATAAAAATGAAAATGTTTATTATGTTGCGATAAAATTTCAATATCTTAAAACTTACAAACCGTACAATATTAAAATACAAAAATTTGGACAAAAATATTAAAAGGGAAAAATTCGAGGTATAAAAACTTTTATAAGTTGTTGAATATTAAAAGAAGGGGGAAAAAGACCTATACTATTATTAAATGCATGTTCTTTTTTAAAAACAATAAGCACCGATTTACCGCATTTTCTAAATCCAAACATTTAACTTGAGATGTACGTGTTACCAAACCTACAATACTCAAGTATAAAAATATGAACAACAAGGTTAAAAAAATAATAATTAAAATTATGTTTTTTAATGAAAATTCTGTGTTGAATATGTTTTAGTAATTTCATTCTAACTCATAAAAAAAAAAAAAAAAAAAAAAAAAAAGATTTGACTAGGCGTTTGGGAATATATGAAATAAAATCCGTTAGATTCATTTAAGGGGACTCTCTACGTATCGTCTTCGAAAGCCGAAGCCAACGTTATTCTATGGGAAATTTTGCCCCATTATAATTCATTAACTAATACATATTTTTAAATTCCATTTTCACTTTCCGGATCTTCACAACTATTAAACAATGTATCGATTTTTAAAAATTGATTTATTTATTTTTAAGTTTTCATTTTTAAGCTCAAAAATGAAAAATTTCACATTGTGAAAATTCGCATTTTACAACCTCAAAATAAAATATTAAAAATTTAAAGAAATAATTTTTAGAAAGCGGTAAATTGTTTAATAGTTGTGAAGTCTCTGAATGTGAAAATGGAATTTAAAAATACATATTAGTTATAGTGGAGCGAAATTCTCCATAGAATAACATTGGTTCTGGCTTCTGGGGACGATAAGTGGAGAGGCCTCTTAACATTAGTTTCCTCGAATTTTCCCTGCTTATAACCTCATGAAAAATTGCGAGAAATATATAAACTACACAAATTTCCGGGATGGTTTTATCCAAATAACTTTAAAACATTATTAACATAAATGAAAAATCACGCAGTACACACTGATTATTGACACTTTCCAACTGTACGTACATCTATAAATTTCGATGTTCTTTGTCTACATTATCACACTACAAACAGACAGAAGATCTGAAAGGCATACAAATAGACTAATTGTATTTATAATTAGTACTCTTAAATATTGTTTGAAAGTGTTAAAAATGCTTAACACAAAAGAAAATGCTGCCCTCAAATTATAATTGCAGCCCTTAATGCAAGGCCCGAAATTTCAACTCGGATTACACTTGCCGAAAAAAAGTTTAACTCGCCACAAAATAAGGTTCTCATTTTTTTTTTTCTTTTTTACATATTTTGGGTTTTTTATTTTTCCTAACTATTTGAAAGGCTTTTAGAAATATGACTGAAATTAAAAGTGTGTCTATATCATCATGTTTCATAATCATCTATAATTAAAAATCATTAAAATGTTATCTATTTAAAATTTGAAAAATATTAAAATATCTAATAACATAAATGCAAAGAGTCATTAAAGAAAAAAAAATCTGGAGTGATTCCACTCGACTTTCCAAACATTTGAGTAATTAACAGTTTTGTAGATAAAGTAAAGAAGGAGTAGTTGTTAAACAAACAAAAGAGAGAAAACCATAATAGAGTGTTTGAGTATTTTTCTCCATCTATTACACGGTATTTTATTTAACGCTACTGAACTAAGAAATTTTCGTTGTGTCCCTGTAAAAACCTATAAATGCTAGATTCACCAAAATGCTTATAGTTAGTGCAACAGTGATTTATAATGCTCATATAAATTTTCAGCTGAATTCAATAAGGCGTTTAGATGCTATCGTACTTTTTAAAATTTAGTCCCATAGGCCATAATGATAAAGAATTTTTCTTTGTGTTCCTGTAAAAAAACTGTAAGTGCTAGATTCACCAAAATCTATACAGTTAGTTCAACTGTGATCTATAACATGTGTACAAATTTTTTGCTCAGATTAATAAGGCGTTTAGACGCTATCACATTTTTAAAAATTTGGCCCCATAGGCATAATGATAAAGAATTTTTCTTTGTGTCCCTGTAAAAAAACTATAAGTGCTAGATTCTCCAAAATCTATACAGATTGAGTATTTGTGATCTATAATATGTGTATAAAATTTTTGCTCAATTGAATAAGGCGTTTAGATGCTATCGCACTTTTAAGATTTTGCTCCCATAGGCCATAATGATAAAGAATTTTTCTTTGTGCCCCTGTAAAAAAACTATAAATGCTAGATTCACCAAAATCTATAGGGTTTGTACTATGGTGACTTACAATATGCGTACCAACTTTCAGGTTAATCGAACAAAGCGTTTAGACGCTAGCGTGTTCACTCACAGACATACACACATACACACATACACACACACATACATACATCATCGTAAAAATAGTGAAAACGGACTCAGGGGACCTCAAAACGTATAGAAACATCAAAATCTCGAATTCGGATTTTTGACATGATTACAATACTTTCCTCACTATAGTGTTCGGAAAGTAAAAATGTCAAACAATATCCTGTGAAATTTTTTTATTATGAAAGATTTAGCTTCCTTATTTATCTATTTATTTACTTAACTTTTTACATTAGAAATATCTTTTTCGTCCCTTTTATTTTTGTAATCAGACGGAATGTCGATGTGTATAACTTGTTCATTGTTATCATTTGAAATATTCATTTCGGAATAACTCTTTCGATAAAATCGTTACTTACAAATCATTACAAGTGCAAATCATTGGCGTTGGTAAAAAACTGGAAAATATGAACTGTGTTTTGAACATTATTCAACAAAATAAACCTAGACAGACTCTTTAAAAGGGCTCGGGCTTATTTTCATGTGACAATATTGCATAGGCAAACTTTCGCATATCTTGGATAGTGGGTGACGGGCAAAGAGGCTCTCTGCTCGTCTATTCTCACTCTGTTTGGAGAAATAACAGTGGAAGAAACGAAACTGCCGAAGAGATCAAAACGTTTATGTATGCACGAAGCATTTTTCCTTTCCCAGGCTGGGGCGATCTTGGGCTGCGCATACACAGACTCGGCTCTCCGAGAATCTAAAACGGAGAGGTTAAATATGAGGTTATAAGATGGCAAGATTTTGTCATATTTAAATCTATAAAAAGAATGTTTTCTGTCACCGTATCGTGTAAGAATTCTATCTATAACTAGATCAATTTCTACTCGCCACAGTAAAATTTCCATTCGCCAATGGCGAGCTGGCGAGCTGAAATTCCACGCCCTGCCTTAATGTGTCTGAATATTTTAGCGTAACCTTTTAGATCTGACGATTAACCTTATCATATTCTATACAAAACATTATTTTAGCATATTAGCCATAAAAGTCAATTTCTTTAAGATTTTTGCAGTAGACAGTTATTTAAATGTGATTTATAAAAATGTGTGTCTAAAACATAATCTCTAAAACGTAATTCGAGTGATGTGAAAGCAAATTCCTTATTTTTTTAATATGAAGTGCAACTCAAACTTGCACATTAAATCAATGCTAATAAAGTACATAATAATCATAAGTAATTATAAGAATCGAAACTTTTTTTTACTACACAAAATCTATAATATGAAATTATCAGATAAAACACAAAATCTGAATACCTTTCTTGCATTCTGCTAATAAGAACAACTTGTTATTAAGTAATATAGTTTACCAATTTAATGTTTACTTTATTCTAACTTAAATAAAATTAGTTTTTCGAAATAAAATCACTGAAACATGCAAATTATTGATTTTATGCGACAAAGTTATCGAGTTAAATAATAGAATAATATCTAATACTACAAGATACTTCAGTACACATAAATACTTATCTAAATAATCTAATTTACTTGTTATCTCTAAGATATCTTTTCAGTCTATTACGTATGTTACTGAGAAAAAGAAACTGTAATAATTTTTCTTGAAGTGTTTACCTTATACGTCTTGAAATAATTTAGTAAATACGTAGAATCATTCCAATAAAGATAAACCTAATTTTTACGCATGCACAAACACAGACACGTAAAAGCCTTTTGTAACAAACAAAAAGTATAGAAATAAATTAATTATAAATAATTTAATTATTTCCAAAAATATTAAAAATGAACTAGATTATCTATTAGAAGTAATAAAAATAAAATGGTCAGACACAAGCGCTAATTTCTTTTGTCCAGAATTAACTATAAATACTATAAAAAATGTTTAAGGTGCAAGATAATAGGTAATGTATTTGAACGTTTTCAAAATACTTTGAAAACAGTTCAAAACATTTTTTTTTAAATTTATATTTCTGTATGATTCCTTTTCAACCAACCCATTTGAATATTTTAACCACAATCATGAATATTTCTGATTGTTATTAAATTAAAAAACTATATTTAGAATTCTTTAGAAAATTTTCTTTTAAATAATTCTTTACAGCTTATTTGATTAATTTTGAGAAGCGCTCTATATTGACTGTAAATTACTAATGCACCACCTGTGGTTTTTAATTTAGCATAATAAACGAAAAATTAAATAAAAATAAAAATGCATAAACTAGCTTAAATGCTTCCTACCGAATATCCAACTATAGCTATAATAGATTCTAATCTTTGCTTATGCACAAAAGAATAGTTTTTGTTAATTTCGATATGTTCTATGTAGTGTAAGGTTGTTAAAACATATCATAAGAAACACTTCGCTTATAGATATTATTTATTTAAATTCATTCATATGTCCCTGTACGCAAACCATATGGTCCTTTTTTAAAAAAAAAGAAAAAAAAAAAAAAAAAAAAAGAAAAAAAAAAGATGAAGAAAGAAAGATTATCATGTGATACAGAATTGGAATACGAAGTTTGTATTTCTTTCTAGTATTTGTTTTTCACTTATGGAGATCACAGACACATATATAGATATACAGACCAATTGCTGAGAACTACATTTTCATATTTAGAGAAACTACCTCCATACGATGTAGTGATTAACGTTTCTGATTACCACATGATAAGGCCTGGCTTCGAATCCTGGATAAACTACGGGCGTTTCTGCTAGGGGTAGCGATGGCCGCCCCATTGAGTACCATTTCACAAATGAACATCAGCTCAGTTGTCCCATGGTAATGCTTAAGAAGAAAGTGCCCCGCCATTAGGGAAAAAGTAAACAACAAAAGAAAAAAAAAAGTTCACTTCCATAGTAAAATTTCAGTTCAGTATGGAGGAACTGAAAATGTGTAAGTATAGTAAAATATAAATTTCAGAGAATAAAATGTGGGTAACAGATATATATACCATATGGGTAAATTAATTTGAAAAATAACTCTAATATATACAACTAAAATGTCAGTGCTTCTGAAAGAATTAATTTCTCTTTTAACTAGCTAGATTAGAAAGATTTTAACCTTTTCTATATAAGTAGTGTAATAAGAAAAATGACATAAGATCGCAATTAGCAGGGGTGTTTGCGTTCCGGGTATTTTATTTTATTTTCCACCAGTAATTATCAATTGTAATTTTGGTTATAGTTAATTTCTAAATTTTACTAGAAAACTGTCAATAATATCACTGTTAAAAAATTCTCGTGGAAAGTTCCGGGGACACAAACACCCCTGAAATGGACACTAAAACGCATTAGGATTCGAGTTTGAAGTGTGTTAGTCGCACTCTGGCATCCCCCTCCCCTTTTTTTACTCATTGTAGCTCATTAGACCAAGACCTAAATTTTAGAACTAATAAAAACATCCCTTCCTAAATCAGAAATCGATTTCAGCTTCTAGTAATAAGCTAACGATAAACAAACAATATCAGACACCAAAATTTGAAAAACAACAACAACAACAACAACAACAAAAAAAAAAAAAAAAAAAAAAAACTAGAATGTTGTGGCCACCTTATGACTTTCTTCTATATTTTCCTATGCAAATTCACCCAGTAAAAATGATTTATTAAAATCATTATTTAATAAAATTATCTTACATGATAATGCAGTACGATTTCCATATTAAAGAAGTAGTATAACACTAAATATCCAAAAAAAGCTCATTTTATTTTCGATATTACATAATATATACAGTCAGTAACAAAAGTCTCCGAACAATAGCAAAAATTCCCATATAAAAAAGGTACATGTAATACAGTTTTGTTAAATAAATCCTTGTCGAATCCTATTTTTAGACTGACAAAGAATAGGATTCGACAAGGATTTATTTAACAAAACTGTATTAAGTGTTTTTTTCTTGCATAGGAATTTTTGCTAGTTTTCGGAGACTTCTGTTACCGACTGTATATATACATACATACATACATATATATATATATATATACATATATATATATATATATATATTGTTAAAAATGAAAAAAAAAATCGATAACTTTATTTTAAATTATCTCAGATCAATGGTTAAACCATTCATTTTAAAGGTACTGGCGAGCTCTTTTGAAAGATACCCATCATGAAAATTTACTACCCTCAAGGAGGGACTTCCCCTCCAGGGAGGGAGGCGAAGCTCCTACATACACAATTTTTTTTTTCCCAGTTGACTATTTCTATTGCAAATAATTCTTTTAAATTTCATAATGATTATTAATAAATAATTCACTTTATGCACATTTATACAAAATTTTGTTCTATACGACCATGTTAAAAATTTAGAAAAAGCGGGTTGGCTATGCAACCTGTAAAACAGTTTTTACAAAAAATTGATAGGCACTAATTTATGTCAAGGTGTAACTACATACCAATTTGTATGAAATTCTGTGCAATAGTTCCTGAGATACAGTTGTCACAAAATTTTGTCGCACACACACACACAGGCATTTTCTAAAAAATTGTCAAATCGTATTCTACAACTCTCAAAACGTGCAAATTCATCAAAAACCCGAGGTCGAAAATTTTTACGAATAAAATACTTTCTTCTATTGAATACAAAAGAAAGTAAAAAAGTCTACAGTCACGTTATTTTAATTAATGCATTAGAATGTTAATGCTCTCCGACCAGTCGAAAGCTATTTATCTTAAAATGACCAAAAATTGCAGATTAATATTCGTCACAATTTGACTAATGATTTGACTAATGTCATTGAATTTACGGAGTTGCCAACTTTTATAATTTATTTCGGAGCATTTTTAGTCCCTACCTATTCTCGCACCAGAATTTTTGTAGAACATTTTCCTCCAATTTGAGACAACGAATAAATAAGAAGAAAATGATTCTTCAGAGTTACTGTCATAAAAAAAGTTGGGGCTAAGAATACTCCGGAATAAATTCTATAAGTCGGCAACTCTGAATTTATAATCATACTGTATTTGGAAAAAGTATTAGTAACAAATTTTATTGAAATAAGAATTTGTGTCTGGGTGTGAATATATTTTTATTACAGATTTTGCTCCGAATGTTGGAATTGTTGGAGCTTGAAATGTACAAGTTAGTTATATATATATATATATACATTTCGTCTCTAAGAATTATTTTCTATCTAAATTCACTGAACGGATTCATACCAGTTTTTATAAGGATTAGGCAAAATATTGCTTTCAGAATTTTGAAAAATATATTTAAAAGATATTCACTCGGTGGCACTTTACTTGGAAAAATTGCAACTTATACAAAGCCCAGAACATGCCAGGAGAACTATAGTCAATAAATTTTCAAATTACTCAAGCACACCCTTTTCTTTTTCTTTTCTTAAATGTGCCGTTTTTTACATGCTCAACTTGGTGAATATCTTAAAATAAAATTATTCTTTGAAATTCTTTCAAATAAAGTGCATCTCAGTTTTAGTGCATATGCCAAATTTGATAGCAATCTGCATAGCTTCCAGCTTAGCACCTTTTGTCTACAGGAGAATTTTACTAGAAATATTTATTTCATTTAATCAGTGAACTGTAACGGCTTTCATTGATTAAGAAAATAAAAATTTTTATAAAAATTTTCCCGCAGCTAAAATGTGCTAAGTTGGCAACTATAGCAATCTGCCCACACATTTTAGGTAGATAATGTTCATGAAAAGGAAATTTAATTATAAGTATACTACTTATATAATTTTCAAAATGGAGCAACTTTCCAATTCTAAATTCAGGCACACACCGAGGAGACATGAGACAAAAATCGGTGCAACTTGTGGCATGAGCATGCTCTAAGTTGAGTTTTTTCTCCAGGAAACTGCTCACAGCACTCAGGTGTCGTATGTTGTATTTAAATTTGTTTTGTGTCTCCATAGTCTGCGGTGTGATTTAGTCACAGAATGATTAAAATGCCAACTTTTATAAATAATTAGTTTATTATTAAATTTCCTTTTTATTTTCTTGAGAAAATAAATGTCATACTGCAATATAAAAGTAGTATTATTAGAAGTCTCTGTGGCTCGTGATTGATGGTTGATGGTTGGATTTTACGTCGCACTAGTGCTGCGCAGATGGGCAATTTGCGACGGTCTGGGACACACCCCTAGAGGTGATCCGGAGACATGCCAGCACAATTTTGATCCTTCACGGAAGGGATGGCTCTCGCGCTTCGGTGACCCCCAGAGGTATAATTTTTGATGGGAACATGGAGGACATTGCGGCCACGACAGATTTTACGTGCACCAGCCACCATGAGTGTACACGACGGTCTTTGGCCGGCTCGAGTACCGAACCCGCAATCTTCCAATTACGAGGCCGGAGCTCTACCGACTGGACTACCGCGGCCCCGGAATAAGAGGGAATCTCACTGATATGCGGCTTTAACTTGTGTTACGTGTCGGTGGCTATCTTTTGAGAATGCCAAATTTATACCATTTTATATGGAAGGGTGTTTCATCCTATATTATCGCAGGTGCTCCACTGAAAATGGTGACGACACACACACACACACACACACACAAAAAAAAAAAAGTTTATTTTTTACTGATGTATTTAGTTTTATTTTATTTATTTTTACTGTTTACTAAAAAATATTCAATAAGTTTTTTTTTTTTTTTTTTTTTAATTTATTTGAAAGAGATGCAGTAACTTAAATTGGATATGTACTTTGAAAATATAAATGAAATAAAGAAGAGAAAAAAATAAATAACACAGAATGTTATTTTCTGTTTCTACTTCAATACTTACTATCAGCAATTCTGAACAGACAATAAACGCTTGAAGATATTGGAAACTCTGTTGACATTTCCCCCATCAAAGGGATTAGTGGAAATCTCAATCGCTTTTTTTTTTTTATAATCTTTGCATTTTCATTTTTTGAAAGCTTCTTGTTTCTGAGAATACTATTACCCTAGCCAACTCTTTCTGTAGAAGGCTACAGTCAAGTGGTGTTAATCCAGCATGCACATGTTTAATAATTGTTTGTGCACATTTTGTTTAATAACTGTCTTCCCCCTTTTCTCTATGAACAAAAAAGTAACAACTTCTTTTGAGAGGTTTTATTTTTATTTATTTATTTATTTTTGCTTTTCATTATTTTATGGATGTGTCTTAGAATGTTTTTTAGCAAAATATGTGAAAAAATATTTTGTAGGCAGAACAGCATTTTTACTTTAATTTGTAGTTTGAAAATTTTAATCGGATTTTGATAATTTTTCATCGAATTAATCGACCCGATTAAGTCGATCAAAAAAATTGATCGGAACTAAGTATTGATCGATTAACCGAACCGATTAATCGATTAATCGGCACAGCCCTACTTATTTAATTTTTTTATTCAGCATTTTTTGTATACTTCGAGAATAATCCCAAACTCTCGTGACAACTTTTACAGAAAATTATTCAGTTATTACTTTCTTCTATAATCAACAGAAGAAAGTATTGGATTCGTAAAATTTTTCGACTTGATTAAAAAAAAAAAAAAGTTTTTATTAAAAATTAAATTACATTAAAAAAGGAATTTTATTTATTTATTTTTTTAATTATCTTTTTTTAAAAGAATTAATGATAATTAAAAAAAGAAAGAAAAAGAAAGATGTAAAACATTTCATAGCTGCCAACTGGTCCTATTTTTCGGTTCCAGTATTTATTTATAGTGATATAGTCTTTTTAAATAATAGAAAACCGATTCAAAGCTTATAGAAAAATTCTATACAAAAGTACAAGTATCCAGAAATCGGAACGGTGGGCAGCTATAATATTTGGATAAGTGAATATCATGGTGTCATAAATACCAGGGTATATGGCATAATAATCGCCATAAGGAACAACAATAATACAGGCCTACATCTTTTTTTTTTTTTTTAATAAAGCTGATCATTCTGTTTTTAGGTGTGCTAAAACCACGAACCTATAAAGAACCTAATTATGTAACTTAATGGCTAAAACCGAAAATGAAACCAGTTTTTGCCAACATACTAATTAATATTCCGTAGTATTGTTAGCTCCGCCTTCTTTTTCACACCGGTAACTTTTTAGAGGATTTTTCCTCTTATTTAATCGTAATTGGATTCGGAGAATATTACTCTAAAAATTTATTGGTGTGAGAGAAAGGGCGGGGCTAACAAGACTACGGAATATTAATTAGGATGTTGGCAAGTATGATTACGTATAGGTTTTTCTCAATACAGGGTGCCTACAAATACAATTTCATATTTAATTGTAAATATATGATTCCATCATTAATTATAATTACTTATAGAAACATACTATAAAAGTTACCGTATAATTATAGGGGTGGAAGAGTTACGGAAGAAATTGTAGCTGGAAAAACAAATTTGGCTTTATATTCGATTTTAGCACGTCTAAAAGCATACGTATCACCTAAAATTATCACAACAAATTTTGCCAACACTACATTTGTAAATCTGTGTAATCCATAACGATAAAAAAATAAATAAAAATAAAAATAAAAAAATAAATAAAAACAAGAGAGAATATATTGGCATGAAACATTTTTATAAAAAAAAAAAGAAAAAAAAAATCTGGTAATAAAACTTAGTACGCAGGATTAAATGTAATTAAAATTGTAGAAGACAGTTTAATGTGTAAGAGAAAAGAGAAAATACCCCTTTTCCAAAGATTTCTTTTGGAGAAAATTTTACGGTTTGTGCCAGTTAAGAAAATTTGAAATTCTAGTTCTATTCTTACCTTTTTTTTTTTTTTTTTTTTTTTTTTTTAAGTAGCGTTTTAATTAAACAATGCCATGTATGCTTTCATTCTATTCTAAAATACATAACAAATGGTTTCGTTAACACATACTTTAACAAAAGTATTTTTTTTTTCTTTTTACAAAAAACATCACTTTACTTTTTAAAATAAATTAAAAGCTTGAGAAATTATTGTGGTGAACTTTGCAATCGCCATCATTAATTTTCTCAGCCTCATTTTCCGAATTTTATTTAAAAACACCTTGGAATAACGTCAGAATAAGAAAAGTCTTTTGTCTAGTGAAGAAAAGAAAAAACTATTATTGTTCAATGTTCTAAATTCTAGGTAGTTGTCGGGATTCATATTAGAAAACACTGAATTATTTTGCTTGATATCATTTCTCATAAAATCTATTACTGAAGGAAAAAAATAATAAGACTATCATTAACAATTTTTACTCGGCTGAACATTTGAGATATTGACATAACTTGAAAAAAAAATGAAAAGTATGATAAAAGAATGCCGTAAGATATATTTAATATCTTTCTAGACGTCCTTATTCAAAATCGGGGTATTATTTCTCTTTAAATATTAAAATTACTGGTAAAAAATAATATATTATTGCAAAATATTTGCAAACATAAACAATATAAAGGTCTTTATGTGTTTTATTTTGTATGTTTTACGTTTAAAAGGAAGTGGGTAGATATATTTTATTTATTGTTTACTATTACATATCAGATCATCCCATTTAATCTTTTAAGTAGTCATTTAACACTTTCGCGACCGCATGTTTTTGTATTTTTCATAGAAAGGTCCGTGTGTGGGCGTTTACAATATTTTAGAACAAAATTTTCCGTATTCATATTTATATTACAAATGGATATACATTATACTCTTGCTAATAAAAGCATTTATATCGATAGTATATTGATAGTACAAATATGAATATTGGGTATATTTTAAAGAAATAAATAACATACAAATTGTCAAAGAAACGCCCATTGGTTGAGTTACATATTTTCAAATGACGTGAATCTACGTCAGCGGTCGCGGAAGTGTTAACACTGAATGGTAAAAATATCAGTAACACAGGTCAAAGTTATATTTTTAATAATTGAAAAAATAAATTACTTCTAAAGCATTAAATTTCAATAGATGTTAAGAAAGGTTTTTTTCTATTTATTAAAGCGTATAGAATATCAATGTATAGAATAATTATGCAATTTTATTTTATTTATTTAATAAATTCTGTGAGAGTTAAATATTTTTCGATGTATAAGCTCGCTTAAAACATCCGTGATGGTTACCCAGAATTTGAGCAAAATTCAAGATTTTTTACATAACATAGGTGAAGGTGGGATACCTTGGACCTATTTTGACATTTCCAATTTTAATTTTGTAATTTTTTGCCAAAACTAAATACAAATAGCTTTCTTAAGTACTGTATGGTGTTATATACAACATATATTTATTCTAAAATTTTATTAAAACTATATCAGTTAATTTTTTAATTAAAAAAAAGTGCAATTAGGTCCAAGGTACACCACTGGTAGTGTACCGTGGACCATGTATTAAAAGATACAGAAAAACTAAATTCTAAGTAAGAAAATCTAGTTATTAGTCAATTACACACATATAAATTAAAATAAACAATTTTGTTTTAATTTCAAAATCATTAATCTGTCATAATCGTACTGTTCTTATGTCTAATTTCAGTCTAAAAAGTGGAAAATATTAAATATTTTAAAAATGTCTACATTAAGTCATATTGTGATTATTGGTAAAAATCCTCACACTTATTTAAAATCAAGATTGTAATTGGATATAGGTGAATTCTAAATGTTAACTTTTGGAGCTGCATTTCTGATCCACCATACAATGAGACTAGTCTAAGGTACACAACTTGTATTGGGTTCAAGGTACAACACTCTGTTACTAAAAACGAAATTGCTTATCGTGATGTAAAGATTGGGCTTAACTTGATTACAAGCATATGGGGTTATAGCTAGAAAGCTAATTCATGTTGCATAACTCTCATTTCAGAATATACAATACATGTGTGGGTATAGAAATACATAAGAGTATGTGAGAAAAATTTAGTTTTGCAAGGTGAATTTACTTTTTCAGGAAATCTCCAAAATTTGAGATTCCAAAGCAAACATAGATTACTTCACTGAGGCTCCTAACAGTAAACGTTTAAACTGCATGTGATATATTGTTTATATATCTAAATAAATAGAGCTAGAAATGGGATAGGTCCGAGGTACACTTATGTCCAAGATACACCACTTTCACCTATCTGTCATCATAATCGCCATAAGGAACAATAATAATACAGGTCTACATTTTATTATTATTTTTCTTTTTTTGATAAAGCTGATCTTTCTGTTTTTAGATGTGCTAAAACCGAAAATGAAACCAGTTTTTCTCTATCACGTATAGGTTTTTGTCAATTTAGGGTGCCTACCAATAGAATTTCATGTTTATATTTAATTGTTAATATGTTTCCATCATTAATTATAATTACGCATAGAAACATACTCTAAGCTCTAGAACCTACGCAGAATGCAGGCACTGCCCAGGAACTCAGCTGGATCCGAGGCATCTCTTCAATTCCCTCTCTGTTACCTCCACCCTCTTCAACATCGACCTCAACTGCTGCCATGACACCCTTTACACCGAAAAAGTCGGAGATGTGGCCAGGGCTGTGCTCCATGCCTTTGATCCCATTTGACTTGCCTAAATACTTTTTTTTTCTCTGCACTTGTCACACGACAACAACAACAACAACATACTCTAAAAGTTACCGTATAATTATAGTGGTGGAAGAGTTACGGAAGAAATTGTGGCTGGGAAAAAAAAATCTGGCATTATTTTCAGTTTTAGCACATCTAAAAACATATGTAACACCTAAAATTATCACAACAAATTTTGCCAACACTACTTTTGTAAATCTGTGTAATCCATAACGAGAAAAAAAAATTAAAAAATAAATAAAAATAAATGAAAACAAGAGAGAATATCTGTACTGATAAGTATAAAAGATTTAAGTCCATATTCTTGATTTTTCAGGAGACGAAAAATAAAGTTGAAATTTTTTTTTCATAAAAACTTATCCGTTCAATACAGTTTTAACCAGGATATTATCATAATATACAATTTTGTGAATAAACTGCTTACATTTAATTTTGAAGTTTGTTTATTTTTAACAGATTTATATACTAGTTTTATATAGTTTCTTTTATACTAAACATCAATGCTAAATTTCTGACTTGAATCTTTTTTACCAATGGATTTTCTCAAAGACTAAATGACATGGACTTAAATCCTTTATACCAATCGATACAGAATTTTTTCTTAGTCTGACTATGCACTAAACTCAAAATCGACACTTTTGGACTTAAATCCTTTATACTTATCAGTATAGATTTATTGTGCATGAAATATTTATATATATATATATATATATATATGTTTTTTTAAGTAGCTTTTTAATAAAACAATGCCAAGTGCGCTTCCATTCTATACTAAAATATATAACAAATGGTTTCGTTAACACATACTTTAACAAAAGTGTTTTTTTTTCCTTTTTACAAAAAACGTCACTTTACCTTTTAAAGTAAATTAAAAGCTTTAGAAATTATTGTGGTGAACTTTACAATAGTCATCATTAATTTTCTCAGCCTCAATTTCCGAATTTTATTTAAAAACACACTTGGAATAACGTCAGAATAAGAAAAGTCTTTTGTCTAGTGAAGAAAAGAAAAAACTATTATTGTTCAATGTTCTAAATTCTAGGTAGTTGTGTGGATTCATATTAGAAAACACTGAATTATTTTGCTTTATACCATTTCTCTTAAAATCTTTTACTGAAGGTAAAAAATAATAAGACTATCATTAACAATTTTTACTCGGCTGAACATTTGAGATATTGACATAACTTTAAAAAAAAATAAATGAAAAGTTTGTTAAAAGAATGCCGTAAGATATATTTAATATATTTCTAGACGCCCTTATTCAAAATCGGGGTGTTATTTCTCTTTAAATACAAAAATTACTGATAAAAAATAATGTATTATTGCGAAATATTTGCAGACATAAACAATATGAAGGTCTGTATGCGTTTTATTTTGTATGATTTATGTTTAAAGGGAAGTGGGTAGGTACATTTTATTTATTGTTTACTAAATGTACATAAAACATCATCCTATTTAATCTTTTAAGTAGTCATTTAACACTTTCGCGACCGCATGTTTTTGTATTTTTCATAGTAAGGTCCGTCTGTGGGCGTTTACAATATTTTAGAACAAAATTTTCCGTATTCATATTTATATTACAAATGGATATACATTATGCTCTTGCTAATCAAAGCATTTATATCCGTAGTATATTGATAGTACAAATATGAATATTGGGTATATTTTTAAGAAATAAATAACATACAAATTGTGAAAGAAACGCCCACTGGCTGAGTTACGTTACAGATTTTTAAATGACGTGAATCTACGTCAGCTGTCGCGGAAGTGTTAACACTGAATGGTAAAAATATCAGTAACACAGGTCATAGTTATATTTTTAATAATTGAAAAAATAAATTACTTCTAAAGCATTAAATTTTAATAGATGTTAAGAAAGTTTTTTTTTTTATATATATTAAAGCGTATAGAACATCAGTGTATAGAATAATTATGTAATTTTATTTTATTCATTTTTTTCTTTCATTTTTTTAATAAAAGTGTGAGCGTGGAATTTTTGTCGATGTATAAACTCGCTTAATATATCCGTGATGATTACCCGGAATTTGAACAAAATTCAACATTGTTTATATAATTATACACTGAGAAAAAATTCTGTAACTGACATTTAGGATCTAAATTGTGAGAATTTAAATCTTAAATTTTCAGCTGAAATCGCAAAATAACTCAAGGTGTTCCTACTAGAGAATGTGGTGTTCTAGCTTCACATCCATAATTAAGTCAGTTTTGACCTTTTTAAAATTTTTTGATAATTTTTCTCTACCAGTTGTACACTGTAAAAAAAATTCTGTAGTACTACTAGAAAAATTCTAGGAAACTGGTATTCCATAAACTTTTCTAGTAGCCAATACAGGTTGTTCAAAAGTGATCTTACTCCGTTAGAGTTAGTAAACATTACACGCACTTCGTTAGTAAATTTTCTAAGAAACTCTTAGTTAACGGGTCAAGTGCTTTTTTTGTATGTTTACTAAGATTGTGTTAGTAGCATTACTGAAAGTAATACTGCATTTTTACCAGGAAATGTTTTGTGTAGGATACATGGTTATTATTAGTGTAAATTCAAATAATATCCAAGTAACCTTACTAAATTTGTTTTGTTTAGAATACAGAATTTTTATCAGTAATTGTGCTAAGGAAATGTAATTAATAATACAAATGATTTTCGGTTATATTCACAAAACTTTTACAGTTACGTTTACAGAAATACTACAAGTAATACAAATACATTTATCCTTAAATACCCCATGTTACCTTACTAAAATTTTTAAATTAACAATATTTAATATTATGAGTAATATTGCTAAAAAATTTAAATAAATAATAAAATAATAATAGAAAACCTTTTATGTTTAGTTTTAGTTAAAAATGATGGCTGATCGAAAATGTTTATTTAAATATATACTTTTACAAAATCTAAATTGTTTGAAATATTAAAAACATATATCAATATCATTACCTTAATTTTTATATATAATTTATTATTATTATTATTATTATTTTAGTCAAAATAAATAAATAAATAAGTACGTATATGGAATCACTTTTTATTGACAAACTTTAACTCAAAAAATCGATACCTTTAAAATATAACTGTGAAAAGAAAACATTTTTTGCAATAATATATGTATAACTTTATTTGGTAAATATGAGCATATATTTCACAATGTTCAATTTAAAATTTAATGAAATAATAATAGAAAAATTATAAGAAACCTCTTTAGTTTTAGTTAAAAATAATTGCTGATAAAAAATATTTATTTAAATATGTACTCTTAGAAAATTTAAATTGTTTGAAATATTAAAAACGTTAACAATATTTTCACCATAATTTTAAGTATAATATATTAAATATATCATAAACAAAATATCTTCTTGATTAAGTCAAAATAAATAAATAAATAAATGGAATCATATTTTAACGAATTTTAACTAAAAAATAGATACCTTTAAAATATGATTGTGAGAAGAAAATATTCGTTGCAATATAATATGCCAAACTTTATTTGGTAAATGCCAGAATATATTTCATATTGCTCAATATATTAAATTAAAAAAAAAAAAAAATAATAATAATAATAGAAATTTTTTTATGTTTAGTTCTTATTAAAAATGACGGCAGATTATATGTGTTTATTTAAATATATACTTTTAGAAGATCTAAATTGCTCGAAATATCAAAAATATATACCAAAGTCAGAGGTGAAACTATCTAACATGTAAAAACCCTGAAAACTGTTACTTGCATGCAGATAGGGGAGATTTATTAATGATATATGCTATCGCTACCTATAATAAGTGATAGTATTAGGAGACTTCTTAATACATTATAAAACAAATTGAACATTCAAGATAAGAAATTTCTATAAAAAACAAAATAATTTAACATGAGATTCAGACAGCAAAATTTTTAAAAACTCTGAATTCAGGGGTAGCCTCTGAAAAGTTTTTGCCTTAACTTTTATACATAATATATTAAATATGTTTTTTAAAAGATATTTTCTTTTTGAATAAGTCAAAATAAATAAATAAATAAATACGTATATATATTAATATTGTACATTTAATTAATAAATTTTATTTTAAAGAATCGAAACTTTTAAAATATGATGGGAAATAAAAATATTTATGCAGTACTATGCCAAATTTTATTCGGTAAAAAAATCAGCAAATTTTTCAAAATAACCAGTACATTACTTTTAAAATTATTTTAAAAAAACCTTGATGAAACTGAAGTTTACTTTAACAATAATAATAACAAAAGCTTCAGTGGGATATTATGCATTTAGTATTCGCCAATAATTCAATATATTTATTCATGTCTATTATTGTCATCAAAAATCTTCTTCATAATTACAAGAAGAAATTTAGTTTTTTTCCAATAACGTAGTATGTACATTAAGAAAAAGCTTTATTGTTTTAAGTTTTATGCACCTATTGAATGTTTTTCTAATTGATTAATGTCATAAAATTGATTAGAAAAAGTAATATTTATACGTTTTTCAAAACTTTTATCAATAAATATTAAATCTATTTTTATAAACAAATCTTTTCTTAAATTATGTTTTTTCTTTTAATTATCACTTTTTTTTTTTTTTTAAATATGAGCTTATAAAACTGGAATAAAACTGACTGACTTTATACATAATGAATTAGTAAAATGTTATGTATATATATATATATATATATTATTATTATTATTATTATTATTATTATTAGGCAGTGAAATAACATCCATAACATGTTGTTATGACATTTAAAAAAAAAAAAAAAAAAAAAAAAAAAAAAAGATGAAATATAATAAAGTAAAATAAAATACACTTTTAGAATTTTAATAATAAATAACAATAAAGGTCATTTAATATTTTTATAAATACATTTTCGGTGAAACTTAATATGTAATTTCTAAACTGCAAAAATTATGCATACCATTTTCAGGAGTTAATTATGTAATACTTATTTTACAAAAAATAAAAACATTAAATCAAATAAATACCTCAAAATAATAATAATAAAAACTACATACCTTTTAAACTTTTTGATTATTTAATCCGACTTGTTTCCAGAACGTTAATTATATCACATAAGTAAATGATAATAATAATAAAAGCTTTGCCTGGAAAGTATTTGCGTAGCTAGCAATTTTAAATAAATAATCACTAGCTAACACAAACCTCCACCTAGCAGGGGCTGTTTATGAGATATTAGAAACGCGTCCATTATACAATAGTCCATTTTCCAACACATAGTTTCAAAATGAGGCTTAAGAATTGATGTTCAAAATAAAAGTTTAAATTAAAATAAGATAACGTGAAACTAAGCATCCTGTATTACAAATTAAGGATATATATATATGACTTCTTACTTTTTCTAAAATGCAGATATGTATAACGTTAACAATAAATAAAATATCACAGATCAGATTAAGATTTAAAAAGTCCGCCTCATTACGATTTTCGACCGACCCGACGCTACGGCTGGCTTCTTCTCTTCTCTGGTATCTTCTACGCATGCGCACAGTATTGGCGTTTACTCAAAAGAAATCGCCTCTCCAAATGGGGAGGGATACCGGAAAGATTGTTGTAGAATTACATATGTTATTTAAGCATTGAATACAAGGATAATCTGGTTACAAAGTTTTCCCTAGTAGTTGAGATAATACCTGTACTACTACTAAGTAATACTTTGTAAATTGCCGTAAAATTTTTTACAGTGTAGGAATTATAATCTAAGCAACATTATTTTCTACTAAATTAAAAATTTCAATAAAAATTTCGTAAATTATTAAGTTACTTAAAAATTTAGGAAATTTTAATTGAACTTTTTAAGTAATTTAGTAATTTAGGAAATTTCAATAGAAATTTTTAATTATTTTCTAATGTTAAGAATATATATATATATATATATATATATATATATATATATATATATGTTTTATTTATTTATTAATTTAGAAAGTCAAGATTCATGATCAAAAAACAATCAATTGGTAAAAAAAAAAAAAAAAAAAAAAAAAAAAAATGAATTTCAATGAAAATATTAAATTTACAACTAAATTAATTTGATTTTGGAAATTGGTGTAATACAGTAAAAAAAATTAAATATAAGAGAAATGTTATTAATACTTTTTTGAGTGATTTGAAAGAAAATTCTCCGTTTCGCAAAGATTGAGTAGAATTCGTAACTTCTACATGACATTAGTTCTAATGAAATATATATTATTTATAATTAATTAAGAATCGAAAACTGTCCAGTCCATATTACTGCACAAAAAATCAAATTCAAAATTACCAGATAAAAGACGAAATGCGAATAATTTTTTTGTAATCTGCTAATAATAACAAATTATTATTAACAATAAAGTTTCTTATCCAAATGTTTCTTTTATTCTGACGTAAATAAAATTAGTTGTTCATAGTAATATCACTGCCAGTTGAAACTCATCGAATCCATGCTATATAGGATTCCAGTTAGATAACTGAATAATATATAAGGTTACAAGATCCTTATCTGCACAGAAATACTTATCTTAATAATCTAATTTAGTTGTTATCTCTGAAATCTCATTCAAGCATATTATTATGTATGCTAGTGAGATAAAGAAAATGTAATAATTTTATTTTGAAGTGTTTACTTATGCATCTTGAAATAACTGGATAAATATGTAGAAACATTTCAACGCACATAAACCTAATATTTACACACACATGCACACACACGCAAATATTAACTTATTGTAAAAATTAGATAATAAATAAATTATTTATTTGGAAAATTTTTTTATTATTTATGTCTATATTGAAAATAAACTAAATTGATAAATTTGAAATAATAACAGCAATCTAAGTGTGGCATTTAAACTATTTTCTTCTAAACAGCTTAACTATAAAGACAAATTTCACTATACAACATGAAAAGTGTTGTTTAGATGGGAATATGTGTTTCTCGTATAATTTGGCTAAAAATAAAGATACCGTAATTATTTTGTTTTGTTTAACACGCACCAGTTACCCAAATATCAACATTTTAGAGAGTTTAAACTATGAAGATCTTGTTAGTGACATGCTTTCGTGTTATAGGATGCAAAATGTCATTAAAACAAACCCTTTCAGCGTTAGCCGTTTTTCGGTATATCTGTTTAATGATTCATAAAATTAATACTATGCATAGTAGAAATATAAGAATTTAATTCTGTATACTACACATGTTTATTAATCTTATTTTCTTGAAAAAAGTAACATATATTTCAAAATTTAGCTACACCAGCTTTTTATTTTCGCTATGCATGCCAGAAAAAGACGGGCTTAACGCTTATGGGGTTAAAACTACACCACCTAAAATATATAGTGTGGAAAGCGACCAGCAAATCAGTGGCTTAAAAACTAAGCCTCTCACTAGAGGTCAGTGTGATCGAGCTTATTGCCTGAAAAACTCCCTATTGGTTAATTAATACATAGGTGCCAATATTTTAATTTATTCCGGAGTATTTTTAGCCCCGCCTTTATTCCATGCTACTTATTTTTTAAAAGTAATTTTTTCTTATTCCATCGAAGCTGTATATTAGAGAAAATTTCTCTATAAGTAAATTGGTGTGAAATAAAGGCGGGGCTAAAAATACTCCGGAATAAATTAAAATGTTGGCATCTATGGTTAATCATGTGCTTATATCACATGATTGAACAGACGAAACTGGGAAAAGCCAATCAGCTCTTCGATTTGAGCCAAAAATTCGCTCGCAGCGCCATCTGGGAAGCTTTAAGTTTTTTTTAAACATTCGATCATACGCGCTTGCCACACTGTATATTTTACGCGTTGTAATTAAAACAACATTTTTCGGACTCACATATCGACTTCTTTCCTCAAAATATTGGCAAAATTTATTGGTGTGAGAAAAGATTTCACCAAGACATTTTTATGTTTGAAAAGGATTTCAATGCACGACGGAACGTAAGTATGCTAGCTGTTTATTGCTGGTTTGTATCAGGGACACACTAACAGTTGCCTATAAGAGGAAGCGGCAAAAAAAAAAAAATAGTTTTTGTTTTTACTATTATCAAGCCTCTGTTACATTTCTCTGTAATCAATTTGTACACATATGAGAAGTGTGTCTCCCACCAAAACGGTACATGATGGAACATTTTCGTTCTGATATATGCATCAACCACTTCTTGTTTATATAGAATCACACAGTTTAATTTAAAGGACAGAAAAGTTGAAATTTGCTGGAGATTATTTTTACAACTACAACTTAAGGTGAATGATCAGAGGTAATGTAGTTGAGCATTCCCAAAGATTTTTTTAAAAAGTGTAAAATAATTTTAGAAACAATTTTATTTGACTTACATTTTCGTGGGTCCTCAGTATTAATTACTTTTAATATTATAGCCACAATCATAAGTGTTAAACTTTGAGATTAATTAAAAAAAAAGGGTTCAGTTTAAATCACTCTGGTAATTTTCGTCTGAACAACGCTTTAAAACATACTAGATTAATTTTGATTAGACCATTATAGTAGCTATAAATTGTAAATACCCTAAATATTGTTCAGAAATAATTAGCAGTTAAAAAAAAAAAAAAAAAAAAAAAAAAAAAAAACACCAAATTTGATGACAAAGGAATAGTTATAGAAACCAATTGCTAAAAATTTAATTTTCGTATTCAGGGGATATCAAAAATTTTAATTATAGCAAAAAGTTAGTTTTGAAAATCTGATCACAAAACAAACATTTTCTACGATATATGGATATGAAAAAGTAAAAATGTATGTAAAATTCTGAAAATTAATATTTATATGTAAAATAAAAGATTTAATCTTCCTGACAAAACTTATTTCCTTATACTCTGGACTAATAGCTTTATCCGCTTTGCTGCTCATAATATTTAAATGAATTCTCAAAATTGAATCATTATTTTTTTTCATATAACTTTCTAGAAAAAAAAAATAATAATTAAAAATAAAAAAATCTTTAAAATCGCTTTGAACATTAGTTTGAGTTCTGACTGACTTTGACAGTACCTTTCTCTCCCACATTATTTTGAGTCCTGACTGACAATGCCTGCATCAACGCCTTTTCTGGTCATTTGCATTAAATTATTTATTGGACGACAGGTGTAACTACTATTTTGTTCAAAAACAACAATTTTATAAATGGATATATTTCAGCATCGATAGTTTTGGCACCATGTACTAGCGAGACTTAATCACTCGGTTTTTCTAGTCCTCACACAATAATAACAAAATAAGTAGAATTAATTTATATATTTAGTACAATTAGTTAAATTAAAAAAAAATTCTTAAAGATAGCTGTTATAAATACATATATTTTTTTAATTTCCAATTTAATATGTTTAAATTTTTCTACTGTATTAGGTTGATTTCTTTAGAAATCGACCTATTGCAATCACTTCGTTTATCTACCTATCTGTAATGAAAATTTTGTTATCACGATAACTCCTGAAATAATATTCTAAATTGAACCAAATCAGGACAGCGAACTTATCTCTTAAATATCTTAGGCGAGTTCGTTAACCAAGTTGCTCCGACTTTTTGTTTTCAAGTGGAAGCCACTTGAAAATTTCAAATCCACATTGTAAAAAGCGTGTTTGCCGGATTTGCTTGAATTTTAATGTAAATATAGACTACATAAGGGTCTCAATAAACTTTATTAATGAACTTTTTCCGCCATTTTTAACAAAGTGGCGGATATCTTAAGTTAAGCGGGGCCACTTGAAAACTTAAAATCGCGATAACTTCCGAAATAATACTTGATATTGAGCCAAATTTGGACAGTGAACTTAAGTTATAAATATCTTGCATGAGTTTGTTAATCAAGTTGATCTGCCTTTTTGTTTACAAGTGGAGACCCCTTGAAAATTTCAAATTCACATTGTAAAAAGCGTATTCTAAATTTCTTTGAATTTTGATGTATAGATAGACCATATAAGTTTCTCAATCAAGTTCATTAATGAACTTTATCCTCCATTTTCAACAAAGTGGCGGATAGCTTAAGTTAAACGGTTACGTTACTTAAAAAACGGTTACGTTACTATATAAAAAACCGTTACATATAAAAAAATGGTATTAAAAAAAAATGGATTAATATTCCTCCATAATAAATTTTAATGCTGACTACTCTTCCCGTTTCGGTTGCAACATGTTGTTTGAAGGACAAGTTAAAATATAACCAACCTGAATATTTCAATTTTCATAAGTTATCTTAGAGACTTTATTTCATACCGTTTTATTTATAGAATATTTTTCTTCAATATATAACTACGATAAAACAAGAAAAGTTTACACTTATAAAAAAAAAAAAAAGTGGTATTAAAATTAGACGGGTCTAACATAGCTCTGGAATACAATTTAAAAGTTGGGGACTTTAACTATTTCGGTTGCAAAATGTTGTTCGAAGGACAAGTTAAAGTATAACCAACCCGTGTATTCTATATTGCTCAAGAAGATATGTTTTTTTTCCCATATTATAACGCAAAAAGATTAGAATAGCGATAACTAAAACGTAAATTACTTCGATCTTAAACTTTCTTTAAGATTTCTTAATTTTATTTAGAAAAATCCACATGAAATAACAGAGCTCGAGGTCTCCACCCTATTTTCAGGATAATTCTAGAATTAAAAAAAATTCGTCTTTTTTGCTACCGCTATTTTCATTAAATAATCTGATTCCTATATAACTATGACATGTTACTCTAAAAATACTGTAAAATTTTTTGTATGAAAATTGTAGTAATAAAAAAGGCGGAAGTATCGCAAACCATACAAACTGTCCTAAAAAAAAATTGTAGAAACTTCGAATATAAGCAAGAATAATGCGTTTTTTACAGACCCGCCGTTTTTTTTTTTTTTTTTTTTGTGGACACTTCCACCTCTTTTCTCAAACAGTTAACTACATTGTAGAAAATAAAGATCGTAGAAGCTCTGGAGGAAAAAAAAAACACTCACACGACATTCTTTTAACCTGAAATTTAATACTATTAAATACTAGATTGGATATTAAGAGGTAAGATAACTGTTATGTAAACCTATTTTAAAGCAATTTAAATTAGGCATCGGAAAATCTTTATTCGACAAATAATGTTATGTGTCTTCAATCCCACATTTCATTATTGTAGACACATTTATATACATTTCAAATCTATTATTAAATTCAAAAGTTTATTTAAAATTATTCAGGCAACTTTCTCACGCAACATTCCTTGGAACTTATCAATTTTGATCAAACTTTTCTACAAACAAACGTATTAACTTCAAAATGTAATATTTGAATCATCTGAAATTATTTCTTTTTAATTCATTCTAATAGATACAGACAATGACCAAACGTTTAAAACAAGACTTCGGTAATGAGGAAACCTCAAAAGTGTAAATAAAAAAAAGTGATGAATATTTAGATATAAAAAATACATTATTTACCATATGGCTAAAAGGAATTATTTTTTATTTCCGAGCAGCTTTCTTATACATGACAAAATGTTACAGTAAAGTACTTCAAACTAACAATAAAAAAGAATGTTATGGCTTAAATATTGGCAGCTCTGTATACTTCCTGAAGGTTATGTATACACCACATGGTGCAAATAAATATAATCGTACATTAATAACACACGGCATAACCTGAAGTACACTTCCATCCATTTTCAAGTATCGTCGAACTGTAATCTTGTTCTTTTATGTAGCCGTGTAAACGTACAGTGAAGGATTTCCATATGATATTCTATATGAAACATGTTTTTACGCGTATAAAAAACATATATTCGTTTCATTTGGTTTAGTGCAGTCCATAGATGTTAAACTTTACTTACCTGAAATTTCCCCCATAGACGTAACGTGTTTGAGTTCTCTTGGGTGTCCCTGTACACGAACCGTTTGCTTGATCTCAACGAAAATTTTAGTGTAGCATACCTATATGCAGAGCCTGATTAAGGGGGAAGCACACATTATTTATACTTACACCGTTATTTTTTAACAAATACTTTCTTCCTATAATAAACAGAAAATTCTTATTAAAAATTATTTTAAAAGAATTCTGGTGTCTAATAATGGTAAGTAAATTGGATTGTTTTACACCGTTCATTTTTTATAAAAAATATTTCCTCGTCGAAGCGTGGAATTTCTATGACATGAAGTAAAAAATAATTGTAAAAATATTCCGGTCAGAGCGGAGATAATGTGTGCTTCCCCCTTAATCAGGCTCTGCCTATATGATACACATTCAAAATACCATGTTTGGAATTTCTGCTGTTATTCGTTCTTGAGATATGCTGACAGACAAACACACAGACAGACACACAGACCAACTACTAAAAACATGATTTTTGGATTCGGGAGACCTTAAAAACGTGTAAATGTAACAAAACCTCAATTTCAAATAATTGACCTAAAAGCAATATTTTCTCTACCTGGGTAAGAGAAATTAATAATAAAAAATAATAATACAAGTTTGAAACTTTAAAAAATGCATAAGTTTTTTTTTTTTTTTTTTTTTCTTACCCTGTTTTATAGATTTTTACTTAATAAAACCAGAAGCAATAATAATAATAATAATAATAATAACAGAAATTCCAACATTTATATTTTTTATTACTTTCTCTTAAGTATTAAGTATTAAGAAAGTATTGTTTTTGGGTCAAATTTTCGAAATCGAGTTTTTGTTATAGTTACACATTTTGATCTCCCCCAAATCCAAAAATCATGGTTTTAACGGTTGGTTTGTGTGTGTGTCTGTCTGTAATGAGCATCCCTCAAGAACAAATAATAGCAGAAATTGAAAACTTAATATTTTAAATGCGTATCATACACGGATGCTCCACTAAACTTTTCATTGAGATTATGCAAATGATTCGTGTACAGTGACATCCAAAATAATTCATATGCATTACGTCTAATAAAGGAAATTGCAGGTAAGTAGAGTTTAAAATCTATAGACTGCATTAAACCAAATGAAAAGAATATATATTTTTTATATGAGTTAAAACATGTTTCATGGAAAATATGGTATGGAAATCCTTCACTGTTTGGTTACAGGGCTACACAGAAGAACTAAAATAGAGTGCGAAAATACTTGAAAATGGATGGAAGTGTACTTCAGGTTATGCTGTGTGTTATTAATATATGATTATATTTATTTGCACCATGTGGTATGTACATAACCTTCAAGAGATATACAGGGCTGCCATTATTTATTGCCATTATTTATTTGTTAGCAGCCATAACGTTCTTTTTTATTGTTAGTGGAAGGGCTTTACTGTAGTATTTTACAATGTCCAAGAAAGCTGTTCAGAAATAAAAATTAATTCCTTATAGTCATATGGTAAATAATGTGTTTTTTTAAATCTAAATATTTATCACTTTGTCGTATATTTGCACGTTTTGCGGTTTCCTGAATACCGAAGTCGAGTTTTTTAACGTTTGATATTTGTTTGTGTCTCTTAGAGTAACTTAAAAACGAATAATTTTAGGAGATCCAAATGTTGTATTTTGAAGTTAATATAAGTTTGTTGCTGAAAATGTTTGATCAAGATTGATAAGTTTCAATGAATGTTGCGTGTGAAAGTTGTCTCAGTAATGTTAAACGAACTTTTGAATTTAATAACAGATTTGAATTCTATATAAATGTAGGTACAATAATAAAACGGGGTGTTGAAGGGGGAGGCAGCCCCCCCACACAGAATTATTTGTCAAATAAAGCTGTTTCGAAGCCTAATTTGAATTGTTTTAACACAGATTTACATAAAAGTACTCGTTATCTTATCCCTTAATCTCCAATCTGTATTTATGGTATTAAATTTCAGAGTAAGAGAAAGTCGTGTGAGGGGTACAACATATTATTATTTATTATTATTTTTTTTTCTAAAACTCATACTTTTAGTTCATTTGCGCGTGAAAACATGAAATCAGATATCCAATGTTGGTTCTATAAATCATATTTAATAATTATTTCTTACTTTCAAACAATATAAACGAGTGGATCTAAGAAAAAAAAAAAAAAAAAGGGAGGATGAGGTGTAGTGAAAGAAGTGAAATCAAAAGCGTATACGGAGCGACATCAAAAAGAAGAAAATGGTTCGCAGCAAAAATATATATCCTGAAGGAATTATTTATTTAATTATAAAAAATAACATGTTTCATACAATGTTATAATTTATTTTTTGTATTGTAAATCCCTATTATTAAATAAAATAAATAAATAAACGAAACAAAATAAAGTAAAAAAAAGAAATGTACGTGATAGAAATAGATTATTTTCATGTTCAGCATCTTCGAAATCATAAAGTCGAAAGAAAGAAAGAAAAAAAATCATTCAACTGAATAAAAAAGATGTTTTTTGGTGACATGTGTAATCTATAAAGTTCATTATCTCGAATTTATCTTAAATAACTTTCTTTTCTTTAACACATGCATGCATATTTATAAATTGAAATTTTTAATGATTGTTCCTAAATATCTCATTCAATATTGTTCAACACAAGTTTATTAACCCTCTGTACCATACTGTAGACTGTAGGCAACATACCGTTCGATCGTGGTTCAAATTCAAAGAATCGGTTCTACAACGTAATCACGCACTGTAGCCTGTCGTATACACTCACAGTTAGAGAATCTAGTATCTAGAAACACAACTGGATGGCGCCGTATGTCGTAAGTTGAAGTTCATTACTCGACAGTGGGTAACTAACGACAAGTGCGGACCGGCTCTGATTCAAAAAATAATAAAAAATAGTTTTTCGTGTGTTTTGTGTTTTATATTGAAACAGTGAAGAGGTAAGTGTTTCAAATTCATTGTATAATATTGATTTTGACCCAATTTCACGTATTTTATAGGATTTTATGCTAAAAAGTGTTTGTTGTCTGTAGGTGTTTTTGTTTGTTTTTTCGAAATTTATGAGAAATAAAAAAAAAACCTGAAACACGTGTATTTTATTTTTTTCCAATTATTACGAAACAAATAAACACAAAAATATTAAAGGTCATGAGTTACAGAGGGTTAAGGTACTTTTTTGTAATAGCTTTTAGACATTTCCTTTAATTAAAATTTTTGATTAACCAATCTCGAAAACTCTTTTATTCTCCGGAAAAAAGTATAATAAACGATTTTTAACACGCACATATACACACACACATATACAAAAAAAAAAAAAAAAAAAAAAAAAAAAAACCCTGCACTTTTTAAAACAGAATTAAATGCTTGAAAATTAATTATGGTGACCTTTGGAATCGTCATCATTAATCTTCTCGACCTAAATTTCCTAATCTTATTTCAAATTAAACTTGAAATAACCTTAGCTAAAGAAAAATGTTTTTTGTCAACTGAAGAAAAACTTATCATTGTTCACTGTTCTAGATTTCAGTTAGTAGTCGAGTTTCGTATCATGGAATGTCAAATTAATCTGTATTACATCATTTTTCTTGAAATAATTCACTAAAGGAATAAAAAATTAAGAACATCCTTAACAATTTTTACTCGAGTGAATATTTGAGATATGACTTTTTAATAATGGAAAATATGATGAAAGAATACTACAAGATATGTATACACTCACAGAGATAATAAATTTCCGCTTTTTTTCCCAGCACTAATTTCATGCAGATAATTTCTGGATATACCGTAATTTCTGGTAGATAACCCGCAGGTAAGATGTGTCATTTCTTCACCAGAAATTTTATTTAATAGAGAAATCTGTACTTTTTTGAAGGAAGAGCTCATGCAAATGTAAATTTATTTATCAATTGAAATTTCTGATGCCAACATTTTAACTTATTCCGGAGTATTTTTAACCCCGCCTTTATTTCACACCAATTTATTTATAGAGAAATTTTCTCTAATACACAGCTTCGATAGAATAAGAAAAAATTACTTAAAAAAAATAAGTGGTATGAAATAAAGGCGGGGCTAAAAATACTCCGGAATAAATTAAAATATTGGCACCTATGTATTTGTCGTATTCGCATGCTTGCCAACCTAACCCGGAAGATCGTTAGTTCCGCCCCGTTTTGTACACCACTTAATTTTTAAAGTAATTCTCGTCAAACATATTTACGTTTAAATAAGAAGAAAAGTACTCTAAAAAAAGACTGGTGTGAAATAATAGGCCGAAAGGGGCGGGACTAAAAATCTTCCGGGTTAGGTTGGCAAGTATGTATTCGTATGTTCTCTCTCTCTCTCTCTCTCTTTATATAGAAATATATATATATGTATATAATTATTTATTTTATTCTAATTTTCTCATGGCTATAGGAAAGGCGCTATGCTGCTTATTGTTTTTACTTGCAAAACTTAAAACATCTTACTGTTTTTACAATGCACTGATAGAGTGCGAAGTTTCTCAATTTATTCCAGAGCATTTTTAGCACCACCTTTTTTTTTAAACAGCTTTTATTATAAGAATATTTGTTTCTTATTTATTTTATCTTATTTATCTGTTTCTTATTAATATTTGTTTCTTATTACAGAAAATTATTATACAAATTAAGTGGTGTGGAATAAAGGCGAGGCTAAAAGTGCGTCAGAATAAATTAATGAATTTGGCAACTCTGCGTTGAGGAGTTACCCTGAAGATGGCCTGAATGTTTTTTGGATTTAGTATACACTTTTGTTTGTTTTGTGTGTGCCTTATTTCCTTTTTATTTTTTTGCTCTAATTCCTTTTTAATTTCTACATTATTTTTCTTTTTTGGTATCTTGTATCTTGCTGTGTTTTCTTGCGCATTATGTATGCAAATATCTTTTATTTTAATTTTAATTTAATTTATTTTACTTTTCCTTCAGATTATTTTTTTAACCTTTTAAGATTTTTCTTTTCTTTTCTTTCTTTCTTTCTTTCTTTTTTTCCTTATATGTACGTATATATGAAATATTTTTATATCATGTATGATATGCCAGCCGATGATAACGAATGTAACCAGAAATCATTTATATACTTACATTCACACATAGACATTAAAACCTTATATTGATTATTTCCTGCAAACGACGAAACGTTCATGTTCAATAGACTAAAGATATGTAAAGGTCAAATACTAGGTCTATCTTTTTTACTAGCAAAATAACATACGCTAAAATTATTTGCTTTTGAAATTAACTTGGTAAATAACTATCTCTTTAAATGACTATAACACTAACAATTATTATAATACAGAAAAGTTTCAAAAATCAAAATAATGTGAACATATGTGAAAACCAGCCTATTATCCATAGTTTTCAAATTGTTGACCATTGTGGTCCACGCACAGCTTGTAACGCTGACTGATTGAATCCAAAACGTTCCTAACCATTTAAATTGACGACTTGATTCTCTGACGCCATTCGACGTCATGATGACGATTTTTTCAAATTTAACCTAGAGAAGTCTTAATTTAGTCCGCAAATAATGGAACATAGCCAATCATAGCGCAGCTTTTTCCCACAAACGGTGGTAGCTCCGTCTCGTTCTAGTCGTCCATTTCTATTTCGGCACTTCTCTTTCAATGGCTGCTTTCAACTCATTGATTGTAGCTCATTTTGTGACGTAAACATTGTGTTTAACATGCCCCCACTGAAAAAAAACCATGGGTGTCAAATCCGGTGAGCATGGAGGGTACTCGATAATTCCTCTTCATACTACCCATCTGTTTGGCAGGTGGCCGTCAAGATGGGCCCTTACGTCGCGATGGGTATAATATTATTAGGTCGTTGCAAAAGTTCGTGCGGACGCGGATCATTTTATTGCCTCCAAAGACGAGAGCTTCTATCGCCGTGGTATACGTTTGTTACCCGAAAAATGGGCAAAGGTTGTAAAAAGTAATGGAGAGTATTTTGATTAAAAACTGTCATTTGATTTGATGTATTTTTATGAAATGAAGCAATAAAAAACCGCGCCAATTTATGCAAAGACCTAATATAATGTGTAATAGCAGTCACAACTGAAAAAAGAAAAAAATAAAGTGTGGTTGTTATGAACGGTGATGAACTGTCAAAGAGTGTATACATTTCATTGGGACACTCTGTACAATTTCAGAAAATTTTATAATTAATTTGTAAAAGTATTACACTATTACAGCTAAAAAATTATACAAGTTAATATCAGTAAATAAAAATACTTACCACAAAAACAGTGAATCGTAAACTATCCCAATTTCATGTTTGTTTTGGGAATTTAAAGAAATCAAGATGTCTTCTCTGTTCATACAACTGTTCATCAAGTGGTATGAGGGTTAACAGAAGTGTTGTTAATTATAATTATAAAGAATTTCTTTTATGGTTAAAAAAAGAATTTATATATATTTATTTAAAAAAAAAAAAAAAAAAAAGAAAAAAAAATCATAGTAATTCTACAAATGCCAATTTTTAATGTTCATATATTCGTTTTAATTAACTTAAAATTTCAGTGACTTATTCTTTAATATATATTTAATACCATAAATATTATGTTTCTCTTTTCTTTAAGATGGTATTTTTTAACTTTAGGACGGGACACACAGAGAAATAATTTTTCTCAGACAAAATTCTGAGCACACCATATTTGTAAAAATGTATCTTTTAACTCATTACGTAAACAAAAGAATAGCTTATTGAAAACTTCTTGCATTTGTTTCATTTTTATAAAAGAATATGTGTATCATTTTTGAAAAGGACAAAAACTCACCGTTTAGAGAAAATGATGCACATTTATAAATACGAGTTCATTATATATATACTAGTATATAACCCGTCAAAAATGACGGAATGTGAACGATAAATCTTCAAAACGATGTTTAGATCATGATGGTTACCACGTGATCATTTAAATGTATTTTCAATTTTTTGTTTATAAATCAAATGCGTTTCGATATTTTATAATTTTCGTTCTTTGTGAGGTCTAACTGTAATAGAGACAGTGTCCGGAGATGAGATAAGTCGTGTAGAGCCACACCAGATCGTAAAAACGTGAGAAAAATTGCAACTTTGTCCTTTATCATGGTTTTGTGAGGTCTAACTGGAACGTTTCCGGCTGCAATCTTTAAGAGACAGTGTCCGGAGATGAGAGAAGTCGTGTAGAGCCGCACCAGATTGTAAAAACGTGAGAAAAATGGAGGCTTTGGCCTTTATCACGGTTCTGTGAGGTCTAATTGCAACGTTTCCGGCTGCAATCTTTAAGAGACAGTGTCCGGAGATGAGAGAAGCAGAGCTGCCAACCTAATCCGGCAAATTGTTAGTACCGCCTCTTTTTCTACACCACTTAATTTTTAGAGAAATTCTCTTCAAATGTATCTACAATGAATTAAAAAGAAAAATACTCTAAAAATTAAGTGGTGAAGAAAAAGGGGCGGTACTAACAATTTGCCGGATTAGGTTGGAAGCTCTGGAGAAGTCGTGTAGAACCGCACCAGATTTTAAAAACGTGAGAAAAATGGCGGCTTTGGTCTTTCTCATGGTTCTGTGAAGTCTAATTGCAACGATTCCGGATGCAATCGTTAAGAGACAGTGTCCGGAGTTAAGTGAAGTCGTGTTGAGCCGCACCAGATTGTAAAAACGTGAGAAAAATGGCGGCTTTGGCCTTCCTCACGGTTTTGTGAGGTCTAACTGTAATAGAGACAGTGTCCGGTGATGAGAGAAGTCGTGTAGAGCCGCACCAGATTGTAAAAACGTAAGAAAAATGGAGGCTTTGGTCCTTCTCACGGTTCTGTGAGGCCTAACAGGAACGTTTCCGGCTGCAATCTTTAAGAGACAGTGTCCGGAGATGAGAGAAGTCGTGTAGAGCCACACCAGATTGTAAAAACGTGAGAAAAATGGCAGCTTTGGGCTTTGTCACTGTTTTGTGAGGTCTAACTGCAATAGAGACAGTGCCCGGAGATGAGAGAAGTCGTGTAACGCCGCACCAGATTTTAAAACAATATACAGTATATAATTATTAACACATCACATTAGCAAGTTAATTGTGTGATACATTATTTGTATCATACAAGGATGGAAAGCGTTTGCTGACGATGACGCGAATTCAATGATTTTTCTTCACCCAAAAGTTTTCACTTCAAATGGAAAGCGTTAGCTGACGATGATGGGAGTTCAATGATTTTTATTAACCCAAAAGTGCTCAACGCGCCTAAAGAAGTTTTCACTTCAAAAATTTTACCCGATCAACAAATATGAATGACAATAAAAAAACTGCTGGTTGACAAAAAATATAGGCCCGACAACACAACAGCAACAACACATCCCAGTGTTCCAGTAAGTGCTCTATACGCAAGCGAAGTGTGACGTCACTGACCGTCCATGTATGTAAGAAAATGATTTCCTATGTTAATCGCCCATTGGATTTTTTGTAAAAAATTATTAAAAATCGAGGAAAATTATTTCCCGATTTTAATCCCCATATTTGGGTATATATATGTATTAGTTATCATGTGCATATGTTAGATTGAGTTATTTTGCTGTCAAATTGACAAAATTTTAATTTTAAATTTCAAAACTCTGTTGTCCTTGGCGTTTTTGTATTTGGCGATCAAAAACGTACTACGAAAATATACATGCCAGATGTATATTTTCGTTATTTGTGTTGTGCGAAATATTGTTTCATATTATTCCTTACTCTCTTAATATAAATTTTTAAAATAACCATGATTTTTGAAAGGAATTAAATTATATTCGCCAGATAATTTGGCGATATATATATATTTTTTTTTTTTTTTTCTGCCAAGGATGACCGATATCAAATCTATTCCGCTGCAACATATTAGTATTTTATATCAGATACTTTATTTAGACATTTGAAAACAAATTTCACTTCAAATTATAATAGAATATTTATCATTTTCCTTTTAATTAGTATATTAGTTGGATATTTATTGTGTAATATCATCCTTTGAAATGAAATGCTTATGTTTTCAATGGAATATGGAAGTTTTTTGAAATTTAAAGTTTTGAAATTTAAAATTCAAATTTTATAAATTTTAGAACAAAAACAACTTAATCTAACGCATGCACATGATAACTAATACATATCTAAACCTAAAATCGGGAAATAATTTCCCTCGATTTTTAATAATTTTTTACGAAAAATCCATTCGGCGTTTAATATAGGAAATATTTTTCTTGTATCCACGAACCTGCCAGTGACATCATCACTTCGCTTGCCTATTTAAAGTCCTCATAATAAGAAAAAACGATTCACTTCATTTTACCAAAATACTTTTTTTTAAGACTATCGTAGATCCTGTTTTCAAATTTTCTAACTAACTATCCAATAACTACAGACACTCCATGCTAACCCAAATTCACCTCTACTCGATACCTCCAACCAGCTATCTCACCCTGAACATTGCCAAAATATCCAGGATCTAGCTAGGGACTTTCTCATTCTCAACCGAACATTTTACCTTGACTCGACATTATCACATTAGACTACTCTAATTTCAATACTCATTTCAACTGGTGACTTTTACTTGCCCAACCAAACATTCTATCCCAACTATCATTTTACACTAATTTCAAAACTAAAATCAACTGGCGGCATTTACGTACTAAACTCGGCGCCAATCATACCTTACAATGTAAACAAATAATAAAGTTTGATAAAAATATTTAAAGGCTTTAATGCGTTTTTACAAATATTTTAAGATTTTTAAGGCTTTAATATGTTTTAGAAATATTTTAAGCGTTTTTTTAATGAAACAGTCAAAGAGTCGTTCATTCGGAATTAAAAAGTTGTCCATTTGGAATTTGTATTTTCTGAATGGCAACAGTTTTGGTTTGTTTTTATTTGGTCTTGCTTTGTTTATAATCATGAAGTTACATAATTCTATTTATAGGTTCATGTTTATAATAGGCAGTGATCCGTTATACTTAATTTAGAGATTTAAACATTACAATTGAATAGTTTCTCAAGGTTTTATAGGAAATAAGAATATGTGCGATACAAAACATGTATGAAAATGATATGTATGTTTCCTAAGTTGAATTAAATAAACGGAAAAAAAAATGGCTGCCAAAAGTTTCTGTTTTGAAGCGGTACTAACCGGATTCGTTCATGACAGATGAGGATCATTATATATATTAATGATTAATTCATTTAATAATGGGGGTTAATACTTTTCTAATTTCCTTATTAATATTTCCTTCCTTTAGTCAATATAAGTACATAGCTGCCAATATTTTAATTTATTCCGGAGTAATTTTAGCCCTGCCTTTAATTCGTACCACTTATTTTTTAAAAGTAACTTTTTCTTGTTTTATCGAAGTTATATGTTGAAGAAAATTTTTCTATAAATAAAGTGGTGCGAAATAAAGGCGGGGCTAAAAGTACTCCGGAATAAATTAAAATATTGGCAGCTATGTAAGTATAAAATTGACAAAAAGGCACACCCAGCAGAGTTACTAACATGTGTAATTTTTCCGGAGTTTGTTTCGTCCCGCCTTTATTTCATACCACTTTATTTATAGAATAGTTTTCGCCAACGATAACTACGATATAATAATAATAAAAATAAAAATAAAAATACTTTAAAAAATATAGTATTAAAAAATATAGTATTAAAAAAAGGCGAGGCTAACAATGGTCGGGAATAGATTAAGAAAAAGTTGGTAACTCTGATTCAGCAACTACAACACATATTGCGAAACGCAGAGTCACCAACTTTCTTCGAATTTTTTCAGATTATTTTTGGGCCTGTCTTTTTTTCACACCAATAAGAAAACAAATACATTAAAAATTGTGTCGTAAAAAAAAAAAAAAAAAAAAAAAAAAAAGAACTAACAGTGCTCCGGAATAAATTAAGAAAGTTGACAGCTCTACGAAGCGTATCGAAATACTTTTGCGTGGTCCTGCAAACTAATTTATATCTTATGAGATCTCGTGCACAGTATTCGTAGAAGTGCCAGACGTTTTATGAAAGTTTACTGATTTCCAAAGGCTTTCTTGATTAAGTCATGGTATTAGGTGTAATCGGAGTTTTGTGACGGAAAGTTGCGGATGGAGTTACCAGATATAGTGGAGTTATGGCTTTAGTGAAGTTTTAAGGCTAAAGTACAGCCCCCCCCCCAAAAAAAAAAAAAAAAAAAAAAAAAAAAAATTCGCCCCCCCCCACCTAATTTCGCCATAAATTGTCGTAGAAACATGTGGTTGGTACCAATCGATTTGTAATAAAGTCTAATTTATAATGGTATAGTTAGATTTTGTTTAAGGGGTCGTTTACATATTAAAACTGGCATCAACTTCATTTTTTTCAATGGTAACCCCCACTTTTTATAATTTATTTGAATTCATTGGATCAAATCATTGCGGAAAATGGTATAGTTTATATATTTTGCTCAATTTTTCACAGAGTTATAAGCTGTCAAAATATGAGGATGCTAATGTTAAATGAATGTGACAAACAATAATTCATATCTTCCAAAATAATTATAATATTCAAATTCTGTTTTTTTTTATACGATAGAATGAAGTGACCCAAACATATTCCATGCATATTTTTGATTAAAAAAAAAAAAAAACATTTTTTGAATTATGAAAATTATTAATAATTTCATATTTGAAAAAAATATGAATTATGACCTATGTTAATTTTTGCATGAATAGAACGGGCATCATCAAAAACACGGGTTTCCAAATTTACAGCTCGTTCCTAACATTATTTTTTGAGTTACAGTGATATTTCATTTTTTACTGTTGTTAGGGGGCTGTCACTTATTATAATTTGTATCCTCTGTGAGTAAATATCTATATACATTTTGACGAAAAACTATTTTAATTTACCTTTATGATATTCTAATTGTTTTATAAGCAGCATTTCGATGTTTATGATATAAATTGGATTATTTTTTATAAAATTATCGCAATGCAAGCGAGAGATTGTGAAAGAATTTCAAAAGAAATGAAGCCCCGCCTCTATATTGCGGAAACAGTATTAAGAAAAACTAGTTTGTATGTGACTCTATATGTGACGCTGGCATGCATAAATGTCAATGGCATTTGCTACATCGAATGCTGAAGACAAAGTTTAAATGATTTAATTGAAAGTATGTAAAATAATTTTGTTTTATAATGTAAAGTTTTAGAAAAAAAATAGTAAAGGCGTGGCTTCCGTTACAAAGAGGAGTATACTTGATTCTGAAATGTTAAGTCTTTGTTCTTATATATTACATAACTTTTCCTAGTTTCTCACTGCTAAAATTCTATTTTATCCCTGTTGCCGTTTTTTTTTTTCACTTGAATATTCTAGGATTCATGCACCTCAAGTTATATGTCATGATTTAGAAAACGCGGTAAGACGAAGATTATTATTTGAAAGAGCAATACGCAATGAATTTTTCCTCTTTTAAAATTAATAAAATTAATATTTATTATTTTTTACCAGATTTTTTTTTAAAACAAATTTTCTGTTTTAATCTTGTTGCGACATTTTCGCATTCGTTTACTCTACCGTTTATGATATTTAAATTTTATCGCATAACGTAATATAATACAATATAAAATTTTTATTAAAGGTTTTTTAACACTGAATAATATAGTGGATTTTTTTTTTTTTTTTTAAGTTTTTAAAATCTGTTATTGAAACAAAGCGCAATATTATTTATTTTCGATTATTCTAATCACGGCGTAAAACTGGCGTCACATTTATCATGGAAAAAGAATTTAAAACAAAGTAATATGTCTTATTACTTTTAAAGATATAGATTTTACGCATTTAAAATTAAGAATTCAAGTACAGTAGACGACAGCAGAACGGGGAATATTCGTTCTAGGCAATAAGAATCCGTTTTTTCTATATCCATATTTATTTTACATATGAATATACATAATAATTATACTCTTTCTAGTGAAAGTATTTGTATCCATACTATTTTGTTTATATAAATATGAATATAAGGAATATTCTTAAGAAATATCGTAACACACAAATTGTGAAAGAAACGCCCATTGTAGGAGTTACAGATTTCCAAATGACGTGAATCTATGTCAGCGGTCACGAAAATGTTAAATATCCTTTCTCATATTTTAGTTGAATTTTCTTATTGTTGGTTTGTACGCCTAAAATTAAATGTAAAACTTTATAGTAATATTTTCATGCGGGGCTTACTGTATAAAACGAAAATATACCCAATAGAAGTAGATAATTCTTTTCTTAAATATTAAACTTCTTTTTTTTTTTTTTTTTTTTTTTTAACCGCTATTAATATTATTATCAGTATTAATAATATTCTTTTACCTCGGTATCTAAATTTTTGTAATTCAACATTGTAGGGTTCATATGATTCAAGCTATTTAATTTTCTTCGTATGAAGCGAACTATTTGATTTTTAATCAATAGAAACCAATAAAAATCTTTTAATTCATAAACTAACTCAGAGAGTTCTGTGAATTAGAGCAATTTTTTATTTTATAATTAACATTTCTGAATTTTTTTTTCCCGTGTGAAACCTAATAAATAATGTATACTGTGTGGTAGATCACTATTTATAGGTAGATCACTATTTATTATTGTAGATCACTTTTCTAAATGTATAGACGGACCCCTAATACATTTTCACGCGTAACTCTATGATTTAAAGTATATAAATAGGTATGTTTTCCGAACCGCCTTGATCTCAGAAATCTGAATATGAAATCAAAAATAGGGGTCGTCATTGAAAAAAAATGAAGTTTACGCCTGTTTTAATATGTAGACGACCCCTTAAGCAAAATCTAACTACACCATTAAAAACTAGACATTATTACAGATCGATATGTACCAGCCGCATGTTTCTACGATAATTTGGTGGGGATGTGGCGATTTTTTTTTTTTTTTTGGTGACTGTACATTTGGAAGTATTATAGGTGAAGACCAGTTAGGAGAGTTATGGAAATAGATTCTCCAATATGATCTGTTTATATAGCGAGAAATTTGAGGAAAAGTTTTTTTTTTTTTGACAGGGTTATTAGAGATGACATTATCACTTATTTCGGAAACCAGATTAGAAAGCATGAATCCAGTGAAAATTTTGAGAAAAATGTACGTTAAATCTATAAGGGTATACACAGGTCACTGGTCCAGAATGTTAAACTTTTTAGGTCTTTTATAAACTATTATCATACGTTTATTTTTCAATTAAGCAAGTTTCTTTCTGTATTCCTAATTATTATATTACTTTTTTTTTTTTTTTAATTAGTATGACAAGACTATTTCTTTCACACAGAGACCTTGCGTTGTCACTATTTTGCAGCGTTTCACTTCCAATATGACAGGATGCCTGCCAATATCCAATTTTACCATTTAATTTTTTTAAATTATCTTAAAATATTTAGAAATTTTATTGAAACTCATCCACCGTGAAAATTCATTTTAAGTTGTTTGTAGTATAAGGTTGAATTTTTTTTACACCAACTATGGGAAAAATACCAGCGCTGAGAATCGAACCGTGTCTTCCGCTTAACGTGCGGACATTCTTCCACTGAGCCACTCTATCTGATAACCAGCTCGACATTTCTCACCTAATAACCGTTATATTTGCGTTTGCAGAAACGGTGAGTTTGCCAAAGGTTATTATGTGAGAAATCTCGAGCTGGTTATCAGCCAGGTTGCCTTAGTGGAGGAGCATCCGCATGTTAAGCGGAGAGCCCGGCCTCTACACCTGACTGTGGAATTTTTCAGATAATTCGTATAAAAAATCAAACTTATACTCCAAATTATAAGAATATTTTACATTATTTTGTCAAATCCGTAAAAACTTTTACACTTTTTAAAACCTACTCTTAAGCTAGAGATTCTTCCTCGATCGCATGTAGAAACCAATTGCCAATCTTTGTATCCGAGACCATAAATATTCATAAATTGGACGGCTTCTGAATATTTGTTGGCTATATCTTCCAAATATATATTAATGATGGTTTCTGGATATTGTTGGCAATACCTTCTGCAGATATGTTGATAATGGGTTTTGCATATTTGTTGACAATATTTTCCGAATATACATTGATGAAGACTTCTGAATATTTGATGGTGATGTCTTCTGAATATATATTAATGATGGCTACTGAATATTTGTTGGCGATATCTTCAGAATACATATTCATGATGGCTATGTGTTGGCGATATCTTCTTGAATATATGTATTAATTACAGCTTTTGAATATTTGTTGGCGATAACTTGAGGATATGTATAGATTATGGTTTCTGAATATTTTTTGTCGAGGCGTTTAGGATATGCATGGATTATGGTTTTTAAATATTTGTTGGCTATTTTTTCTGGATATATTTTGATAATGGTTTCGGGATAGGTGACTAAATCTTCTTATAGGTGATGTCATATGAATATATAAATAAATCCTGTCGCAATAAATTAAACTCTGTCAAAGACAGAATATTTATTTATTTATTTATTTATTTTTTCTCGGTGTGTGTGTGTTTGTGTGTGTGTGTGTGTGGGGGGGGGGGGTCACTTGTATTCGGAGGTCGAAATCAGCGCTCATTTTTCAGGACATTTTGAGATATGAGAAATTTTCACCGTCTTTGCTGCTACTATTTTTAAACAGAAATATATACCATATTTTTGTCGTTATGTGTTGTGATTAAACGGAAGAGGTATTATCGTATAAAAATAGTGGTAGCAAAAAAGGGAGAAAGTTATCCTTCTTAAAAGTGTCCTCAAAAAAGGGCGGAGACTTCAATCTCTGTTTGTTCTAGAAAATATATATCTTTTGTAAAATGATAGCGGAAAGTAAAAGATGATGTTAAAAAACTCATTTGATGTATATTTTTAATAGCTAATATTATTGTAATTAAATATTGTGGGAAGTATATTCCTGATTGAGAGTAGATTTTCTGAAGTAGAGAGATCCGTTTTTAAATTTCATGCGAAATAAAACAATTAATAAACACAAAACTACATATTAAACACTGAGAATGTCGATTGTTTACTTTTAAAAGAAAACTATTGTAAATTTAGAGAAAGTCTGGATAAACATTTAAGTAAATTTACAGTTTACTAAGCAAAGATCAATATCGTAAATCGTGATTTATGTGTGTTTAAAAATAAATAGTTCGATTTCTCTTTTGCATAGTTTTATGTTTTATTATTTTTTCGTTTAGCTTAACAGAAATACTGGTTTTACTGAAATTACTTATTATTATTGTTTTTTTAAAGTGTTCTTACAAAATACCAGTTAACTCGGAAAATAATAACAGAAAGTTTGAGAAATAATAGTGGTGAAGATAAAAATCCCTCACCATTAATCTTCTCGTTCCAAATTGTCTCTTTCAATTTAAAAATACATTTGAAATGGTATCAGAATGCGTTATTTTTTTACCCCTGTCATTAATAGAAAGGAATGATTTTTTATTGCTCTGTATTTTCTAAGATTACTATTATAAAAGCGTTAATTATTCTGAATTATCTCGCATTGCAGTTCATATTTTAATGGTGAGGGAATAATAGTAGTATCATAAATAATTTCCACCTGAATGAATACTTGAGTTATTGACATAACTTATAAAGAATGTCAAATATTAGCAGAGAAAATCGTGAAATATTTTTAATATTTTACGTAACTGCATATTTCGAGAGTTTTTTTTAATTATTTTTGAAACGCTTGTGAATATATATATATATATATATATATATATATATATATATGATATAATATAAAGTAATTTATAAATTTACACTAATAAGTATACATTATTTAATATCAAATTATACTAAAACAGAAGACTTACGTTATTTAATCAATTATGTATTTATTTTTTGCATATCTTTATTAAAAATATTATACGTTATTTTCATTTCATTTCATTTCATTTATTTTTACATTCCGAACACTATAGTGAGGAAAATATAGTAATCATGACAAAAATCAGTGACTGAGAATTTTGGCATTCCTTCACATTTTAAGGATCCCAGAATACTTATTTAAGACTTTTACGATGATGTATGTACGTATGCATATATACAAGTGAACACGATAGCGTCTAAACGTTGGTATATATATTATAGGTCACCATAGCATGATCCCTATTGATTTTGGTGAATCAAGCTCTTATATATTTATATTACAGAGACATATATGGGCCGAAATTGTTTAACTGCGATAGCGTCCAAACGCCTTATTCAATTGTGCTGAAAATTTATACACATGCTAAAAGTCACAGTTGCACAAAGTGCACAAATTGTGATGAATCTAACACGTATAGTTTTTTTTTTTTTTTTTTTTTTTTTTTTTTACAGGGACACAACGAAAAACTCTTTATCATTAGGGCGAAAATTATTAGCGTCTAAATGCCTTATCATATGAGTTGAAAATTTATACACGTATTGTAGGTCACGTCGCATGCACCATAAAGGTTCTGGTGAATCTAGCACTGACAGGTTTTCTTGCTGGGACACAAAGAAAAATTCTTTATCATTAGGCCCTATGGGCTCAAAATACTTAAAGTGCGATTGCGTCTAAACTCCTTCTTTGAATGAACCGAAAATTCATACAAATGTTACAGATCACAGTCGCACAAACCATATAGAATTTGGTTAATATAATACTTATGGTTCTTTTTACAGGGACACAAAGGAAACTACTTTATCATTCTGGCTTATGGGCTCAAATTATTTAAAATGTGATACCATCTAAATGCCTCATCCTATTGATCTGAAAATTTGTATGCATGCTATAAGTAACCATAACACGGACTTTATAGTTTTTGGTGAGTCTAGCACTTAAAGATTTTTACAGGGACACAACGAAAATTATCCTTATAATCTATGGGCTCAAATTATTTGAAGGGCAATAGCATTAAATTAAATAATATACTACATGAAGAAGAAAAATACTCATACATCCTATTATAATTTTATTTTTTGCTTATTTTGTGAGGTTTGGGTGGATGGAGGCCCCATCTTAACCTCAATTAACTAAGTATAGTAACTAAATATAAGTAACTAATGAATATATGAGCACGAGAGAATTAAGTAAATTAAGTATTTATTCAACATGAATAAAGGGAAGACTAAACTGGCTTGATTAACTCAATCAGCGTAAATTAAGTACTTTTGAAAATAGGCATAAGAAACAACTTAGATAATTGTAAAATAGATCTCACCCACAGAAGATAGCAGAAGAATAGTGACGGGTGCACTCTTTTCCACTGGATGATGTGAACTCAAATTATCCGGTGGTTTCCCAAACCGGAAGAATTTTCCATTCACTTTATCTAACACTGTCACACTACTACACACGTTAAACATGCTATCTCCAACAGAGACGGACTTTAACTTTCGAACTATGAACTAATTTAAGCACTATGCTACAAATCATAACTTATCCATACGTCAGATCTATCTCTGCTACACACCACCCTCTCTACGAAATTAACCTCTTATTTATACCCCCTTTACTCATCTCCCTATCTCTTCATTTCAACAAAACTTTAAAGCCGCTTCGAATTCGCCTGCACTCCGCAACTTACTTCCTCCGTTGCAGCGCTATGTTGACACAAAACCATTCCAACCTAAAATTTCGCCGACTACTGGCGCTGAAGCATTTTTAATTCTCCCAGCTTATTGCGTCGCTGGATCCAGCACAATTTTTAAGCAATGGTGACCTACCATTGTCTCAACCTTACAATTTAACTGTTTATCTTACTTTAATTGATTTATACAACTGTTAATTACATAATGTTTGGAAAGTCGAGCGATGTCACTCCAGAATTGTTTTAGGTTCTTGTGGGTTATGGTGGCATTTCATCATCTACTTTTTTGCATTCTACAACCATCGGTAATATCAACGGCAGCTCGTGAATCGAAAATAGGTGAAGAGCTGAAAAATAACATGTAAGTAGTTTTAATGCATGATATTTAATAAGCATAATTTTAACTAAAAAATAACTAAAAATACTCATTTTATTCCAATGTAAATTTATATGGTATGAATGAATGTAGTGTAAAATATTAGGTGAAGTGCTTCTTCACCTATTTTCGGTCCACAAGCTGCCGCTGTGATATATATATACTTTTGAATTTCCCAATAATAAAATGAATTTCATATTAGTTAGATTTGCCAATTTCAAGTCAAACATTTAGTTTTATGTTTTATACACTCTGGTTTTAGATTCATATGCGCTCGTACAACGTGTATTATTTCACATAATTTAGCTTAATACTTTTTAATATAATTCATTATTAATCTGTAGATCTGTTTAGTGATAAATTGTTTTATACTATTATATTCTCATGTTTTTTCTAAAATGCTAATAAACAAATAATAAACTTACTTTTATAAATATTTACTTAATAACAAATTATAATAATTAATTATTATTATTATTATTTAAATATGTTTATTAGAACTATTACTGGGTTTATTTTATATTGATTCTAGTGGATTATGGTGGCATTGGCATTCCATAATCTATTTCGTTGCATTCTGCAATCATTGATAGAATATATTGTTGCGTGTCGTTACAAAATTGTCAATATCCAAAAATTAAAATTTTTAGGAAAAGCTGATTTTTTTTTTGCCACACATAGCCAAAATATGTTTGGAGCCAATACTCTTTAATTTTGTAGTAATTCGGACAGTATGTTTGAAAACTCAAAATAGGTGACAGAGGCACGTGAAAGGTAGTGGTTATTTAAGTTTTTTACTTTGGATTCCGTAGCCTTTACAACTTAGTTTGGTGTTGGCCGGTTTTGTAACAAACCAGAAATGAATCTTCACTCAATTTAATGTGGATATTGGATCTTTAGGGTTGAAAATACACAAAATGCTCCGTTTAATTAAATTTTATTTAAAAATAACTGATTTCTGTTATCTAATTAAAAAGTAACTCATAAAAAATAACTGTTATCCATGAAAAAAAAAAAAAAAAAAAAAAAAAACTAGAAAATTATGAAAATGTATCACAAATGGTCCCAAATTCATTGATCACGAGCTATTCTTTAATAGAGCAGGAAACTATTCGAATTGTTAACTATGGTTACCAGATGTCCTCTTTTTTAGAGGACAGTCGCTTTTTTGTAAAACGTTTCTGTAAGTTTTATAAAATGTTACAAGAAAATTAGTCGCTATTGTTATTAGCGCTTTGGTCACCATTTACAAAGAATATAAAACTATTTTTCTAATTAGAGAACTGTAATAAGTATTAATTTATAAAGGTACTCTAATCTGGTCACCATATGTTTAGCAAAGTTACACAAACACGTCGCTATAAACTTCTGAATCCTCATCGGTATGTTATTAAATTAATAATATATGATTAATTAATCCTAGTATGCAAACTATGATGCTATTATGTTATCCGTTAATATTATGCTATTTCAAAGTGGTAGCACAGAACCTTTGAACTTTGGCTTTGTTCCCTTTCCACGTCTTGCATTCACTTTTCCTCTTCCTCGATTAATTAGAAGGTACTCTATCTACAAACTTCTCCATAGCGGAAGGAAATACGAAATTCAATTATTAGAAACTCTGTGAGCACCAAGAAAGAGCAGTCACAGGCGAAAGAAAACATGATAACACTAACCTAATCAACAAGAGTGCTGTTGTAGTTGAGTGGAACAGAATGACGATCTCGCGAATATAGAGAGATGACACGTTTTGAAACTCACCAGTTTTAGAATTTCACGATTTTGCAGAACATCGTGATTTTTAAATGCAAGGGACATAGAGCTGTATCGGCTTTTGCGCGATTTCTTGTTTCCAGATGGTGTAAACCTTTGCTTAGAACATAAAAAATTGAAAAAACGCACTTTCCAATTTTAAGGAATTGCCTGGTTTTGCAACTAGACAACACATATGTATATACATACAGGGTGATTAAAGTTAAAGTTCCGATTTCGAAACGCTATAATTTTATAACTACCTATCAGAGCGATTTGATATTTTACCACAGCAATCTCGAGACAATGAAATTTTGTTTGAGGGAGGAAAAAAGTTGTTCCATCATGTTTTTATAGATGGCGCTGTCATGGTAATGTCAGAAAAAATGCCTAAATGGATTCATTAAACTCAGGGATGTTGTTAGCAAGTGAATGGAATAGCAGAAAACAATAAACTTCAATGGTTTACTACATTGTGTTTAGCAAAAATACAATAATATGTGTTTGCAGCGGAAGCTGTCATAGTGAAAAGAGAAAAAGAGGAGCTTCATGAAACAAATACTTTACGGGTAATTAACGGCACATTTTGGAACTTTTTTTTTTTTTTTTTCAAACAAAATTTCATTGCCTCAGAATTGCTGTGGTAAAATACCAAATCTGTCTGATGAATGGTTTTAAAATTCGTAACTTTAATTATAATCGGCCAGTATATCGAAAATGTTTTTAACAAGATTTTAATTGAAAAAGTAAAAAAAAAAAAAAAATAATGAAGTTTTTAAGTATTTTTATTCTGGACAAGAAGATTATTTCTTTTCAAAAATGTAAAAAATAAAAATAAAAAATAAAAAATAAAATAAAATAAAATAAATAAATAAAACTTCGTTATCATTTATGATGTAGACTAACTTAAATAAAACAGAGTATCCGGAAAAAATCAAACCTGTCGTCCAAAATTAAATTCTGTTTAATATTGAATTTTAACTATCTTCTTTCTTTATTTGCTTTATTATTAATAATGTTATTACTATTTTAATGTAGTTTTAGGCAAAATTATATGAAAGTGAGTAATTTAATCTGAAAAATATTCTGATTACAAAAATATATGGTCTTAAAACTGTGCTGCTACGAGAATTCAGTTCTTATAACAACTTAAAGAAATCGTTTTATTTTGTTAGTTTATTTATTTATTTTTAGAGTGGACAATGCTATGGTTTAAGACGTGAGAAAAACTAGAAAATTTTATTACAATTACTTACCTTTTGTTCATAAAATTTTCAATTATTTTTAATTTATCAGTGTCATTTTTATTATATTTTGTTTCATATTACAAATTTCTGCCATTTTATTGTAAGTATTCATTTATTAAAAATATCTCTTAAGTATTCTAATTAATGAAAATTATAACCTAATGCTAAGTACAGTCGAACACTAACAACATTTTCTATGTAAAAAAAGTACTCTTCATACGGTTTTGTTAAATAAATCCTTATCGAATCATGTTCTTACACTAAGAACAGGATTCGACAAGGATTTATTTAACAAAACCGTATGAAGTGTACTTTTTTACATAGGGATTTTTTCTAGTTTTCGGACATTTTTGTTACCGACTGTATATAATAAATTACAGAAAAGAAAAATTCCTTTTAAAAAAGAGTGGGATTAAACTAAATCACATCAACTGGAAAGATATAGTACTAGATTTTGTTACTTTTACATAATTAACAAAAACATTAAACGTTCAGTGTTTAATAGCAATCTACAATTAGGTTAAAATAAAAAAGCAGTAGGTATCGTTTATTAATTTTATTTCTCATATTTACTAATTGCAGAGAAATAATTTATATAATAGAATAATTAAAAGTTAGTGTGTGAAATTCTCCGTACTGAACGAAGGAAATAATTTGTAATTATTGTGCATTAAAAAAATATTTTATTTTGCATATTTTTTATTTTTATTTCTTCTTCTTTTTTTAAGTTGAACACAGATTCCCCCCCCCCCCAAATATCTTTTACTTTTACTTTATTACCTTCTTAGAAGAATTTTTAAAAACATCAGATTGCTCTGAAAAGAAAAAACGTAAAGTTGAAGAAGTAAATTGTGACAACGTTAACAATTCCATTCATTAATCTTCTTGTTCCAAATTTTCCTTTTCTATTTAGAAATACTTTTCAAATGATATCAGAAAAGGTCAATTTTTCGTTATTGGATGAAAAGTATGCTTTGGATATTAGACGGTTGTCAAGTTATATATATATATATATATATATATATATATATATATATATATACATATGTATATATATAAAAGAAAATTATTCTGAATTAACTCACATTGCTGTTCATATTTTATCGATAAGAGAATAATAGAAGTATCATAAATAATTTCCCCATGAGCGAACGTTTGAGTTTATTGACATAATTTTTGAATAATGATAAAAACTATTAGAGACCACTGTGTAATACTTTTAATACATTGTGTTTAATACACTGTTTTTGAAAATGTTTTCAGCTATTTTTTAATATTTATCCAATATTAAACATGAATGAAAAGACTTTCGAAACGACATTATTGTATGAATATAAAAACAGTATTTATGAACGTTATCGTAATTTTCAAGTATTTTTAGTTCATTTATTTGTTTCCAAAATATATCTCTTAACTTGTAACCATAAAAAATTATATAAAACAGGATTTCTACTTTCTGTATATATATTACATAAGGAATGCATTGTAATCGAGATTTTATTGTATCTACACGTTTATGGTCTCTTCAATTAATTTTTACTATTTTACGGATGTATACATCTCCACTCCCCTCTATCTCTCTATGAGAGTTTATGAAAACGGTCTAAACTCTTTATCTTATTGAGCTGAAAAGTGGTCGGAATGTTACAGGTCACTGTCGCACAATACTATGATTGCATTTAAAAAATGATAGCATGTAATTGCTTTATCTGTAGCTCCCCGCTGTATCTCTCTTTGTATGCTTACCTGTATATAATATATATGTATTCTTAATAAACGACGGTCTTGTATTATTTCCCTAAAACTCATAAATACCAAATATCATGAAAAAAAAAAAAAAGTTACATAGCATATCGGAAATATTTTGAGTACCCTTTAAACTAATTACCAATTCTATGCCCACAATTTTCAATAGGAAAACATGCTTTTAGAATTCAAATGAAATTTCATTATATTTAATGGGGTGTAACCATGTTAAAATACACTTTTAAGAAATACCGACTATAGACCGTAATAGTACGAAATTCTTTTATGTATCCCGGAAAAGTGGCCACAGTTATTATAAACGCCAATAATAAAAATACACCTAATTAATTATAACTCAATAATTTTTTTAATTAATTTGACATCATTTGTATGATTACAGTGCTTCCTCGAAATTATTTTGTGTGGTTCCATAAATTATTTAGTCTATACGTACCCTTCTTTAAGAGTAAACATGATTTTAAGCATCTTTATAATGTATGTTAATTCTATAAAGTTCAATGCAGCATAAAACGCATTAAAGTGCGTGCTTAACTAAAAATTTGTCCATAGGCTCTAATGTTACGAGATTCTTTTGTGTGTCTCTGTAAACGAACCATAAACATTGTGTACACCAGTAAAAAACTATTCAGCTTATTTTGCGTTTTAAATTAATAATTGTTCCAAATTTAACATCGTTTGGATGACTACGTGACATTTACAGAACAATTTTGTAAGGTCCTATATATTAATTAGAAAGCTTAAGACCACATACTTTCTTCAAACAACATAAGTTTAAGCATCTTACTCACGTACGCTAGTTTAATTTTCTTGATTGCAAAGTAATGATGTTAAAATGTGTTTAAACGAAATTCACCCTATACTCCGTAATGTTAAGTATTTTGGCGTGTCCCTGTACAGAATCCACAAAAAATATAGACATAAAAAATTATATAGCTATTTCTATACCGAGCCTGAATGTGTGTGTCTATTTGCAAGTCAATCGGAGAATTTTTGCGGCCGCGATTATGGTACATACAAATTCTGCTCATAGGCCTTAATGATAAGAAAAAATTTGTGTGTCCCTGTACACGAACTACAAATGGAATACACACACAAAACTATACAGCAAAAATTCAGTGTGGTTCATAAATATGTGTACCAAATTGCAAGTCATTAGCGTGATTTTTGCAGCCGCTATCGCGGTACATACAAATTCTTCCCGTAGGCCGTAATGATAAAAAAACTTTGGGGTGTCCCTGCACACGAACTACAAACGGAATGCACACCCAAAACTATACAGCTAATTTGGTGGGGATCATGAACATGTTTACCAAACTTCAAGCCAATAGCGTGATTTTTGCTGCCGCTATCGCACGACAGACAGACGGACAGACGGAACCCAAAATCTTTTTGAGTCTTAACAAAGGGCCTCCACTGACGTTTCCGCAAAAATTGGAAGTCAATAACTTGATTTTTGTGGTGGCTATCACATACAGATTATTCAAATAGGACATAATGATAAGAAAAACTTTGGCGTGTCTCTGTATACGAACTACAAATGTAATACACACCTAAAACTATTCAGATAATTTCGTTCGGTTCATGAATATGGGTATCAAATTACAAGTCAATAGCCTGACTTTTGCGGCCGCTATCGCGCGACATACAAATTCTTCCCATAGGCCGTAATGATAAAAAAATACTTTCGCGTGTCCCTGTACACGAACTACAAACGGAATGCACACCCAAAACTATACAGCTAATTTGGTGGGGATCATGAACATGTGTACCAAATTGCAAGTCAATAGCGGGATTTTTCCGGCCGCTATCGCGCGACAGACAAGCACACAGACAGAACTCAAAACCGTTTTGAGTCTCAACAGAGGGCCTCCACTGACGTTTCTTTAATTTCGTCTATTCAGCTTATTCGCATAGCTTGGAAATTTATAATTCTAGTTTAGGGATTTAGAAAATGACCACTTATTCGTTCTAGATGAAAACAGTATTTTTTTTTTTCTCAGTGTACAAAATTTTGCTCACGCAGTTTTGATTTTGGAGATGTATTACGTTCTGGAAAGTCATTTGATGCTGGTGATGACAAAATAAAGTATTGTTTTATGAAAATCACCAAGAAACAACTCGTGAGATTGCTATGAGATTGATCAAAGTGGAGAATATATAATTTAATAAAATATTTATACACTAAAGAATATATCTTAAAAATAAATTATAGCTTAAAATAAATAACCGTTTTTTTTTTTTTTTTTTTTTTTAATCAAAAAGACGAAACGCATATATTTTGGAAGAAAAAAAAGAAATATAAATGTTAAACAAAAAGCGAATTGTTTACATTTAAGAGAAAAAAAAATCGTTGAAAGAAAAAAAAAATCTGTAGGAAATTCATTTGGAAATTATGAAAGACAAAACAGAAATAAAAAGACCTTAACTATATACTCTGAAAAACTGCAAGCTATATAGCTATATCGTTATATTTTAATAATTCAAAAGAAGAACATAAAAGAATAAATAATAACAAGATAAATAAAATTGAGAGAAGAACAATTCGTGATTCAAGGGAAAGAATAATGTTGTGATGGAATATAAAGACTTTGCCATCAATTTAATATCTTTCTTTGATGTGCAATATCCGATATCATAATAGGGACGATTAAGATCATGTCGTCTGCAGAACGTTTTTGTGGCTCTTGCCAATATTGTGCTTTAAGAAGTTATAAAACATACCGATTAAATGAGGCACGCATATTGTGAATTTTTTTTTCTAAATAAAATATTTTTACTACAGGATTTATACTTATCTCTTTATTATTTAGTAAGAGATATGAAAGGGATTTTTCATTTAGTAAATTTTGTATTAATTATACATATATTTTATATCCGGAAAGTTTTTTTTTTTTTTTTTATGTGTTCTATTAAGCTGTTAAAAATGAACTACTCAAAAATCAGAAAATGGGTATACACAGGGCCCGTGAAATACGGTCGAATGATCGCCATTGGCGATCAATATATTTTAACTGGCGACTATGTTTTCAACTTTAAGGAAACTCACCTTTTTTTTTTTTTTTTTTTTTTTTTTTTTTGTATTTTGGTGAAAAAAGTAGTCCCGCACACACAGAATCGGGCTTCCCCTGTACCACTGTCTATGTAGCCTAACTCTCGCCATTTTGTTTCTCAATTCTCTCAGTACGTTTTCAGCTCTCGCTAAGTTTTTCCTCTTACTACGTTCCAACACAGTATACTGTGCATTAGATCAGTTGAGCATTAGATGATTTACACCATTTTTCTCCGTGCATGTTTCACAACTCTGTGTTAAATGAATGAGTGCATAATTTTAAGGAATTGGTTTACACTGCTCCTGTTTGCGTGTGCTTAGCGACCTGGTGCTGAACCGTTGTGTCGGTATACTGGCGCATCAATGCTGATGGTGTATCTGTTTAGTGAAAAAATAAAAACAGTTTCATGATGATGTTAAATATAAAGCCAGAAAGTATTTCCTGATGTATTATTCTAGCCTGAGAAATATTTGATTTTTATCCATAGAACTTTAATTTCTATATTAAATAAATTTCAAAATTGGAAAAAAAAAAGCGTGCAAGCTATTTTTAGCTGGCTACCAGTTTTCTTTTTCTTTTCTTTTTCTTTTTTTTTTTTTTGCTGGCTAATAGATTTTTTTTTCCCCAAGTTCCTGGAGCTCTGGACATAAGTTCCATTGTTGCATATTTTTTTTTCTTTATTCTTCTCTCTCTCTTTTTTTTTGTAAGAATGTTAATTAATTTATATTATATCTTTCACATTGCTTTTATATGCATATTATATACCTTTTTCTTGACATAAAAGAGTAAATAATAGTTAATAATTATAGTACCAACAACGTCCTGCCTGACTGCAACCATGAAAGTTGGTGGAGAAAACTGAATAATCTGTTTAAGTTGAGGATTTAAGCAAGTTGTACATTAATTAAAAAAATTAAAAAAATAATCGCGAGCGCAAAACAAGCGCTTGAGTTATATTGTCCAGAGCAATGGGAACCCAAATCGCTGATAGTTTTATTATTATTATTATTTATATTGTTGTTATTGTTTGTGTCTGAAAATTAATTTATTGATATACAATCGAAGCTCATTAACGTGAATTTCAAGGGGGATAAAAAAATTATTATATATATATATATATACTCAAAAGGTTATTTTATCATAAACCTTTCATCATATTACATACATTAAACTAAAAAAGTTCTTTTTAGAGGATATATTATCAATAGATAGCGTTGGAAGAAAGCAACATAGAAAAACATACAAATTCAAGCAAATTGAAATGCAAAATGGTCGAAGGCGTATTCCAAAGGCGAATGCATAAAAGACATTTTTTTACATTTTTATATGCTGATAAATGTTTGCGTACAAAAAAAATATGTATAATAATCTAGTTTTCATAAAAGAATATGTTTTTGCTAGCATGTAGCGCTATCTATTTACAAGAAGATTTTTTTTTTTTTTTTTTTTAAATCTAAATTTTTTTTAAACCCATGGTCATATTTAAAACAGAACTGAAAACTAGCATGTGGAAATCAGTATTTGTTTGGTGCAAATATTTTGTCAGGTGGAACAGTACACGGAAATTGCTTTACATTATTGAAGAGAAGACTAAAACATGTAAGTGAAAATTTCATTCTCTTTATCACAGTGTCTTATATAAAAGACTAGTTAAATTTCTTATATAACATATAAAATTTTTTTCATATTTCGTTATATATTTAGTTTGTTTAGGTTTAATTAACCTTAGAAAATATTATTCTTCTCAAATTTGTACAAAAAGTGTAAACTGGGATAAAACGGGTGAATAAGAATAAATGCTTTGTAACTTGCATTAGAAACAAACATTTTTTTTTTTTTTTGAATTTTTAAATCCTTTACAAATTTATGGGACATATAATCAATTTAAAGAAAAGAGAACGAGAAATGTCATACGTTCTAACATGGATAATGGCTAAAAATAAAATATTTTTCTCTGAATACACTGAAAATGTCCCGTTCATATTACAGAAAATTACTATCATAACAGTTTCCAGAAAATATTGTTATGCTATGACAAAAAAATTTCTGAAACAGACAATACAGAAAATATTCGTATACAACACATATTTTTCCGTAGGGCACCCTGTAAAAATCTAGCATTACTTAAAGTTTCCCAGCTGTACTAGCCTGCAGACTGAAAAAAAAAAGAAAAAAAAAAGAAGAAGAAGAGAAAGAAGAAACTGAACTGTGGTAATTTACTCTTACTTTAAAAACGTTTATCTTAAGGTGCCTGTACCGTCGGAGGTGATTTTTTTTTAATAATTGAAAAATTGCCTATTTATGTGCATTATATGATAGTATTAAGTGAAAAACAGTGAATAACCTGAAAAAAAAAAATGCAAATTTTGAAATATTTTGATATTTAGGCTCAAAATATGCATAAAATTTGCGAAAAAAAAAAAAAACACTTTTACAAAACATCATAAGTCAAATTCAAATAAAGATATTTTTATTATGTAAATTTTTTTTAGATTATTGAAAGGTTTTTAAGAGAGTAAACTACTCTCAGAATTATAACCATGTTATTTAATATTTTACAGAAGATAACATTTTTACGTGCTGAAAAAATCACATGAATATACATGACAGTTCATAACTTCTATCGACAAAAAAAAAAAAAAAAAACATAATTTAGCTAGATTCGTTGTCTTAGTTCAATACCTAAAACAACTCCTCTAGAGTATTTTGTCAAAGATTCATAAAGTTTCAATTCTAAATTTTGGAGTAATGATGTTTTGGGATAAAGCAAAATGCTAAAAATCTCATTTTGAGCAAAAGCAGAAAACAAATTTAAAAAGAAGATTTTACCTATTAAACAAAAAATAATTCCTGATTCATTTCAAAGCTTTTTATTTTCTTTTTTTAAGTTCATTTTATATTCAGTAACAAATTTTGATGTCTGTATTGAGTAAAACATAAAGAAAGACAAGTACACAAACAATTACGGGTCATTTCCGGTCACTTCCAGTTTCAAAAACTGGCGAGTGACTAATATTAAAATGCCTGTAACTCAAGTTCTAAGCAAGATAGAAACAAAATTCAAACTGATTTAGAAAGCTAAAATGTCAGGCTTTAATACAAACCCAAAATAGAAAATCGGAGTTTTGACAGAAAATTGCATTTTAAAGGTAGGCAGGCACCTTAAATATTTCTTGTAAAAAATCCATTTTACATTAATTTTGTAAAAGAAAATCCATTTTACAAAAAAAGAAAAAACTTTAAGAAAAGATTTTTTTTTTTTAAATTCGTTATGTATAGGTAAATTCCTTCACTTTTACTCTTATCTGAAATCACTTGAATGCTTGAAAAACATCTTTTGATATTCTCTGATACCCGAGTTTATGTTAGAAAAATAATCTCGAAAATTTTTAGAAAATGTTCTGGAATCTCAGTGAGATAAATCTTTAAAAGAAGACGCTTTCAATAAGATTAAAGGAAATGAATGTAAACGCTTTACATAAAACAAATTTTCCGTAAATATATTCCGTTTCAGAAAGAAGTTCGAGAAGGAATACATAAGTATCATTGAGAACCACGCAAAAGTGATTGAAAATACAATTTTGTAAAAAAAAAAAAAAATCTAAAGTAAAATACCTATTAAGCAATTTTTAAATTTAAACATATAGAACCTACAGAAGAAAAGATAATTAGAATGGAATATATATTTAAATTACATCTAAATTTATATACTGCCGAGCAAAACAACCTGATTCACTCATTTTCTTTTCTTGCGTTTAAATTTTAAACAAATGGACATCTGAACATGAAATTTGGAATGGAAAAACACATTAGTCGAGTTTTGTATTTATTTAATTAAAAAAATAATAATAATAAATTTTAAACTAATATTAATTTAAATTTTCTTTAAAATAATCTTTGGGGAAAAAATAGAAAAGAAAACTAAATGAGAAAGATGTTAAATTTGCGCTTTAGATAGGAGAAGATATACAGGGTGTCCCATAAAAAGCGCCCAAACTTTGCACAGTCAGATTCCTCACTGGGAGTATATAAAAAATACCCAAAGAATTGTACCCCTAACAGCACAGTTAGGCTTAACTTATCCACAGTACATCTTAAGGACGTTTCTGGGATGCCTTTTCATCCAGAAGACATCTTGAAGATATCTTGGGGAGGCGATGTGCTGTCTGGGACAGTGCGGCCACATATCCTAAAACTAGCAGTGAGGACGCGTCCAAAATGTTGGAGGGATGCCAGCGTGACCGACAGTTTGAAATTTGGAAAACATCCAGTAATTCCGCACTCTGTTATTGCTCATTTCCTCTGAGTCAGATGACTGTTACCCCTATTTTAGCATTGGACTCCTTGAGTTAGCACTTGCGCAGATGCTTCCATGGTTTCATGTAATGTGGTCGAAGATTACCTGCACGATCCATAGTTCACGAGAAAAATACGAAGAACAAAGTATGACGTCACAGCCGGTGCAAGGAAAAAGTACGTATTGGTCACACCAACAGCAGTATTTGCATATCTTCGATGTGCACGGCGAACACTTTGAACATCTGCATTTATAAATAATTGCAAATGCTGCTGTTGATGTGTCAAATAAAGTGTTTTTTCCTTGCACCGGCTGTGACGTCATACTTCGTTTTTCGTATTTTTCTCGTAAACTATGGATTGTACAGATACAGTTCTTTGGGCATTTTCTTATGTATTCTCAACGAGGAATGTGGCTGTGAAGAGTTTGGGCGATTTTTATAGGACACTCTGTATATGACTCTAAATGTAAAATTGAAATCGAAAGTTTCTTCTTGCATTAATATTTCCTTTCCCTTTTCTCTTTTTATGTGAAGAACTCTTTAAAAAGAAAGATTACAATATTTGTTTTGAGGCTATAAAGCGCAAAATATATTTTTAGTTATATTTTCGAAATTTACAGCTTTAAAATCAAATAGTAAAAAAAAAAGTCTTATTTTTTAATTAAACAATAAGAAGGCCATTATTAAACTGACAGTGCTGGCAGCGTTCTGTAGTACGAGCTAATAGCGAGAATGGCGCCAGAGTTTGTAGGGAGATCAAAGATGGTGAACGAAGGATTATGAAAAACAAAAGAAAAAAAAAAGGTCCAAAAGTCACCACTAGGGGAAAACGTGGTACAGTCGTCCCCACTTAATCGGGTAACGGATAATCGAATACCCCATTTATAAGAATATAAAGTTATAGAACCAATTAATTAAATTTCCTCGTTCAAAGAAATATTTTTCAAAGTTTCTTAAATAAAATTCCTCTATATCTGGGTAAATTTTTCCTCTCATTCTCAAAAAAAAAAAAAAAAAAAAATAAAAAAAAAAATAAAAATAAAAATAAATAAAAAATAAATAAATAAATAAATAAATAAAATAAAATAAAATAAATAAATAAATAATAATAATTCGTTCTTCTTTAAAAAACCTTACATAATTAAGGTATGCTCTTTAAGCAAGAGACGGTATTCCTGCCGAGGTGATAAAAATTGTTTTACAAAAGCCAAATTTATAAAATCAGCAACTGATGAGAAAATTAGAAATTAAAATACAAATTATCTCCAGGAAATAGAAATCACAAATTTTGAAAGTTTTCAGATGATTGAAAAAGAACTTTATGAACTCATAGATGTGGATGAAGATGGAGAAACAGAAAGAGATGTAGAGTTTAATCTTCCAATAAAACCTTTAAATGAAAGTGATAAAGAAGAGCAAGCGAACGATAAATGAAGTTGCAAAATCCTTTAACATTATTCATCGTCATTTTGAGTTTCATAGAGGCGATTATAATCTATTTATGTGCTTCAGAAAATTGAAATCTAAAAATTTTTAGTTTAGTTAAGTCTATGTTAAAGTGATCAATCATAACTGAATTTTTTTTTTTTTTTGTTGTTAAAAGTAAAATTGTGAGTACACTTTATTTTATATTTATTCCAGCATTAATTGCATTTATAAATTACTATAATATTTTAACTTAGAAAAAGTTTTGTTAAATATTTAAAAAAGTAAGAGGTATCGATTATTTATCTTTTCATGTAAGCATAAAATCATTATAGTTATCCATGCAATTGCGTTTCTAGTCTTTCCCGCATAATTGAATAGCCCGCTTAATCGAATTAATATAGTTGGAACTGTAGATATTCGTTTAAGCGGGGCAGAATGTATAATAAAAATGGGAGTCTTAAAAAGGGGAAAAGTGGGAACAAATTAGCGCAGTGTCTCTAATTTCAAAATAACAAATGTTGATAACATAGCACTTAAAATAAGTACATAATCATAAATTTTTAATTATAAATTGCAACAAAACTTTACTTAGAAAAACAGTGGCAGATATTCCCCTAGCGGTGACTTTTGAAAGCATTACTTTTTCTTTTTTTTTTTTTTTTTCGGGATCCTTCGTTTCTCGTCGTTTAAGTTTTCTACAAAGTTTTCTACAAAGCCATTCTTGGAATTAGATCGCGTTCCAGAACACTGTGAGTACTTTCAGTTTAATTATGACCACTTGTGTATCTAGACATCTGTAATATATCCTAACAACGTTTCGTGGAGATTCAAGTACTACATGTGCACTAAAAAGACTTTTAACTGCAACCATGAGCCTTTAAATGTCTTCAGTTTCACAGATTTAAAATGATTTTTCTTACTTCGAGTTTGTTCATTATAGGAAAGTATCAAAATAATAAAAACCATATGTCTATTTCTCAAAAAAAAAAAAAAAAAAAAAAAAAAAAAAATCTGGCTGTTTATTATAATGCATTGTTTGAAACAAAGTATTGGGTATTTTTTAGTAAAATCTAAATTTATTAAACAGGAATGTACAACACAGCCAATAATTTGTTGATATTATTTTTCTATATGTATCAATATTTTATTTTTGTCTCCCTCCAAAAATAAAATTTTAGAAATCGGAACCTTAACGTTAGAGTAGATACGTTAAAGAACATTATTAAAAAAATAGCCAGCAGGTAGAAAATGTAAGAAAAGATACGTTTTAAAAATTATTTAATTTTTAATGAGATTTTTCCACTTGTATCGCTAGAATTGTCTGTATTTTTTGTGCAATAGTTATCCACCCATGTAAAAAAAGTACACTCCCTCTAACCGATATTGGCTGACTGACTCAACACGGCCTTGACGAAGAGATGGAATCACAAATATTGGTGTGAAAGCTGGTTTGGGGACGCTGACCCTCCATTAAGAGGAGTTTTGATAATTTCCCCCTTTTCCTTTCGAAAGCAAGTGGTGAAAACACATTTGTTAGCATGAATTTGCTCCAAATTACTTCACCGTGAAGAAATTTTACAACGATAAACTAGGCAAATGTACAAAAAAAAAAAAAAAAAAAAAAAAAAAAAAAAAACCTCTTTTTTGGCAATATTGGAATTTTTGATTTTATAGAGCATAAATTTACACATATTAATTTACATACGATTTTACGTAGCATAAATTTAAACATGTTAATTTACATACGAATTTACGTAGCATTTTTAAATAGCATAAATTGATGGAAAATGGCTGAGCCAATTTCCCCGTCACTGGAGGATATATCTTACAGCCCATTTGAGTTTTTTGCGACTTTTGATTTTGGAGGAGGTTACAATGGGGTAAATTAGAGAGATTCTTTCTTGCATTAAACTTGCCCTGGAGAATCTATGGCAGTTGCAGTTTCGTATTTCCTTGTGTGGGTTAGCTATGTTTATTCTACACCTATTGTGACAGAATGTTTCAACATTTACTTCCTTAATCCCTTTGAAGACGTGGGACAAAAAATACGTTTACAAGCGCAACTCTGTCCCAAATTATCTCAGGAAGGTGAGTTTGGGTGTGAAGTTTGATTATTATACTCAGCTCACACTACAAATGAATTTTGCGAACTTTCCACCTCCCCCACTCCCTTAGAGGATAAGTGAGGGAAAACAAAGCATTTCCAACCGTAAATCTGCTTAAAATTATATCAAGAAAGCGAAATTTTGTGCATGGGTTGGTTATGAGTACCGAACATGCAGTATATAAAAAAAGGGGGGGGGGATTTTTTACATTTCACTTTTTTGAGGGGGGAAAGGGATTAAATCCGTTTTCAAGCATAACTCTTTTCTAAATTATTCCAGAGAGGCAATTTTTGGTGTGAGGGTAGTTTATTTTTAATCAACACAGAAATTAAAGGAATTTTGCGAAATTATCTGTCTTCTGGCATCTTGGGCAGGAGTTGCAAAAACATATTTTCAAACTTAGCTCTGCTAAATTACCTCAAGATGTTCAGTTTGGTTGCGTAGGCCTTTATTTAGTGCACTGAACATGCAAATTGACGGAATTTTGCAAAATTCTCCACTTCACTCTCGATTGTGATAAAAAAGGAAAAGAAACAATTTCAAGCGTGATTTTGTTCCATTATACCACAGAAACATACGACGCATCCATAGACACTAGACTCCATAGACACGCGGACTCAGAAATTCGCGGGCGGAAAACTTAATTGAGAATTTGACCGATTTTAGTAACATTATTTTGAAATTTTGGATTTTTTGAAATTTTTATAATAGAAAGTAATACGGGATTTTGAGCGTTCATTTAAATATAGTGACCAGAGAAGGGGGTCACAGCCTGCTAGTCCGTGATAAAATCATTTAATAATATGCAAAAAAAAAAAAAAAAAAAAAGTTAAGTGCGTTCTGAATATTTTTAATAATAGTAATAATAATAAAGAAAATATTTATATCGCAAAGCATCCTTTAGCTGGCCTGAAATAAATTTTAAATAATTACAAGATAAAAAGACCTTTTTATATACCATGTTTTTAAATTTTCTGTTGAATCATATAAACGCTACCGAAGGCAGCGGGAACCCGGAACAATTGGATAAAATTATTAACAAAATGCATTGCTATCGTGCTTTGAGCTATTATAGAAGTTTCAAATGGCTGGCTATCTAGCGGGGAAGTTAGTTAAAAATTGGTTGCAAGCTTTGTACTGGTAACGCTGCGAAAGGCAGCAGGGTCCCGAAGCAATTGATTAAAAATATTTTTAAACTGCATTTATACCGTATTCTGAACTATTCTGAAAGTTTCAAACGTAGTCAGGAAGTAACTTCTAGTCGGGAAGTTAGTTAAATAAATTTTCTGTTGAATCATATAAACGTTGCCGAAGGCAGTTGGCTAAAAGTAATAAAAATAATTTATTGTCACCGTGTTTTGAGCTATCCTGAAAATTTCAAATGTCTAGCTAGTCGGGAAGTTAGTGAAAAATCGATTGCAAGCTTTGTACTTATAACGCTGCTGAAGTCAGCAAGAATCCGAAACAGTTGGCTAAAGGTATTTAAAAATGCATTTTCACCGTGTTCTGAACTATTCTGAAAGTTTCAAATGTCTAGCTAGTCGGAAGGTTAGTTAAATAAATTTTCTGTCGAATCATATAAACGCTGACGAACGCAGCGGGACCTGAAACAGTTGACTATAAATATTAAAAAAATGTAATGTCACCATGTTCTGAGCTATCCTGAAAGTTTCAAATATCTAGCTAGTCGGGAAGTTAGTTAAAAATCGATTGCAAGATTTGTACTGGGCAAACAAACAAACAAGAATTAAAGCTAATAAAAACATGGTAAAATACGCATAAGAACTTTTCAAAGTTATATTGCCTATAAAAACAGTAATTTTCTGTAAAGATATTAACACCAGAGAAACATATAAATATATGCTTTAAAACAACATTTCATTTCATGAAGTAATCCCAAACACTTCAATACTAAATTACCTATTTACTTCCCAAATTTAAAATATATTATTAATAATTATTAATATACATATTTTTTTTTTCAAAATTAAAAGAGATATATAACAGACAAACATAGGATATAATGACGCATAAAGATACATATTTAAAAGAATGTAGAAGACATTCTTCCCAAAGCATCATTTTTAAAGATAGTAATTTTCTATTCATGAAAAATATTTAAGACAATTAGATTTTTATTTTTGTTCTTTTCCAACAATGGATCACGTACGTTCATAATTTTTTCCTAGACATAAAATTTTATACTTTCAGCTACATATTATGTTCATGTCATGAAAAAGTTTTCAAAAATACATAAATGAACGAAATAAAACCTCTTTTTCCCTTTTCTTCTTTACAAGCAGAAAGAAAGGAAAAACTTTAAATATTTTGTCAAGTATTTTTATTGAAATATAATAGTTAAAAAATTAAAAGATATATATACAGTTGATGAATCTTATATTAACTGATTAATAAAATGTATTCATCGGTTGTAAAAAATGTACTTTGAAAAAGTTTATTTTTTAGAAAATTATTATTTTAAGTATAATGTAAAATTATTTTTGAATTTTTACTTTATAGTTGCCATAATAATATATTTATGAATTCTCATTAAACTACTCATGTTATTCGTATATATTAGTTGGTTACTGCAAATAAAAAATGATAGGCGTCCGAATTTGGTTGGCGAAATTGAACTCTCAAATGTGGATACGTTAAAAAATAGCTCTACGGATTTATTTTAAACTGGCCTTATTAAATCCCTATCAGATTTCATTTCTTATGAATTAGTTGGTATTCAGTGTACATAAGAGTTTGCATAGGTTTAATAAAAATCAGGACTGAGACCACGCGTCTGTATCCCAAAAACGGCTCAAACGATTTTCTAAATTTAGCCGTATAAATTATATAAATATCTTAACGACCTTTTAGATATTTTAACGACATATGTGTTTGTTGGTTACTACAAGATAATTAGTAGACATCTGATTAATTAAGATAATTTTATATCTTCTGATCACACTATTTCCAAAATGCGTTTATGTGTAGTAGTGGGTGATGGAAGTCGTGTAGTTTTTGCATACCAGGCTATTTAATATTACATTAAAGAAACTTAGAAACTAAAATTTAAATTTAAATATTTGCTTACTAATTGCATTTAAAAATTACATAATTATGTGGCTAAAAAGGTACACTTCTTTTAAGCATAGGGATTATTCACAAGATGAAGTTCATCCCGGTTTAGAAATAGTTATAATTAATGAAAAAGGAAAGTCAGATTTATTTATTTATTTATTTATTTATTTATGATAATTTTTGTGTAAGTAATTCAATGAACGTATATTCCAAGAACATTTTTATGTAGCAATAATTTTTATACATCAACATTTTAATACCACGTTTGCCTATCAATATTCTGTATAGGTGCTTTTTCATAATATAGTAAGATAGAATGATCGTGTAGTTATGCAATATTACAATGTTAAATGCAAAAATAATAATCACAATGTCTAAATCCGAATCTTTGGTTTATCTTGGTTATGATATGATTAGAAGCGGAAATACACGAAAAAAAAAAAAAAAAAAAAAGAACTGACATCTAGAAATTAATTAATGGCTCTGGTAAAAACAGTTCCATGAAATCCTTATAATTTCTAGTTCTTTTTACTAGCGATTTCTAAAGAACTCTCTTAGAATTTTAGAGCCTTTTCCTATATTATTGTGATCAAGTTCCTTTAAAAATCACTAAAAGTAAATACGAACACAAGAGGCGAGTTTTAACAAGTATAATTTTGTTTTATAACCGAATTTCAGGAAATCAAAAGAGAATTTCTTGTAGTCCAAAAGATTCATAATATTTATAATATTCATAATACAGTTTCCCCATCTAGAAAAATACAGTCTAGAAATTCTCGACCATTTCGTCTATTCAGTTTATTGGCTTACCTTATTCCCATAGCTCAGACATCCACATTTCTAATTTAGGGATTCAGAAAAGAACTATCTATCGTTCTAGATTAAGACGGTACATATATTTTTTTTCTCTGTGGAATTCTTTTGCCGAAATATTTCTTAGGAAAAAAAATAATAATAATAAACCCATTTCATTGAAAATTTGGAATTGACAAACCTTTAAATTTTCTTAAAAGTAAAATGTTAAGGAATAAGTATAAATATTTATTATGCATACCCAGCAAAACCACAGATGACGGCCAACACGAGGCCAAGTGCTGGTTGCCAACAGTAGCTGCAGCTGGGCCGTCTGTGGCAAAAGTTACGGTGCCGCAGGGAATATGTTACGCCGGCCGTCAGTAGGCCATATTCAATCGATCCACTGTTGGCAGCCTGCAGTAAGTTAAAAATAAGTTAGTGGGCCAGTGAATGGATCGCTGCTGGCAGCTAGCAGTATGATGAAAATAGGTAATGGGCCACTGTTGGTAACCGACATTAGGTTGGAAATTGTTAGTGGGCCAGTGTTGGACTACCTGGTGGCAAACATAATTTTTCTATGTTATTGCTGGCAGCCTGCAGTGGGCCAGCTGTGGCAAACATAAAAAATTATATTACTGCCGGCAGTCTTCATTGGTCCTTTATATTTTCCCATTAAAGGCCCGCTTCACTCACCGTCGCCGGAAGCCGAAGCCAATGTTATTCTATGGGAAATTTTCTTTGCAAATAACTTATTAACTAATACATATTTTTAAATTCTGTTTTCATATTCTGAAAATTCCCAACTGTTAAATTGACGGACCTTTTTTAAAAAATTATTTTTTTATTTTTTATTTTGAAGCTGCAAAATACGATTTTTCAATATGTGAAATTTTTCATTTTGCAAATTCAAAATAAAATATTAAAAATTAAAAAAATTTATTTTCAAAAAAGGTCCATCAATTTAACAGTTGGGAATTTTCTGAATGTGAAAACAGAATTTAAAAATATGTATTAGTTATTAAGTTATTTGTAAAGAAAATGTCCCATAGAATAACATTGCCTCGGACTTCCGGAGACGGTAAGTGAAGAGGGCCGTTAATAGACCAGCAGTGATTTAGTTATAGCTAGTATATTTATTTTATTGGTGATACCTTTAATTTTATTAGTGCTTTTTTCTTCTCTTTCTTTCTTTTTTTTTTTTTTTTTTTTTTTTTTTTTCCCTCTCTCTTTTTTCTGATGAAGTAGCAGCCAGTTTTTTCTATGCATCCAATATTTAATTTGATTTTGTACATATTCATTTTTAAATACTATTTACAAGTATTTGATTCATACACTATGGTTGTAAATTCAGGATTTCTAGTGCAGCATATAGGAAATACTCAGTTGATCCATTTTCCTTATGATAAAAGTTTAATTTTTTGTTTTCAGTGCAAATATTTCTCGATATTACATTTTTTGGAATAAAGGAGATTATTATTATTATTATTATTATTATTTTTTTTTTTTAAGTGTTCAAATTTTAATATGTTTAACTTTGTTACGCTATTTGATATAAATAAATGTAACTTTACATGTGAAAATTATAAAATAGTGAAAGAAAAACTGTTATAAAGAGAGCATTGTAAAAAACACCATAAAATAAAAAATAAAAAATAAAATAAAAATAAAAAATTGCAGCAATTGTTTCCGGTCGAAATAGCCCAAAGACCCTTCATCAGGCGAAACAAAGTGGGCATGAGTGCAGCAAAAGTAATTTGCTGCATTCATGCTTTTTGTTAGACTCACGAAGGGATGTGTTATTATTTCAACCTGAAAGAACTGATGCATTTTTTTTTTTTTCATTGGGGAAAGGGGGGGGGGCAATGATTATGTTTATTTACAAATTTTCTATTTATTACTATCAGGATTTGTTCGCTTTGCTGTCCATACAGTTAAACGAATTAAAAAAAAAAATAAAGAAAAGAAAGAAAGAAAGAAAGGAAAGGAAATCAATAGATAAATATATTTTTTTATTATTATTACTTTAAAATTAACAACTAAGGCAAAGTCCTATGAAATCACATAAAACCAAGTTTCGATTCTCCGCTGCATTTGGCAGCGTCTTCGTCTTTCGCGCAATGTTCAATGTGTGTGTTTATCGGTACAGGTTCAATTTGTGTGTTTATCGGTAGACAGGTGGTGCTACTATTATTCAAGAACTACAGTTTTACTATAACTCAGCATCTATTAAACATATTAGTTTTGGTACCATGTATCAGGGTATTTAGTTACATGAAATAGTTTTCCTATCCTTCGCTCTGTTATATTATATTTATATTTAGAATAAATTTGTTATATTATAAATTCATAATATGATTAATATAATTAAAATATATAATAATATTAATATAATTATTCTATATTTATGTATTCATTTCTCAAAAATTCTGTCAGCAATTTCACGCCGAAGATAGTATTAAGATATGCCATTAGCACTATTTAAATCCCATGAGGCAATTATGTTTTGGAATGTTTAAATATCACTTCCAATTTTTAATATTTCATTTTGGTTTGTTTATTTTAATAATAGTTAGTCATATTTCCAAATGTATAAAAGAGCAATACTTCGCTATTTATAACTACTTCACTCGTGTCTTCTTTATTCACATAATGAATGGTCGTGGAATCATTTCGAGCTGAAACTTTTTTTTTATTATTATTATTATTATTAATGTTTTTCACAACTTTGTAAATTAAATTTACAAACTTCTTTATTCACTTTTTTCAACACCAGTTCTTCATTACATTTTTTGCTGTAATAAGTATATGTTTTAAAATCTGTCTCTCTGTTTTAGATAAGTTTTTTTTTTTTTTTTTTTTTTTTTTTTTCAATTCATTAAAATAAATTATGCTAGAAAGATTTTAGAGAATATTTAGTAAAATGACAGGAAAATTAGTGTTGAAGAAGGAAAAAAGTAAGAAAACTTTATAGATTATGAAACAACACACCATTCGTTTCCACTCAAAATAATTAAGCTTGACCCATCATCAGGAAAAGATAAATTGACTACAAGTTCAGCATAATGTCATCGACGAAATGTAGTAGGTTAAAACAGCTTCAAAACCTTGAGGTCGATAACCGAGTTAAATCTATGTTAACCATAAAGCGAAGATTAGAGATAGAAGTTTGTTTGAAATGCAAAAATTTCAATTTTTTAAAAGTGTCATTTTTTCTGTCATTTTGTTAATATCAAAATTTCTATGTTCATATATTTTTTAATATATAAAAAGTAGAATAAATGGATGTATAAGAATATTTTAGGCTACAAAATTTCTTTCCAGTAGTGGGGTTTCGCGATTATAAAAAAAAAAAAAAAAATGATTAGATAATAAAATTCGAATAATTATGACAACAGTAAAATAAGTTCAGACAACTCGACCCACATTAAAATAAATAATAATAATAATAATAATAATAATAATAATAATAATCTGCATGAATTTTATCAGTTATTACTACACATATTTTACTCCTTTTATATTTTATTATTATTATTGTTGTTGTTGTTGTCGTTTTTAAATAAAGTGGTCAGAAAACGTAAAAATGATTTATCAATTTACACATCTAATAATTTTCCTGGTAAAGCAAACTGGTACATGCGTCATGAAGATATAACAAAGAGAGCTTACATAGCGAATTAACAAGAAAAAAAAAAATCGTTAGATCAGTTTTCTGAAGCACCCATTTACTAGATTTGCAATTGCTTCCATCTAATAAGGACTTTTGTCAATTTTCCTGTGTTAAGCAAGTATTACATGCTAAAGAGCGAGTAAAAAGGGGTTTATGTAGCAAATTTGAAGAAATTTAAAGTCGTTTTTGAGATATCGGCTGTCTGTCCCACTGATAATTTTCACCAAAATTCAGTAAACTGATCCACCATAAACTAACAATTGCATACGAAACGATATATAAAAAGGAATTAATATAGCGATTTTGAAGAAAATCCATAAGACTGTTTTTAAAAGAAAGCACTTGTGAGACTTAAAGTTGTTGTGTATTTTTATAGGACGTTTATCAATTTCCCTGAACTAGCAAATACAAAAGGACATCCAAAACAAAGTTTATATAACTTTGAAGAAAATCGCCAGTTTTTGAGATTTCCAGTTTTCAACAAAAGTTGTAAAAATCATCTGTGCACTATACCTGTCTTAAGTCAGAAGTCCGTCGTCCTTAGTTTTGTAGATATGATGGTCAGAAAATTTCCAGAAACATATACAATACAGACACAAACACACAGACCAATTGCCAAAAAACACTTTTTTGACTCATGAGACCTTAAAATATGTAAATCAGGTGAAAACTCTATATCAAAATTTTTTAACGAATACAATGCTTCCATTATCTACGGTATTCGGATTATGGAAATGAATAATAATATTAATTATTAGTTGACACAAATCCTAGCATAATTTCAGATAGAAATAATTATTTTATTGAAGAATTTGTTTAATAGTGTACTTCAAACAGTTTGAATCTATAAGCTGTTAATAAGTTGTATACTTATAATAATTTTCCTTTAAAAATAATTGATGAATTGCTAATTTTTCTTCTTATTTTTTTCTTTTATTTTCTGAAAACAGTTCCTCGTTATCTGAATAAATAAATCTCCTCTCTACCCAGCCCAACCTAACGCTGACGCAGCAATTATCAGTTACATTTTGTTGTTGTTTCATGAAAGAAGTACAGTGGTTTTCCGTTCTGATTTAGTGTCAAGTATGTGCAGGATTTCTCACGCATGCAAAAATTCAAGAAAAACAATTTCACTTGTTAATATAATTTATAATTTTACTTTAAATATATTTTGGAGGACTATTTCAGTTTCGTAAAAGTGAAATTATTTTTCTTACTTGCATTTAAAAAATAATGATTAATCTATAATAATAAAAGAAGATGTCTGTCTGTCTGTCTGAGCATCTATACGTTCAGCCCCTACTGAACGCAGAACTACAAAATTTGACATACGGGTGCTCAGAAGCCTGCCCGAGGGGATAGTCAAAACAGAATTTAAAAATTTTAATTAGTTGCGGAGATATTAATTAAAATGTAGACCTATGTCTTAATCAAAAAGCGATCTCAATGACTCAGAATTCACCGAGATTGCATAAAAGTAGATATTTTAACGGAGTTAAAAGCAGAAAAAATGGAAAATAAATTAGAAATATTAGTCCGATCCTTACGAATTTGGTACCAAATGAAAGGGGAATTTTTTCCGAATCTAAGAGTGCAAGCGGCTTATCGATACGTCAATTAGATTTTTTAAAATTAACTAAACTATGAAATTTAGTTGGCAACAGGCAGACGATTTTCTAAGCGGTCTCGATCGGAAACAAAACACATACGAGACAATTGCGTGATGTCTGTGATGAAAACGGAAATGGTTGTAATCAATTAAGATATCATGTGTTTTATACTGGGGGGAAAAATTGCAATTTCCAATTTTTTTCAAATTTTCATTCACGTTACATTTGAATTAATATTCGGCCTAGACAGCATATTATAAAGCTACTGTTCAATTTTCATGAAAATATATGAATAATTAAAAAAATGACATATTTATAGGAAAAAGATTGTCTTCTTTTATTTTTTTGCAGTATTTGCAGTAGTCGAAATTTCGTAGTATGTAGTTTTAATGCCCGATAATTCGTTTGTGAATATTTTTGAAAGAGTAGCTTAGGGAGGCTTGAGGGACAGGGAAAAAAGGCAAAAAAAAAAGTTGCAGCTTTTGAAATTGGTTGGCATATTAAGATTTTAAGGCAAGGTATTTGGTTTTCTTTTTTATCCCAGCTTCTAATTAAAATAATTTCATAAGTAATACATCATTTCAAAGCTTTGTTGATTTGGAATTGAACAGTAGATTACAGAAATTTCTACCGCCAGATAGCGCTGAAATATTTTAAAATTTCAATATTTCAAATTCTAATTATGATTATATAATTTTTAATACATCATTCGAAAGATATTTTAAAGTTCTTTTATATTATCGAAGTATTATTCGAGATTTTACCCGATTTACACGTTTTAAGGTTTCCTTTTTAGGTTTTCTTTTGTATCTCAGCTACTAATTAAAATATTTTCATAAGTAATACATCATTTGAAAGCTTTGTTGATTTGGAATTGAACAATATATTACAGAAATTTCTACCACCAGATGGCGCTGCTATATTTTAAAATATCAATATTTCAAACTCCAATGAGCGAGGAAGGTGTTGTAAGTTCTAAAACGGGGATAAGGCGCCGCAGGCGCCACCGAGCGGGACTTAGCTAAAGTTAGAAATTTGAAATATCAGCGCCGAAGGCGCTACCGCACGGGAGTTTACTGCGATTTAGATAAGCTATTTTCACGATATATCAATAAGCTATTATTAGACCTGATACGGGAAAAAGGCGCCGCAGGCGCCACCGAGCGGGAGTTTCGTAAAGTCGGATATTTCAGGGATCGCGAACCAGCTGGTCGCCGAAGGCGGCTAGTAAATAAATAAAATAAAACTGTGAGCGCTACCACTTTTTTTTTTCCCCTATAATAGTTTATAGAAATTACATATTAAAATTATTATTTATGAAAATTATTTTCTATGATGAAGGTAAGCGATTTTCATTTAAAAGAAGTACAATATACTAAATTTCGAAAGAAAATTAATTTTATAGTAATATATATATATATATATATATATATATATATATATATATGCACGTATATATGAAGAAAATTTCTGACATTCGGTTTTCGAAGTATTTGCATGTTTTGAGATTCCTGAACACGATTTGACCATTTTTAGAAAGTTTCCCTCTGTAAATGTGTATAAAAATGTGTGGACGCTGTATCTCACGAACCAATGGACGAAATTTAACCAAATTTGATATTTAACCAAATTTGATTAAAATCTTTCCCGATTACATCCGTGGATCATTCACTCAACACACGGCTCTATATTTCTACTTCTTCGTAATTTTCAATATGAGGAAATTTCATATAAATGATTTCAAATAAATGATAGTTATTATTATTATTATTATTATTATTATTTTTTTAATTTTTATTATGAATTAACAAATAAATATTTAAATAACCAACAACTAACCAGGATTTTTTTTTTTTGGTATAAGTTGAGGAATCGCTCGCCCTTCCCCATGAGGGGATAAATTTTTATTGGTGGTATTTTTCAAAAGAAACTCATCAATAACTTTCAAGTAAATGACTGAATTAAATATGTGGTAAATTAAAACAAAGTTATAAATTATTTTCAAAAAAAAAAAAAAGAAGAAGAAAGCATTTTTTCAGAATTTGGCACAAAATTGATTATTATTATTATTATTATTATTGACAAACACTGTTCTAAAATGAAAACCGTTTCCATGCATTCAGGAAAATGATGTTAACAAATTATTTGCACTACTCGAATTTACGTAATAAAAAATATAGAATAATATTTTGCGGTGCCACAACATACTGGTTTTTGTCAAAAATAATAAAATCAATAAATTTGCTTTAAAATATCACAGATGTGTAATATAATCGTTCGTTTAAAGATATTGACGAATTCTTTTCAAGAATACTCATATTGGAAATTTACTCTAAAGAAATTTACATTAAAGAAAAAAAAAAAAAAAGCGGAAGAAGTAAACTTTTTAGACTACTATCACTTTCATAAATTTTTGAGCGCACACAAAGAGACAGACAGACAATTTTTCAAATTATGTTCATGAGAACAACCCAAAACGTGCAAAAATCTTTCGAAAACCTGATGTCGAAAAGTTTCCCGAATCTAATGCTTTCTTCTTAACTACAGTGAAGGAAGAAAAAAAAAATAATAATAAAACATAAACTATAAATAGTTATAATTGTTCTAATAACTTTCTCCCGTCCATATAATATAAATATAGAAATGAAGATCCATAATTTTTATTTTATTAAATCAATTAAAATAATAACAACAATGATAAAATACTAGAAAGTTAGCGACTATCATAATTTACTAAAACGGATCAACTGGATAATTGTTATATATTTCTAGAAATCCTTTTGTTATAACAATGGCTTTAGAATCAAACATTTAAAAAAAAATAGTATTTAAAAAATAATACAAAACCAAATTAATAATTGAATTACTTACTAATATATTCTTTTTACGAGATTTTCAACGTTGAAGACACACCCGCAGACTACATTAACGAACAAAAACTTTGTATGAAATGGCGGACAGCGAGGGAATTTCAAATCAACAGAAAAAGAATCACAGCGCCCTCTATGCATACAAATTGATTATAGCATAATAATTTGTGGCCACAACATGAAAAACATGCGGTTGGCCGTGTGGTGATAGCCTGCACAAGGCCAACTGTGTTTATGCCACCTCTGGGCCACCGACTATTTCGCTTTAGGCTTCCATCACTGCTGGCAGCCATAAACGGCCCGTTGCTGGAGTTATATGGGGCAACCGGCAACTGATGGCAAGTGCAGGATGCCAGCAGTAGGCCATAACGAGCCCGCCAGTATAAGTTTTGCTGGGTAAACAAATCAAAATATTCACGAGAATGTGTCACACATACAGTATAGTCATGAAGAAAAAAGTAACACTAAATTGCGGTCTGTGACCGGCAAAAAGTGTTCCAATCACTGACCGTAACAATAAAGGTATACCCTTAAAGCTGTCATGACTTCTTTCTCAGTGACTTTTAATAAATGGTCAATAATTTGAATTTTGAAGAAGTTTGTTATAAATACAGGTACCGTCTTTTTGCTTGAAAAAAGGAGCTGGGAATATAATTTAACGAGGAATTCTCTGAATTTTACTTACATTTCCTAGAGTGATATAGGTAACCCATAGCGGCTTATCCATTCAATTAATCAAAATGAAATTTCTAATAACGCTGTAAAAAAAAAAAAAAAATCAAAATTTTTGAATCATTCCAGCCATTTTTCTCTTGTGTAAATTAATCAGAGTATTGAAAAATATAAATGTATTAGAACGATACGCGTGTGCGAAAACTGCTTGCATAAATCATGTGCAAAGAACAGCATTTTAAAAGACAAATGACAACATACAGAGGAGGTACATTGACCCAATCTGCATAATTTACAAGAATAAACAAAAGAAGCACTAATTCAAAAATACCATGTACAAAGCATTGATTGAAAAATTATTATACACTCTAAGAAATTTGCTTAAAATTTCAGAGAATTGACGATTAAATTATACCACCATCTCCTTCTACGAGGAAAAAGTCTATTAACTATTTTTGTAACAAATTTCTGTAAGATTCGGGCTGTTAATTTCTGTAAATTGTTGAACGTTTATTAAATTCACTTCGCTCCTTCGTTTTAGTCGTGACAGCTTTATTGGTACAACTTTATTTTTATATCGGGGACTTGAACACTGTGCCGGGCACTTACCGTAATCTAGTGTGCAAATTTTTTTTAATGTAATCAGTGTAGATTTTTTTTTTCGTCTAGGTTTTCGAACAGTCCAATAAAAGGACACTAACATAGAAATAACGATGTGAGTTGGTAAATTATTTTCTGAATGAGAATATTCATCGGAATTTATGTGTGTGAATCGGCGAATTCGTAAATTAGACAAGATGTCCGGCAAAAATGCACGTAGTTTAGTGAAAATTTTGAGAAAATTAAATATACATGTGGTAGTTTGTGATTTGAAGAACCATCTATTTCTGCTGAAATTTCTGTGTAAATTCTTAATACGACTATTGCAAGTTTATTGCGCGTTGTAAGTAGAGTTTCCCACAAATCGAAAGTGACGAAAAACCACAGTCGCCAAGTTTCTGCACTGTATTTTATGTACTTTTCCTTATCGATTTCAGTGCATTCCAGGTGTTACACCTTGAAAAGAGAACCAATGTGAGAACTTTGTGATACGTGTTTTTTTTTTTTTTTTTCCCTCATCAGATATGATGAAAGAAGCAGGTGGCCACTACAGTTAAAATAGAAGGATTAAACTTACTTCTCTTTAACTGGAAATGTAAACTCCAAAAACTACATTTTCTGGACTGAAAAAAAGTCATGATAATGTGGAACCAGTGCCTTTACACGAAATTAAAGGGGCTGTGTGATGCGGTGTCACAAATATATTTGTTTTCCGTCCGTACTTTTTCGGAGAATTTACTTTCAAAGGTCTACAAACATACTCCATCTTTAATCTGACCAATTACATTTTTATGCTCTTGCCCGTTGCTTTGAGGAAACTTTCATCGGGTGTGTTACTCAAAATAATTTTGTCTTTATTTTACTTCTATGTAATTTTAAGCCCTTATATGTACCTTCTGTTATGTCAGAGATTGTGTGCGAGTTTTCCTTAAGGAGATTTTTTTTTAAATAAAGTTTTCAGAAGGGCACATTATAATCCTGCTTTTTATCCCTCTAAGGATCCCAAAACAATTATGTTTAAAAGGGTTAGAAAGTGCAAGGAGGCCGATCGCTACTATTCAATAGTTGAGTGATTTTCAGCTTCCCTGTTTTCTATTGCATAAACAAAAAGAAGAAAAATATGCTGCCTGATAAAAATCCTACTCGACGAAAAGCAGCAGTATTATGCAAATTTTAAGAATCGGAGAGCATAAGATATGTACAGACCGGAGCAAAATTACTGAAGTGCACATCCACATTTTTCACAAATAAATAAATATATATATATATATATATATATATAGTTTGATAGCAAGTTTTTATCACTAACTTACTTATTTACAAACATCATAAAGACTGAGATCATAACTAGACAAATTATTTATTTAATAGAACAGTAATAAGTGTACACCTTTTAAATACAAATTATTACTAGAGCTTCATTAATTTTGCTGCCGACGGTAGAAGACATTAAGTAAACTTTTTCTAAATATAATTAAAAGTCTTATAATTTAATGTCTTACAGCAAAGATTTTTTCTAGATGGGTGATTTATACACTGTAAAAAATATTTTCTTAAATATAAGTATATATTGTCTCAAAATAGCCCCGAAACAATATATACTTACATTTGAAAACCCATGTACTCATTTTTGAGTACATTGACATGTCAAACATGGGGATATTGGTAATCTTATTGGTCAACCCATTTTTTGAGCATGTCAATGTACTCGAAAATGAGTACATGGGTTTTCAAATTTAAGTATATATTGTTTCGGGGCTATTTTGAGGCAATATATACTTATTTTTAAGAACATATTTTTTACAGTGTACTTATGAGAATATGCAATGCCTCTCCTTTCATGAGAAGATGGCACCAAAAGTTAAATAAGAAATTGTATAAGACGATTACGCTGAAATTTGGAAGACTTTACAATCATGTATTCAAAATCTATTTGAGAAGGTGAGCTTTATTAGACGTACGAGTTCTTACCAGTGAGAAATGTTTTAAGAATACTTCAAATATTGAAAGCAAGTGATGGGCGTGAAGTCATGATTCTGAAGTGAAAAGAACCCCATTGCCATACTTTCAAATTGGTGACTATAATGTTGAGATAACACTAACCCGTGGCAACTACCACTAGAAGTAGAGTGAAAACTACCACAAGTAAGGCTCCTATATATACGAGCTGGCGCATCAGGCATTTTGTTGCGTTAGGGTTGCCCCATGTACCCAGCGCATTTGATAAACAAACGACAAATATTTTTTGTTTATAGTCTTACGTTAAATTAGAGTAACTTGTTTTATTATGTTTCATAATTTTAGCTAAGTATAAACTATAATATGGAAGTTTGTTTAGCGATAAACTGCTATAATCATTCAAGAAGTTAATATAAAGTATTCACAGACCTCCTATTACTGTGTATTTCAGTTTTGGCGACATTTTGTAAAAGAAACAGAAACCGGCCTAACAACACATCTTATCCCAGTACATCCATAGGATATCCTCAGAATAAAATGACATCCTGAGAATGTACTGTGAAAAAAAATGTGTTTTTAGGAATATTATTGTTGCTTATTGCTCTTATCTTGACCGGATTAGCTTCAGACTAAGATTTCTTAAAATGATTAGAGAAGCGATAAGGACGCCAAGCGGAAATGCTGTCCTCTTCGGAGGCAAAAAATGGCGGTGATGCGCCGGCCTCTTATTTTATTTAGGGGCTCTAACTACTAGAAGTAAGGAAAGAAGAATGTGTTATGATATTAAGTTTGACATCTGTGAGAGATACTCAAAGATTTTTGAAAGTTCATTAAGAACATGCAGACGGTCAGTAATGTTAGTTAATTAATTAGTCGGGATGGGAATTGGACGAAGAATGTGTCAGGAGGCTGTTATTTGACAGTATAGTAAAAGTGCTGTAGAGAATTCTCTTCCCCACACGCAAACTGAGAAGAGCGTGTGCAATGAAATTTGTAGAGATAGGATGGGAATGGATCGTGACCGGAGAGGAATGCTTTAATTACTAGATTCATATTGTATGAATATAGTGACTCTGTTGACTTGATTTCGAAAGTAAATCGGCTTTTTGTTAATCTTTCGCGGTATGATTGTTATTTGTCGTTTACTTTCGATTTTAAGAACTTTTTGACATATGAGGGGGGAATTGGTAGGTAAATGTCCTCTTCCTTGGAGAATTACGTAACTCAAGAATTGCAGCAGCAAAACGACACTAATGACTTTCTGTGAATGCAAGAGGGTACTCCTCCTATTGTCGCTACAGACGTTCTTCAATCGTTGCAACCGCACTGTGGTTGAGACACCTCACGTAACTTTTCAGTTTCGCCACCACCCCGATCCCCCAGTTCAGTCTGTTGTATTTTGATTTTGTGATTATCTGTAATCTAAAATGTATTCATAAAATCCACAAGATTTGTCTGAATCAAACGATGCCATAAAACATGACGTTATACAGATTCCTCCTGAAGTGTTGTGGTCGTGTGTTGAATTCTTTTTTAAAAGTATTGATGATTTTCAATCAAGAACGTAGCCGCGGGCCTTTCGAAAACTTCACTGCCCCCCCCCCCCCTTCACTCCTCCACCGTTTGTTGAAATTTCTTGAGTCCATTTTTAACAATTAACATTATGTACTAAAGTTTGAATCTCCTCCGAAAAAAAATTTCTGGCTGCAGCCCTGGGTTTAGTTGCAGTATCTCCTACCTTACACACGAATTCCTAATACTGTGTCTGTTATAATACATAATTTTGTAATCTGGTACAAAATTGGTGATTGTGAAATTCAATTATTAACGTTTGAAAAATAAATTGATCTGATTCAAATCCATGTAAACATCGAATGTAAAATAGCTGTAAAAAATGGGCTCATTTGTATTAAACAATAAGTTGGTTTTATTTTCTAAAATTGTTATTGAAACTGAATACCTGAAAAAACATGCTGATTTCTTTGTAAAACTTTTTCGAACGGCGTAGTTTTGCACCTATTTGTGATTTTTACGTCCTTTTTATAAATATAAAATGTTTACTTAACATTACAATATAATTATAGTTTTTAATTATGCTGAGTCATTTTCTTTAGTTTGATAATCAAAATAATAATTCATATTATAATGTTCTAAAAAAATTTATTTTAATAACCAACGATTTTTCAGTTTCTATTTAAGAAATTTTAATACTTGGAAAGAATTTTGTTTTTAATCATATTTTTAAAAAAGAAGCACTCAAATAGCCTCAAAATTGTAATTTTAAATATCTTCTCTACACAAGAGTCATAAAAAACAGTCATAAAGAAAATTAATAAACATGAAGTATATATAAAAGCACCATGAAAAATAAAAAATAAAATATTTTCTGAAACATACGCTTTAAGAAGAGGTCATTAAGGAAATATTACAAAATTAAAGTATTATAATATTCGATGTTAAGAACATTCTTTATGCATTTTATGCAGTATAATCTTTCTTTTTATAATTAAAAATTTCTGCATTCCTGTACTTCAGACCACCAAGAAGATTTATATTCTTTTTGATAATATATATATATATATATATATATATATATATTAACAGGAATATAGTTCGTGGAGATTTATAAATTGAAATTGGAATGATATTATATTGGAACTGAGACTAATAAAAATAATGCGTTTATTAAGATAAGATTATCAAAATCATTTATTTGTTTTAGAAATCTTTTTTTCCGAGATGATACGAGCATTTTATTAAAGTTTGAAGTAAAGTACTCGTTTATGTTTTTTCTTTTCTTTTAATGTAAAGCAATTTTATCTGAATGGGAATATGCAGCCGAATATGCGTGTGTCTATTGGCGAAATGATAAGTTAGACGAGATCAAAGTTCTGCAAAAAGTTAACGTAGTTTAGTAAAAAAAAAAAAAAAAAAAAAAAAAAAAAAAAAAAAATGGAGGCACATGTGACAGACTGTGATTAGAAAAATATAATCTATTTCTGTTGAAGTTGCTGAGGAAGTGCTTAATACGACTATTGCAGGTTTATTGCGCACTGTCAGCAGTATTTCTCGCAAACAAGAAGTACCGTAAACCACAGTCTCCAAGCTTTCGCATTCTCGCAACTTCTATTCTATGAACTTTCATTCTTCTATTCTATGAACTTTTCCTTACCTATTTAAGCACATTCCAGCTGTTGTACTTTGACAAGAGAAAGAGTGTGGGAATTTCGGAATACTTTTTTTCTCATCAGATGTGATGAAGATAGCAGGTGGCGACTACAGTTATTATAGAAGGTTTAAACCTATTACTCTTTCAGTGGGAATGTAAATTCCAAAATTTGCATTCTCTGGCATCACAAAATCCTCACAATGTGGAACCGGCGCCTTTACACGAAATTAAAGTGGCTGTGTGGTTAGGCGTCAGAAGTACATTTGTTCTCGGTTTATACTTTTTCGGAGAGATCACTTGCAAAGGTCTAAACACGTACTCCATAGTTAAACC